>VUYV01000013.1:6039347-6179709 GCA_008711295.1 Anarhynchus alexandrinus
CCCCCCCCCCCCAAACAAACCAAAAAACATAAACCAAGAAAAACTTTTAATTTAAATCTGCAGAAAAGTTTCCTAAGAAAAACAACATTCAACTCAGTGAAAACCAAATTGGATGCTGAAGTTTTCCCCCAGCCCTAAATTTAGGCTTATCTTTAATGCCAACCTTACATGTCAGGATATTTCAAAATAAAATTATCAGTTAAAGCCTCACAATCATGTATGTTTGATCTCTCCAAAAATTCTTTGAAGTCCTCATCTTGAATACCATACACTGTAATGTACTACTTTTAAATGTTTTGATTGTACAGATTATTCTTTGGCCTTCTGCCCCATCCCCTACCCCCGCTGTCTTAACGTGTAAACACAACCCTAAAAATTCAATGATAACACCAAAATAAACAACTAAAAGACTTTCAGACAAGCCACATATTAGACATTTTCTTTGCTAATTACATGATGTATTTCTACCCTGTAAGCACCTTGCCCTTTTATTTTGCTTTACATTTTAACTCTCTGAATCCACCCTCCTTTTCACCTTTGTTAGAAAGGTCTTTAATACTATTTTTATAATTATTTCAGTATCTTTGCTTTGAACATTGCAGTGGCTCTTAATTTGAATTGGGCATCTTGTAGTACTCTGAAAGGTGCACCGCAGAGCAGCATGCATGGTAGGGATAATAAACCAAAGTAACCAACCAAGCCTGAAAAAAAAGCCTGTGAACCCTGCAAGAAATTAGTCCTCTATTTTAAAAGATCTAAGTAATTCACACAACCAAAATTTTGCGTAGGTGTAATTAACTTCATTAATTTTACCCTGTAAATGCAACTGGGAACTGATGGGGAGTGAGGGAGTGTTACAACTTTAAATCCATCATCCTGTTTTCAATCCCCTTCTATCAGAGGTTTCTGACACACGTCTAGAAAGGGAAGAAACTTCCAAAAAGGGATTTTCTGCCAATGGAGGAAGTTTTCTGCTCTTCGGAGCCTTTCTTGTCAGCTGCTCATCCCCACCCTGCTCCTGCAGGAGGTTTCTGGGCCCCACAGGTTGCACTGACCGTTGAGCAAAGCGTGGCCACGTTCAGAATGGCCAAACGTCACTGACAGTAAGAGAGAAGTCCAAGCTAGCAGCAGAAATGGAGTCAGTAATAAAGACAGATTAGTTATCATTTATGAGTGAAACAGTTGATATTGTTCAATGTTTAACCCTCCTGCGGCTAATAACACACTCTGTTTACAACTTCAACAACCCACGTTGCATTTGCTGCTTTTTATTTCTTTTTAAAGCAACTACCCCCAAACTCCTGCCACTATTAGAGATTTAACACAAACTCTCAACCCACAGTCCTCTTAACTGTCCTGCAAAACACGAACTTTTAATCCTGCCAAGACCATGTTGCACCAGTAAACCTCGATGTTTACCTGTGCTGGCAGGAGATGCTGACCGTACCTGGCCCCTGGGACATTTCTAGCTGGCCCACTAGTTTCCTTTCCTCTTTGCTAGGAAAGCAGCTGCTGCAGCAACGCACACGGTGTGATGAACCCAGGGCCCCCACCACCCAACACAGAAAATGGGCAAAACCCAACACAGCACGACATGGTCTCGCATCAGAGTGGGAGGCAGCAGCCACTGGTGGTACCCAGTGGCTCTTCAGCTCCCTCCCTGCAACACCAGGCGATAGCATCCCATACGTGGGCGTTGCAAACCCCCACAACTCTTTCAGCATGCCTTACTTTCAAGATACTTTTTAAAGCACATGAAAAGAAAATTCTTTCCCCCCCACACACACTGCATTACTGACTTGTAACCCAGTTAAGTGATTCATTATGCCCAGTTTAATAAGAAACTTAATAAAAGATGTTGTACAGCTACAATGAACTCCTCATTCCAATTATTTATACATTATCAGTTTGTTATTCAGAAAGAGAACATGATTAACAACCGTTTAATGCTTTTGTAAGCTTTTGAGAAGTATGACCATTCCTTCTCTCACCTGTCAGTCCCCCATTACGATAAAACGTCATAAAACATGAGACTGACAGACTGTAAAAACCCAACTTGCTCACACAAAGCACACATTCAAGTCAAAACTGCCTTCACGTTGAGAAGTGGAAGTTTCTACTTCTGCTGTCTAGCGGCAGCGAGCGCCCTGTGGATTCCCCGAGGCCGAGGCCAGCGTACGGCGGCACCCCGCTGCCCCAGCTACCGCTACAGTCCCGCCGAGAGCAACCCGCTTCTCGTTCAGAGCAACACACAAATGGCACGTATTGTTCAGGTTTGGGTTCCCCCCGCAATGAAGCACCCGTCTTAGGGGGAAAATTCCAGCTGGACGTGCAGAACGGACACTTTTCACCTTTCTGCTAAGATTAATGGAAGTTTGGCCAGAGGAGAGGCTGCCGGATTCAGCCCTCCGCCTGGCACGGCAGCAGTGGATTTCCCTCGTACAGCTCACACGTTCCTGTCTCGGATGCATTAACATTTGAGGGTTTTCCTTCCTTCAGCTGCAGATACTAAAATCAGTCCTCACAAATACGGGATACAACAAGGCTCTAATTAGAAGCAAGTGACATCAGCCTGCTGCACATTTTCACAGTTTTTAAAGACCAGGCTGGAAGCAAGAACGGTCCCTCCTGACACTGAACTGAAAGCATTTTAATTTGCTTAACTACTCTACTATTATTTTGACTAAAGCATATCTAGCTAAAAAAAAAATAATGTTCCCTTGATGCACACACATCAGGAAATGAAAAACTCACCAATTTCAACAACCATTCCAACAATTCACTGTTAAATTGTGCTTTTCCTTTCAATTTAAAACAAATTCAGGTGTCAAACAAATTCTTGCTTTGCCTGCCTTTCTTGACAAAACAAAGCACAGGATCTTGCATTTTTCCTTTGATGAAGTTAACATACAATAAACAGCCTTTACCTTTGGTTTCAGCAAGCAAAGCACTGACCTCCAAGTCTTTCACAGTTTTTCTTTGGTTCTAGAATTGTATTTGTGTCCTGAAAGCTCTGCACAGTCCCTACTTCATCATTATCTACTGCTCCAGAAATCTTTGTATTTTAAATGTAATTCTGGCAAAATTATACTAATAGCTGTGCCATTTACTCTCACAAGATCCGTTATCTTTGTCATGATTGAAATAATAAAAAAATAAAATTGCTACCTTTCTACTAAACACAGTGAATAAAACTTCTGTCTGCCTGCGCTTTGCCAAATTGTCTACTGTCATTAAGGACGTTAAGCAGCAATCCTCTTTCAGAAAAACACTATCCCTGTATCAAGCAATACAATTCTCAAAAGAAAAGAACCTTTTCACTGATGTAAAAAGACTTCATAGCTGAGATGTGCTCCCAATCTTTCTGCTAACACATGGAACAAACTTGAAAAATCAGTATATCGGGCTTGCCCTGGATTCCACAAAAGCACTTGATTGCAGAGGAGCATAAATTGTGTTTGGAAACTCAATGGAAAATAAATACGTTATCAAGAATAGCATCAACCACATTCGGAAGCAACAAAAATTGGGAACCAAATACAAAGACCGCATGCAAGAGAGAAAAACTACCAGCTCATATGTAGCTAATCAAAAATTACTCCTAGTTTGATGGCCAAGATGTCATGGGGTGCCATTAAGCACAACATACATGATGCTGATGCTTCTGTTATTGCCTTGTCTTTTGTAAGCTGTGTTTTTAAAACAAACAGAAGCCAATTGTTTCCATCTGCTCCCCTGGATCTATGTGGCACTATCAAAGTAGCATCCTAATTTCACCTAAAAAGGTTTAGGAATTCAGTATTATTTTTTTCTCTGATTGAAAATAAAGCAAACTCCTAGCGACCTCATTTAAGCATTCTGCAAGACAGGTGGCAGCATCCTTCTGGTATCAAATAGTAAGAACCAAGCTCTACCATACAGGACTCATTTGAAATAAATTAGACACAAAACTACATTTATGTCCCCCCCAAGTCTTGTCTAAGATACAAAAAGTAGACCTTTTTCTGTATGGATCCTACAACACAGCCCAGTTCCACTTTCCAGTGGAGGACTGCACAGCAAGGGCAGATTCCACTAGACACTGTGCTCCAATTTCCATCTGACATAAATAGTAGGCAGACTGGGATCCCCAGACAAAATATGTACCAGAAATCTCTTAAAACATAGATGTAGGAGGTACATTTCTCTTTATAATTTCTTACATCTGTTGTAACAGAATGCGTCAGCAATAGCTGCCCAGTTAACATCCAGGCTATCAGGAGGAGTTAGAAATTTCTTATACATTGATTTATTGCAAAATTTAAATTCAAGGAAAAAACCTTTGTATGTATAAACACAGCAGCTTCAATTAGAGTAGCTCCTGTGGTTTGACATAGGCTTTCTAATCAGGGTCAGAAATTCAGAAGAGCCCATATCCCAGAAGCATCATCACCAGCGATGCGGGGGAACCCACAGGGAAGTCCCAGCCAAATGAGGAAGAGAGAGTGATGCCAGGGACCAGATCTGACCCAAAGATAAAGTTACTTCTCCTGCTAGCACTTCTTGGACAGATACAGCAAGACTACATGCAAAACTGAAAATATGATGGCCAACACTCGTCCCCACCGGCCTGTTTTTTCAAGTGTAACTCTCAGATTAAACACATGCATTCTCTGCAGAAATGTCATCATGTGAGTCCTTACAAGAACAGCATCAATCCCAAATCATGAGGTTAGTTAAGAATCTTGTAAAAAATCCCAATATAACTAAAAGACTCAAACCACAAAATTTAGTTAGCCAAGTGTTTCAGAGAGAAGACAGTCATCTTGAGGGAAATGACTGAACACGTGTAACAACTAAACAGATGTAGAAGCTGCTAGGACATAAGTGTGAGAAGCAAAGCTGCAATTGAGAATTATTATGACAATCACAGAACCACCCCGCAATTCCTGAGATACTGCACCTTTCTCTATGTGCATCCTGATTGTAAGTGAACCAAGATACTTATGTATTCACACCCTAACTGCTCCGCTGACTTCTGGTTTGTATTGTAAATACTATTCTTGCTTTACAGGTTTTTTCAGTTGTCTTCTTGTTGTTTTTTTTTTTTTGCCTTAACATTCATTAAAGCATATTAAAATCATTATTTTTCTGTTTACTCTAGATACAAGAATATGACTGCACCTGTTAGAAGGAAGAATAAGTTCTCACAACCATGTCAACAGGATGCAGTGTGCTTTTGTCTCATTTGCATCAATTAGGTCAAGATAATACGATCAGTGGACCCATCCTGTTTTAACATTATCTCAGCATATCAGGCAACCACATAATCTCTAAAAAGATGTCAAGGAAAGTATAGCTTAATTCTCCAACTATGCTTCTCTAAGCTTAGTTGTTACAAATCTAATGACCCAGGTTCTTCTATGGTGTCTTACAGAGATAGCTCCACTAACGTGGATTTAACCACAGTTGGTGGCAGACTACACCTCTAAATACAAAGCAAGTATTTCATAGTTTGTGCAGCAGTTTAAAAGTTTGGTATTGTAAATAAAGTAGTCTTGTTTTTAAGAACTGAACAGGCTTAATCTGAGCTTTTGGATACATAAAAAGGTAGTTTACAAGTATTGACGTTTCCTTTGTGAGCTAAGGATTTTGAAGCATCCTAACATCCATCAGCAATGGAAAAACAAATGACAAAAGATGCAGATTAAAAATCTGCACTGCAAGTTCCTACAGGTGCTGTAAATTCTATTTATCAGTCCAGAGACTGACATTTTGCCTGAATAGATAAACAAAGCACTGAGTTGAATGGTATTTGCCTGCAGATCAAAATGCTGATTTTAGAATCAGTTTTAGACTCACTAGTAAAATATCTCCTATTCTTTAATACCATGGGTTTTGGCTTCAAAGGAGACCAATTATTTTAGCTGTTTATTGATATTATACATGTTACTGCAGAGAGCATCCACTTTATCTGCAACTAATCCAGGTGCAATGAACCTCTCTTAATCCTTGCAGAGCACCTCTGAGAGAACAGAGCACTGGCCTGGGGCAATGGGACCTGCATCTCTCAACACGCCTTATGAAATTGGGCAAGCCACTTATCTTCTGCTTCACTTTTCCCTCCCCCCTCACCTTGTTTATTCAGGCTATAAACACATGGAAACAGGAGCCAGTCTCACCATTAGTATTAGAAAGGCCAGTAAATCAGGTCTTCTCTTCAACTGGGGTCAGTGCAGTGCTGGGATACAATAAAAAAGAGCTATTTGAGTGCTTACTAAATCTGTGAAATTAATATACAAAGAGTATACAACTTGTAAGAGTTGTTCTTTCTTCCTTCACCTCGGGTACCTGCTATCTACTCTCAACTCCAATATTTACTGAAACATGAAGATCTAGGCGAAACATTTAATCCACCTTTGCCATTTGATAAACTGAAAAACTACGTAATGGGGCATGTGTGCGTGTACATACAGAGAAAGATGCAGAGCAGCTGACAAAAATAGCTAATAATTCAGCCAGGGACTAAACCTCTTCATTAATTTTGAAGCTAAATTATGGATGCTCATTAACAAGTTGAGAGAAAGTACAAGACAACAAGCCTTCGCTCTAGCTCTCGCTGTTGTGTTCCTGGACGAACGCCGACAACCCCAAGCCCTTTCAGCACCGAACAAGGGGGAGGGAAGCTTTTCCTTCCCACTCGTTTCAAGGACTCCCGATTGCACAGCAGGCTTAATTACTACACAACTAACTACAGATCCTTACCTGTGGCGACAGAGAAGAAAAACAATCTCTCTTGTACACATCTATCAGGGAAGATGTTCTGTCATTATCTTGGTGGTACTTGCCTGCACCGCCCAACGGTGCATGAAATTCTCCATTTTAACGAATACAGAGACATTTTGCTTTGCCACAACAGAGTATCAAGAAGCAACCATGCAGCAAGGACTGGCAGCCACACTAAGTGGCGGCCATGCCTAGTGCATCTGCTAAGAGGGACACTAAGGGCAAAGTTTCTCCTTTTTAACATCCCTGCTGGAGTTGGGGAGAAGAGAGCCCTAAGGGTCCCATGGACATAATCTCCATGCGAGTCTTGTGACTTGTAGGAAAGGTCACTGGAGTAAGCTTTCAAATTTCCTCTCTTTGAACAGTTTCAGTGTTACTTTAACATTAAAATGCATCAGGCACTATTTAGCGTACATAGTTGATCCTAAAAGACACCCTTTGCAGCACTGTAATGGGTCCTAAACCCATTACATTTTTTAAGGCTCCTGATCAACTCTTTAGGTTCATGTCATTAATCAATTAAAATATAACAAATCCACCTTTCTCAAATAAATAAAAGGGATTGCGTTCATCAAAAATAACCAAATAAAACAAAAAGTTTCTAAATGCAGTTGTATTTGACATCTTGTATTCCACAAAAACATCAGCAGACTGCAAAAAGCAGAAGACCTCTCACTTTCAAAACACATCATTCCCTCAGGCTGAGTCACACGGATCTCCAGCTTTAAAAAGAGGAAAAATCTAAAAAGCCTCTCTCCTACAAATCTGCATGAGAAAGCTTAATTTGTAGCTTTTCAGGAAGTTGGAGCACTGACGACAGGCTTCTGCAGCATAATTATAGTTACAGCACGGCTACAGAGCCACAATAGCACAAGCACGTGAGAAGCATTGAAAAACAAAATTATGGCAGGAAGTGATGGAATAGTTCTGAATGTCACCACTGAGAGAAAACCAGAGCAAGCCACAATTTCCCTTGCCCCAGGACTATAACTGAAAAAAATTCTTAAAGAAACTTGTACTGGCGAGGTCTTTGGTCTGCTCAGCTGAGGCTAAACTGGGTTGCCACTGGGAGAACTCAAACAACGTTCTCCAAGAAAATTTGCAAAACATTGTAACAGAGAATCACTGAAGCATCTTGTTTCTTACATTTACTTCTGCTCATCTCAGCACTGACCTTGTTTTTTGGGTGGTTTTAAACCAAGTATTTTTGTTTGCAATGTCAGACTATAAGTTTTCACAACAGGGACGACTGTTCCAGGACCTGCGCTATGAACTATCTACTTCTTCAGCTCTGAAAAGGCAAGCAAATACCCCTTTTTTACACAGCTCCTTTCCCATAAGCAGGGCACTTCACACCAGAAAAAAAAAAAAAGGTAGAAATTGGCAATGCAGAAAATATCCAAACTTTATTAACAAGTAATGAACCTCATTTCTGCATTCCCTTCAGATTTGTTTTTCACTCCTAAAACATAACATGAAACTAACACCTAAAACCAACATCGGCCAAAAATAATGAATAAAATTTGTTTTGTTTGTGCAATGGTAATGCTGTGAGTGGAATTTAGAAATCAGTAAGTCTGGGTTAGTTCAGCATTACCAAATGAAAATGGTCTTTCTTTGTTCGTACTTAGTTTCTCCTGATAGGAAAAATAAACAATATCATATTAATTCTTAAAAGGAAACAGACTCAGTTTTCTTTAAAAGAAGCAGATTCCGCTTTCACAGGCCAAAACTTACTCTTTTTTCTCTTTAATGGAATTATGAGCTAATAGCTAGAAATTATAAACACATTGTAAACATACAGCTAGCAAAATGACTGCAATACAACTTTCCAAAGTACTTTACTACTTCCATAATAAAAACCTACATGAGACCCCAAGGGACTTTGATAACAATGGAATTATTCTTGTCACTTATGTTACAGAAGTAGCACTAGCTACCTTTATGTAGCACAACTGCCACACTGTTAAAAACTTCTAGAAGAAAGGAGATTGGCAAAATTTAAATATTTTTAAAATGCAGCAAGGCAGTGGACAACGGAATGGTGTTTTAGTGTTTTCTGTCCTGTTCCACAAGGCCTTCCAGAAGGGGTGAGGCCAGAGTGGCCACATACACCCCAGCATCCCGCTCATCACGAGGCCAGACATCTGTCACCACCAAACCCACGCAAGAAGGAACAGCCGCCCTCCTCTGCATTGGCAGCGCCCAGGGAGCCCCGCAGGGAGCAGGCAGCCATGGCCCGGGGTGCCTCGGGGAAGGGGAGGGTGAAGGACGGACCGAATACACCCTCTGGCCGACAACAGGCACTGTCAAGCGCAGCTCAGAGGTTGGGTGGTGCAGAGGCAGAAGACTGGGACCTTGTTGGAGATAAGAAAAGGCAAAAAGGTGAACTGCATTCAAAGAGAGTTCCCAGCTCCTGGTTTTAAAAGCACTTCTCAAGCCAGCTCACAAAAACTGTGTTTGCTGATCCGCAGCTGGGGTGCTGTGCAGGCCGACCAGGAGGGGTGCAGGCACCCGCCACCCCCATCATTTGCTGCTAGCTACCGAAGTCATGTTTACTATTGCCTCTTGCTCGCTGCGGCAGACGCTCAGCATCCTTTTTCCTGTGCCTCCTACTCGCCCGGCTCCTCCACCTCGCCCATCCCCACCACTCCCTGCCCTCCAGCCCTAGATCTTGCTTCTGTGTTCATCCCTCCCATGCTTCACCCACTACTTTATCCCATCTTCTCCCCTTTTCTCTATCTCTTCCCACCTATCCAAGGGCTTTTCTCACATCTGCTCTCTGTCCTTTGAACCCTTAGCTTCTTGCATCCAACCTTTTCTACTCCTCAACAAGCAGGAGGAGTGGAGGACAGAGGGAAATTGGAGGACAAGATGGGCACACCACAACAGCAAGGAGACACATAGGTGAGGCAGGAGAAGAGGAAGCAGCCAGATAGGAAGAATTTGGCTCGAGAGAAGGTTATGAGGAGTAGTGAAAACACGTGAGCGTACAACAGGGGACATATGGTGCATAGCTGCCCTAGAATTATACTCTCTGTAGTCAACTTCTAAAAGCTTCTGTTGACAAAATATCTTCCTAGCTGGAGCTGTGTCCTGACCCAGTTCCAGGACACTCAAGTGCTTTAATACTGCTACTGTTAACAGCTGCATAATCAAAGTAAGGGATTGTATTTTACACCCATAAATGATTTCCCTATCCATCAATTTGTCAACATCAAGGTACAGCAAGTTACACACCCCATGCTCAGTGTGCCTGTATGTTCAACACACCAAAACCTCAAGATAATGTTATCTTCACATAGCCATTACTATTCTCACATGAGTTACACAATCATCTTAGGATTTTACTTGCCATCATGACAAAGTTATTTTAAATCCAGCGTGCAGTTTCCTGATATTCTTCAGTATGTGGCGTTTCAAACAGCTGTCCTAGCACCACTGCCACAGCTGCAAAGAAGTGTGCGAAGAGTGCAAAGAGCATGGGACTTGCGTATAGGGTAGTAGTACATAGAGAAACGTCTGTGGAAACATAGTACAAGGCAGAGACTGGGGGTGACACGGTCTAACAGAAAGACCTCCAGAAGAGGACATCTGTATACAGCCATGATTGATGCTTTCAGCTCAACCTGGCCCATCAGGAGGTATGGGAAGCGCTGCTAACAATCAAACTAGTATTGCTATGATGAATCATAGTGGCATCAAGTTAATACAACTCATCAGATCCTAATTAAACCACTCTACGTTGCTAATCACTGTGTGAATCTCAAGTGGTCTTTTGCAGCATGCCTGACTCCAGTGAGGGTGGGCCAATCAATTTCCTAATGAGTCCTCACTTCTGCAAGCACTCGCACAAATGCTCTGTGGACTTTCATGCAGCCACAGTATATAAAATTAAGCAACAAAAGCTAAGTTTGGTCCAGTCTTCCTTTTTCTTTTCTTCTGATGGCGTAGAAGAAAAGCGTGCCTACATAAAACCACACAGCCCAGCAACTCATCAAAATAAGTTTTGTAAAATCAAGCTGATCAAATATCTGCTCTAGTGGGATTTACCTATATTCAGCTAATTGCTTCTTTCATCTTTCCACATGAAAAACAACACTTCATCTCATCTCCCAAGATTTGTTATCTTAGGAAAATTAATCCCTTTCACAGAATTTGATAGGTGTGGATCTGTATCACTTATAAGACAACAAAATATGCATCGTTTGTATCATGCAGTAGATGATGTCCACAGGATGGGAGACAACAGATGGAAGTAAAACAGGTATTTTCTTTCAAACTTCTTTTGCATTTAGCTGAAGTGCATCAATCACTTGCCTTTTCACCACACATGCACAGCTTTCACTTAATATGAGTCAAGGCATTCTCCCCCGCCCCTTTTTAAAAAAAAAAAAAAAGAATCACTAAATTCACATTTAGCCTTCATTAAATCCAAGAGAGCCTTCTGCTACTCTTGTTGGAGTTAACAAGACCTCTGCCATTAGCATAAATGCTACTGAGTAGAATCAGTTGTTTATGATGAGACTACTCCCTGTAATCCCAGCGTATTTCAGTCACACGCCAGAAACATCACACTTTTCTTTCTCACTGGCTCCTTGCCATTCTACCCACATTTTCACACCTGAAAGCTTTCCCATAGGTATTTCTTTCCGATGGGCTGTGCTAACTTACCAAAAAAAAAAAAAAGGTATAAACCTTTTCTATTGTTGTAGCGTGTAAATCCTTTTAGCTTGATCTCACGAAATTATATTAAAGTCTTACAGCCTTACACCGAGTCTTATCCTAGGCATCTTTAGCTGAGGTTCACACTTGAACTTGACCCATGAATTATCAAATTGGTCATTTTGAAATATTGGCCACATATCTTGCAGTCATGCATCTGAGATAAGAGAAGTCCGTTTCTGAGATCACAATAAAAAGAAGCTGAAAATGTGTTTCTTTGCCACAAGATTAAAACTGACAGACTCAAAAGGTCATGATTTGTCTACTTTTGTCCTTCTGTTAACCAAAACCCCATGTGCTTACAATCACTTGGGACACAACAGAATTATGAATACTTCCATTAATAACTCAGCATGTTCTTGTGAGTGCCACCACAGAAAGTACTTCACGCTGTCCATCTCTACCAACTGTGATACCTATCAACAACTAGACCTGCTGTAAGTTTTCTAACTTATTAGTAACGTGCTCCAATTTACATTTACTACTGTGTTGTCCGAGAGCCTGAATGACAGACAAGGACCCTGAGACGCCAAGCACAATGGAAACACCCAAGAGAAAAAAAGTCTTCCCCATCTGTTGGCTTCACTTGACCATTCATGTTTCCACTGACTTTTGAACAACCCGCTTCCTCTTTGCTCTCCGTACGCACCTTCACATCTCTCAAAACAAAACCAAAGGCATTCCACAAACACTTCTTAGATGAGGGAGAGAACAAGTTCACTTGAAGTCTTCTCCCTTCTGTCCAAGTCACACTAGATGCGAGTTAGAGGAGTCCAAAGGTCCCCTGAAAGCAAAATCGGTGTTTCCATGCATGCAGCGCAGAGTGAGAATCTGCGCACAGATTCACAAACATGAAAGTCACTATGCAGAAATCTCTTTATCCATCATGTATAGTTTATTTTGTACAGTGAATAGTTATTAAGACATTTTTGTATTAGTAAGGCCTGATTTAGTACTCACACTCAATATTCATGACTATTTTGTCAGACTGTATTAAAGGATTTAACCTCAAAATTCCCAAGTGGAAGAGACAAGAACTATCAAATGTCTCAGAGAAAAAAAGTGAGAAGTATGGTTTAGGAGACAGCAATGAAATCAAGACTTTGATATTCTGGAAAGGAACAACTACTCATACAAGTAAAAACATTCATGGTTTCAACAGACAAGCCAATCTCCATTAAAACCCAATATCTCATTATTGAAGTTTTCTCCCTACTTCATAATTTAATCACTAGGATAACAATGCTATGTAAATTTAATTTTAGCAAAATAAAGTTACTAAGAATGTCTATTCAACCCATGTAAGCATACACTATTTTATAAAAAAGGACCAAGAAATAGATTACATTTCACTTTTACAAGTGATATGTCACATTTCTTCAAACTCAATATAAATCTGTTCACTGCATTCCAAAAATTAATGAAAAATATCACCATTCTGTTCAATTTGCTTAATGTAAATTAGCAGAAAGTATTTCATTCTTCATTGCCTCTTCTTGATTATATGGGAACATAATGAAGACTGACAGTATATATCGCTTCTAGGTCTCACCTTGTAACTATAAGCTTAACTAATTAAAAAAAGGGAACCAGATCCATAGAAGTATGTAAGCTTTCAATTTCAAGTTAAATACATAAATATCCTAACTGTTCTGTATGCTTATATTTACCATTCCCAGGAAATGAAACACTCAAGGCACAAAACATCCATAAACACTCAAGCACCATGTGACAAATTGTAGCTAATTTTAATCATGTAAACAACAAGGGTCCGTCCAACAGCACACTGAAGTAATTTCCCATTTAATTTCAGTCTTATTCAATCTCTAAAGGTAATTATCATTTAAACAAGGACTCTTTAATCCTATTGCTAAAGAAAATGCACCAGATTAAGATACATGTAGCTCCACGGCACACTCCATCTTTTGACCTTTCTTCACCAAGAAACCAACCAACCAACCAAGATACCACCTGTAACTCTACTCATGGAAAAGGGTTTCAAACCTACTTCAAAATAGCACATACTCAAAAATGATGCATGCAAACATAATTCCTGAGTTTCAACATGCACCCATCCCAGAACAGAGCTAGGAAAGGTTATGGATGCCACCGCTGTCCCTGTTACAGCACGCAGGCAAGGAGCATGGAAAGCTCCCCCGGCTCCCGAGGAGAAGCACACTGGTAGAAGTCTCCACTCAGCCGGAGGAAGCAGGGAGGCAGGAACAGGAACAGAGCTTGCTCCCCAAAGAAGAATTTCCAGCTGTGATACGTGAGCTTTGCCTTACAGAAACACCAGCTAAATCCAGGCTTCCTCCAATGCCTCAAAGGCTTTTTAAAATACAGTGTTAACACCCCTCAAAAAAATCGCCTATTCCTACCGAGTCTGTTCAGACCTTCAAGTAAGATTTTTCAGAAATACAGCCTTGTTAAGACCATCACTACTCTCCTGATGAAAACTCACCCTCAGTTTCATAAAAACCAGGAAATCCCTATAGAGTACAGGAATGTGGGCATAGCCAACCCAGACTGTTTGTCATGCTGCTTCTGACTCCAACACCATTCCGGGTCACCGAAGTCCTAGGGGGAGGCATACATTTGCCTGTAGTATCTCCCGCAGACATTCCCCAGGGACACCATCTGCACACTTTTCCCAGCCCACGTATTCCTCCCATTCTCCAACTGCATTACCTGTGTCAACTGCAAATAGGCCTCCACAAAAAATCCAGGAGACACTTGGCATGCCAGGAGGAAAAAGGTCACAAAAGCTGAGAAACCCTTTGAGGTCAGAAAACAAACAAAAAAACCGTGCAATTTCTCCATCCTGGATCCCTTCTATACAGAACTGAAGAACAGATCATTTGGAGCTTATTTAGCATACCTTTTATTAAAAATAAACACTGCAGTCCTCTCTTCTCAGAGGACCCCACACTCCTCTGAGAAGCTGTGATGGAACTGAATCACACAGCCCAAGAAATGCTTCTTCCAAGTAGGATTATTAACATGCCTATTGCTTAATATTCAATCTTTCAACTTCTAATTAGATAAAAGGTAAAAATAAAAGTGGCCAAACCCTTATAAGCAGTACTGAAATAAGAAACAGGCGCACAAATAATACAACAGAAGTTTGGTATGGAAACAGATTTATGTTTCAAACTATATGCTACAATGAACAACTAAAAACCAAAGAGACAAATACTTTTTGGACTTCATCTGAAGCATCATAACACAAAATCAGACTTAACTGACAGCAGGCAGCTACGTATCAATATCAGTTACATATAGCTCTGACTGTGAAGTATAGGACTATCTAAAAGCAGAATCTCCTCTCAAATTCTGACATGCATCATCTACAGTGTCATACTTCTGATACGTGCCAGGTTTTACACGTTGACACTTCACAATTACATTTTTTTTCCTGACAGTTCCTTTCCTAGCTAACTCCAATGACAGATGATTGAAGCCAGGAGAATAAATGGTGTCATTTCTCTGTATTTTTGGTACAGAGAGTAAGCTTGGTCTAACAACAAGCATTTGTACCCCTAAGCAAGTGAAGTACTGCCCTTGCAAGGTCACACCCAACCAACTTCACAGCTTCAAAGTAGTAGTCACACTCCTCCCAGAATATGCATACTCCAAAGAGAAGAAACCTCCCCGCAACGTGCCACTGATGGGAACATGCCCCATGGAAGAGTAGGGCAGCAGTGGCTCTCCTCTTTGCTCCATGGAAGGCCAAGTGGCAGGACTCCACCACCACTTCCAAAGTGAAGAGCACCACATTCTCTGTGGGAATCATCCAGACTCAGAAAACAGCATGAAACACAACAGGGCCCCCACAAAATCTGCTGCTGTGCAAAGAACATGCTCCAGAGCCCTTATGTACGCCTTATGCATAAAGCCAATGAGTTGAGATGCTCTATTTAGGCTATCAACCAAAATTGTCTCAACAAGGAAAGCAACAAATCAAGGGCAAAGAGGTAGTTCATATCAACGTCTCCAATGGACATGGAAATTAAAAAAAAAAACAAACAACACCCAAGCAATCAGTTAAGGTAACAAGGAAAACACTTGTACGCTTTCATTAAAACAAGCTACGTGTGAATCCAAAATATCCAGCAATTATATTACTAATCACATTAAAGAAACAACAAAACACTGTTTTTTCTTCCATGAGTTAGTTCAAAACTTTTCCAATATTTTTTTTGCATTGAAGAAATAAAAATACAGAGTCGGTTCTACAAGCACAGGTTCAAGTTTAGCTTTATTTCCTTCATACCGTGACCAGCGTCGCTGTCTTCACTGTACAAAACAAAGTAACTTACTTTAAGATAATTAAGAACACTATTTTACAGCAGTCTAGACAGACATTGTCGACTTAAGTCTAAATTGCTTGAGAGGAGACTGGCTGTACAGCCACCACGGACTCATTTGGAGAGCGTATTTTCAGCCCAATAGGTTTTATTCCCCCAATGCCTCTTCAGCTTTAGGAAAAGCAATTCCAATTTTGAGACACAAGCCTTCTCAGCTACAACTTTTCTCCCTGCCTGCCTTCACTTTCCCTCCTTCCCTCCCCACTAATGAGCTATTCTGAACTAAATAAATGGAATGAGTAGCACTTAGCATCAGGAGCCACAAGGGCTCCTATCTCCTGTTTAGAGGCCTGTTTAAACAGGAATTAAAAGACTACACGCTTCTGTGGATTTAGGTCCAAAAGCTCAAATCTGCAAACAGAGGCACTTGACCTCCACAGAGCGGTCCCCAGGGTGACCGCAGACGAACTGTGCAGGCCCTGGAGAAGTTCTCCAAAGACAAACGCCATTTTCAGAAGTTTGCTACCAAGATGCAACGGCCTGAACGCAAATTAGGAAACTCTTCCTCGTGCTCGTCTTCCGAAACCCGTGAGTGCAACTCCTGGTTTACATTCGCTGCCTTCACATCTCCCGAGCACAACTAAAGCAAACCACCAATTTTGTGTACCGTCCGCGTTTAAAAACGAAGTATTGCTTTCACGATGCAGTGGCTGCCCTGAGCGTGGGCTTTACTCGAGCCAAACATCAACACAGGTGTTTGTTTTACAGCTGATTACCAGAAAACCTGACCATCTCCAGGTCAAGACACCCGCATGGCAATGACAGAAGGAGCACATCTCCAGACCCACGCCTCAGCCGCCACGTAAGATGCCATAATTCCTCTCAGCTTTAGGAACAGCTTAAGTACCTTCCTTGTGAACGGCCTTTGATGCGTCTTTGTTTGAGCGGTGTACCGAAAATAGCACTCATGGTGCCTTTACAGTATTAGTCATCCCTTTTTAATGCCGAGGCCACTCGCCCCGAGCACGACGGGCAGCCCCGGGCTGGCAGCACCCCCTCCCGCGGCCACAGGACCACCACGCCGCCCCTCACCGCGGCGTCGGGGGGACACGGCCACGGCGTCCCCGCCTGGCCCGGGGGAAGCCGCAGGAGCGGGGCGGGGAGTCCCGACCCCCCGGCCCCGCCGCCCCCGGCCCCGCTCACCCTTCTTGTCCATGAGCCACATGAAGAAGAAGCAGGGCGCGAAGCCGATGGGCCCCCAGAAGACGAGCAGGGCGATGTCCCAGCCGCTGAAGCCGAAGGCCAGGCGGGCCGAGTTCTGGATGGGGCCCCAGCTGTTCCACACCAGGCCCTGCGCGAAGCCCAGCAGCGAGAAGAGCAGCAGCACCAGCCACCGCCGCCCGTAGACGCGGCCCGACAACGGCGCCAGCCGCCGCACCGGCACCGNCGGCAGGAGGGGCTGCCGCTCCTCCGCGCTGCTCCAGCCTAAGCCCATCTGCGGGGGCGCTGACGGGGGCCCGCCGGGGAGGGGGACGGGGGAAGGGACACCCACACTTCAATCCCCCGAGCGCGGCGGCGCTGCCCCGGCCCGGCCCGGCACAGCCGCATGCGCGGTCGGGGAGGGCCGGCGGCCGCCTCCTTCCTCCGCCGGCGAGGGGAGGAGGGAAGCGGCGCTGGGGAGGAGAGCCGGGCCCGCCGCCCGCGGGGAGGGAGCCGTGCCGGCGGACAGCCGCGGCCTGCGGGGCGGGGAAGCCGCCGGGTCCCCCGGGCCGTCACCCCAGGGCGAGAGGGGGCTCGGGTCCCGGGGCGGCCCGCGGGAGCCGCCGCTGGGGGCGAGGGGCCACTCGGGTGTCACCGGAGGGGACGGAGAGGGGGGAGTTCCTGCCTCGGGGCCGCTGTCAGCCCCGGCCGTCAGGCTGCCACCACGGCTCCGCCCCGCGCGGCAGAGCGCAGCGGGCCGGGCTGCCTCCCAGGCCGGGCTCCCCCTTCCTTTGGCGAGGGCGGTGCCGAGGGGAGCCCGCCAGAGCCGCCCGGGAGGGAGAGCCAGAGGAGCATGGCCGGGGCGGAGAGCCGCCGTCCTCCCGCGCCGGGTAGGTGCTCCGCGCCCCTCCCGCCCCGCTACGGCCTAGCGCGGCCCGGCGGGCGGCGAGGCCCGGGCCTGGGCCCGGCATCGCGGCTTGTCTCCCTGCGGGCCGGCGGGCGGGAACTGTGGGGCGTGAGCGGGGCCTCCATGCCTCTCCTTCAGCTCCTCCTCCTCCACCAAACGTCCCTCTCCGGCGTCGGCATGTTGCCGCCGCGGCGGCGGAGCGCAGAGCCGGGCTGGGGCCTCCAGCAAGCGGGGAGGGAAATACTCATGGAGGGCAAGGCTGCAGCAGGGCTTCCCCGGGGGGGTCTGGCCTTCTAAAGGGAGAGGTGAATTGCTTTGAGGTGAGGTGGAGAGAAACCAGCTATGGTCCGAATTGGGGGGGGTGAAAAAGTAGGGTGCAGTTACAGCCTGCACCAAAATCCATTTTAAAATAGTTCGGATGAGCCCACCATCATGTGGGCTACACTAAGCTCATTGGAAACTATTATGATTTAAATAGATTGAAGTATATATTCATTCCATTAGGTTACGTGAGTATTTATCTGTATATCTACCATCTGCACTTGTCATAAAATTAATGGCTCATGTGCTGCATAATGCTTCATCTTCCCTGAAAAAAAATAGGTATTTCAATTTGGCTTGCTTAGGCATTCTGTCACAAAGTCTGGAAATTGGCTTGATAAATGCCTATGTGCTTAATTGGGGAGAGCTGAGCAGGGGGACCCACACAGGCTGGTTTTAGACCCAGTGTCAATGTCATAACTGTTGATGTGCCGGGCAGCAGACAACGGAATTTCACGTGTGGTGCCCGTCCCACAGTTTCGCAGCTAAAACCACGCACACACGTGAAATTTTTCCCAAAACGTACAGCCATCGCATTGTGTTTAGGCCACACAGCTCTGTGTGCTAGATTGCGGTTCAAGTCAAGTTGCACTGAAGGTGCAAAAAGGAAGTTTATACCAATTGAAATCGGGAGAACTATGATCAAAAAGAAAGTGAGACTTTGTCTAGAAAAGTTCAGGAGATTCCCCAGGAAAAAAACTCATGCACAATTAAATAACGGGGACACATACCGATAGTAACAAACTAAAATTTGAGCTTGCTGTGTACAACTGCAGTGACAAAAATAAAATACAGTAAAAAATATTGGACGAGATTCAGATTTGATCGTGACCGATGCATAGTCCAGTAGTGCTTTGGGGCTCCAAGAAAGATTAATTCCCTGTTTTACTAGGTCTTTTTCATACATTACCAGCTCAGCGTAGTTTAGCCTGTGCCAAAATGTTCTTTCAATTTAAAATGGCTATGTTACTACTCTAATATAATTGATTTGGTGGCATTGTGCCAAACACAAAGTGCTGTCATTTGCAGAAGTAAACAAAGTGAAAAAATACTTCTCTCTTTGAACATTTTTCAATTAACTGTAGTAATTGTGGGGGTTTCTTGGTTGTTCTAGTGGCAGGAAGCCCATCCAGAAATAAGGCAAGCGGGGCTTTGCAGTGTCCTTTAACTGCAAAACTTGCCTCTTGCCTCTTACTACCTACATAGTAAAATGAAAACCTGAATATAAGCAGGATAGCTCTTTGATAACTTATCCAAGCCACCTCATCTTACGATGGGTTTAAAGATATTTTGACACTTGCGTGGGTCAGCAAGAAAGAGAAATCTCTGAGAAACAGCAACAAAAGAGAGTTGCTGTCAACATAGACTCAGAAAATCTAGGGTTATTTATTATTGACTTAATCATGATTTAAATAATTTATTTTAATTGCTTGATTTGAAATTGCTCCATCTTTTCATAGCTTCACAACCCATATGCGCATCTTTCAGTCATGGCCTGACCTTTTCTATTCCAGCTATTTAATTAACACACTGTAATATTCTGTGTGAATTATTCTTGTTTGCAGGATATGGTACCATTTAAATTTGTTAATGTAAAGGAGCAGTGCATTGTTGATAAACTGTTGGAAACCAAATTAGCTTTATCTTGCAGCTAGCTGATTGCATTATTTCACTCATGGGTATAATACTTCCCTAAATATGCTAATTTCACTCTTTTCTCCGTGTGGTGACATTTTTACTGTTCTCATTACTGACATTTGTAATATTTGGGGTGGGGAAATCTTTTCTTGCTTTAACCTCATTAGAATGTGGCTAAAGAGATTTGAATATTATCAGATGAAGTGCACATATATTCAGGCAAGTGAAAAGGTTATTTTGTCTCCTGGCCCAGAACTTTCATGCCTATAGCAGCACTTGTGTGGACGTAATGGTGCCTAGGTCCAAAATTGTGACACAGAAGCCCATCCAGTTTCTAATTGCCCAACCACAATAGTGTATCCAATGGTAGGTGCCTCCATTTCAAACCTAAAAGCTCTCAAGGTGGTGGCTTCTCCGTATCCATGCCTATCTGCCTGTGTCTGGCCTAAAACCTTCTGGAATTCATCTTAGGGGAGTTGGTGGCCTCAAGCTCTGATAGACTACTGGTGACGGATAAAAATTATATGACTGAAGCTGTTACTGCTGCCAAATGCTCATCCCATCCCTGAGGCAGGTCTCGCTGATCCGCTTATGAGTTGGCACCTAGACTGTGCTGATTTAAGCCTGGCTTATTAAGATAAACTGAAAGCTTTGACAGGTTTGTTATAACCTTCAGGCACCTGGAGAGTCCAATTCAGCTTAAACACACCTATCATGTAATAGCTGAGCTGAGCAGTCCAGGAGAGCATCTCCCCATCATGGTGCAAACCCCAGTTCCTAGCGCATTAGGAAGTGCCATGTGTTCTCTGCAGGTTTTTGATAGATTTGCTCTCCACATGACTTTCTTCGGAAAGATTCAAGGAACTTCAGCATTCCCTTGTTTCTTATGCCTCTCTTCCAACAACTCCTAACATCATGTGTACAATGTTGTACTTCCTTGTGTCAACTCGTATCTTGCAATCTGACAAGTAGCAATTGATTGCATACCATACCCAACAAAGGCTAGAAGCATTTTGGCGCAAAATGGGCAGGACCCGAAATTCATTCAAAGATTCAAAAGTGGCATTTAGCTAATTTCTGAACGTTGCTTCCAGCATCCAAAAAGAGGCCTGTTTTCCAGGGCTTTCCCTCAACTTCTAGACTTCAGCTGGAGTTGTGACAATGTAGTTTCAGAGCTGTCATAAACAGCACTAGTGTAGCTGGGAGCTGTAATGGTTCTCATCTTTACACCCCCTGTCTTGAACAACAGCTTTGAAAGTGGGCCTGTGAGGTGTGAGCAAATCCCGTTCTTCCCTCATCAAGTTTTGACATCCTTTTCCTTTTAGTTACTTAGGAACAGGTTGTTCACGATCTGCTCTGTTTTGGGCTTTGTTTGGGCACCTTCCAGTCTGTATATTCTGTACCTTTAAGCATCTTTTCTCACCTTTCTGTTTTATTGAGAGGTAGATAGACTTCCAGCTCTAACGTCATACAATGATTTCCTTGTACTTCATAAGGAAAAAAGGTTTTACAGTGCTTCCTTTTTCTTTTTTCTCGTATCAACAAGAAAGGAAAATACAGACATATCTTCAGCTTATGAAAGCTGAACAGTTTTATTCTTAAATTCAAACATTTATGTTATTCACTGGTTATTTATTTATACCTTTTGATTGCAGGCTGTGTATATCCACACTGCAAAGAGACCGTTGTAGTGGAGATGATTCTAAGGTTTGTGGTGAGCCAGAGGCCATTGCAAGGTCCTTTAGGGAGATGTAGGGTAGCTCCTTTTTCTTGTGGAGTCTGCCTTTGTGGTTGGCCAATGAAAGACATCTCACCAGATTCCCCATAAACCACACTGTAGGTTCTTCACTGTAGCTCTCAAAAGGAATACGCAGAAGTCACACCTGTCTTGAGCTTTAAGTCCATTTAAAGCATTTTATACTCCCTTTCTGCTTGTTCTGCCATTGATCACCTGCTTAACAATGAACGTGTAGATCATGATTGTATCTTCTTTGAGGAGGAGATGGAAGCTGCATGATCTCTTTCATCCAAGCTCATTTTGATGGATGCTTCCCTAACTCATTTAGACAGTTCAGGGTCTTAGGTATTTTAGGGAGGATATACTGGCGCTCCAACCTCAGCAGACTATAGTCCCTATGTTCTTTCTTTCATTTTATTCAGGGCTACCATGTGCAAGTAACTGCAAACAACATCAATAGACTATTTTGCATACCAAAGTTGTCTTAGAGAAATCCAGTTTCAAAGACAGATGGTTTTCTGTCTTGAAAACCTGAGAATGATAGAAATTAACTGAGTCACACAAGGATGTTAGGCTCGAGTTGGGTTGGTTACCTGTCTTCTTGGGCTAGGACTGCCTCAGAGTAGATCCCATTGTCTCTGATGGCAGCAAGAAGAGCCAGTCATATTGCTCTAATACTGATTTGTCCATCGTGTCTCTGCTGAATGTGTTTCTCATTTCTGATCAGACTTTGTCATTGTTCTCCTGTTGTCTTACATTGAGGCAGCAAGGAGTAATTTGATTGTTAGTCTGATATAATTAATGATGTAGGCATTAGGGAGTTTGTTTCTATTGGTCTGGCTAGTCACAGTTGGCTGTCATACAAAAGGCATGTTGCGTGCTCACCAAATGAGTCTTCTCACTCCTTGTACGGGTAGGTGTTTGGGATCAGATCCATTTGAAGACACGATGCTCACAAAATGTTTGTCTGTTTGGAAACATGACTCCCCCTCATGTGATTCTGTGTAGAAAGAAGAGGCTAAATTGATTATTTCTGTGTCTGTGTTTTTCCGAACAGGGGCATATATGATTTAAGATTAAATTATTCTATGCTTTGTGATCACAGACACAATGAGATTCTTGGGAATAGATATGGTAACAAGAAATTTTGATGTCTATTAGAGTATTTCAACGAGAGTGATGGTAAGGCAGTTTGGATGCCTTGGTATTAAAGTGCAACTTTAACCTCTTGCAGTCTTATTGTTTTGCTAATGTTCAAGGGGTTATCTTAAATTTCTAAATACAACGAGCTTTTGAAGACTGGATATAAAGACAATATTGTTTCTAAAACTAATATTGAATTAGTCAATAGTTGACATACTGACATTAATGTTTAAAAGGAATCTGAAAATATTGAAACTCCTCTACTAAAAGGACTTTTCCACATATACTAATATGTTGACACATGCTGAGTTTTGGTAAATTTTGCATATCACAAGAAGCTTCCAAAATTCAAAGCAGCAGCACTGTCATGGTTTCTTCTAAAATTAAAGGTCACCTTCAGTCTCCAGAAAAGCAGGTGCGGCTGATTAGAACAAGAGTTCATGCACGTCTGAGTGGAGATTTGGGCCTACAGAGTCTTTGATCTTCTCTGATATTTAGCTCTTGGTGTTTACAGATAAAGAAACTTTGCAGGCAGTTGTTATTTGAAAAAGAAAAGAGAAAGAAAATCTCTGGAGGGAAGATGGTAAAGATATGTTGACACCACTAGCAGCAGCTTGTTGTATTATAAAGTTGTGAAAGATAAGCTTCTGTGTAACAAGGCTGTGCTTTTTCAGTAAAACCAGTTTCTTTTATATTTATAATAAAAACAGAACTAACATTAATTAAATGTTAAGGTTGAAAATTAAATTAGAAGAGCTTGGTAGTTCACATTTTGGTGAGCTGAATTAGGTCGAATGTATCCTTTGCTCTACATTATGTCAAAGCAAGATTTTGCATTCTTTATACGAACCCCAAGATTCAAAACATAACTGTTAAAAGTTTTTCACAGAGAAATTTCATGTTGCTGCATGAGAACCTTTATAAAGAGAAATAGCAACTTAAAACAAAGGTTAAGCTCACTTCTGCTTGTTTTACCCATGCTGAAAGAAATGGAATGATGTAAACAGATGGAATAATAGCCATGCTTTTTGTTTAATATTCCTATAATAATGGCAATTGAATAGCCTGATTGTGCACATTGGTTATTGTGCACTTCAGAAACTGTTCTTGAGGTTCACATGGTGGGTCTTTCTGGTTTCTTTCAACTCAATAATTTATGTAATTCGAAAATACTTCTTTTATTCTTTTAAAGTATAATTTCATTCTGACAATTATGCCTGTAATTGACTCAGTCATTAATCATCATTTGTACCCGATGTAGTATAATAGTGAACAAAGTCATGTATACTTCCATCATAACCCCTTTGTGGATCAAATTCAAAAGGCTCAGTTGTATTATTGACTATTTATTACAATGGCTTATGGGGAAAAAACGTATTTTTAGAATACTGTTGACTATTATTGACTATTTATTAAAATATCTTATGGGGAAATGGTGTAGTTTAGAAGATTTAGATTCTTTTGTTGCTGTCATTTTGAAGTTCTTGTCAGTCAAGTTTGCAGGATAGGACAACAATAAAGTCATAAATGGTTACAGTTTCTGACAGTGAATTTTATACAGTGCATTCATCAGTTTAAGTGTAGCGCATTCATATTTACTACTATAAAGGAATAGAAAAAGAAATAGAAATAAACTTTACTTACAACATGAAGAAATTCTTTTTTTCTTAGCAATATAGATGTTAGTTCCCTGATGTGCCAGTTCCCTTACTTTCAATCATAATGTTATATTAGTATTAAGTTTTATATTAAATTTCCCTTCTATTAGGAAGTGTTTTGATAAATGTTTATCAGTGCCAGTGGGGTATTGGGAAGGAATGGCTTTGCTACTGAATTTCTTCAGCAGCAGGTTGGTGTAATTTACACCCCAAGCAGACAGAAAGGTGGAATTGTAGCAGCCTTACTTAAGGAAGCACAGTCTCTCCTGCTGGATATCCTGATGGAAGGTTTTGGTCAAAGACCACAGTCTTTTCCTTCAAAAGAAAATGAAATGCCATTTATCTGACAAGTGCTGCAGTTTGATTATGTTTCACTTTGCTTTCAGCAATTTTCAGCAGTAAGTATACCAAGTTCATTGGAAATACGTTTAGTATGACATGTCAGTTGTACAGATCCTAATGTTCCTGGGCTTGGGAGGGTGAGAAGGGAAGGGTTCTACCACTTGAAAGTGGCAGAAGATGCAGGCAGGAGCTGTAAGGACAAGGAGGGAAAGGACAGCATTTCTACTAGAGACCAGAGGAGCTGAGGGCATTCGACATTCAGTTAGCTGAAAACTGACACAACTGCTTTTTGAAAGTGCACTACAGGACAGGAGGAGAAGAGACAGCAAGCAGAAGCTGGCCAGGGGTTCAGGAAGAGCTTTCTAGGAAGAGCCCTTGGGGATTTAGGAAGGAATTTCATAAATGTATGCTCGAGATGATATGCTGTCATTTAGAGCAGGGGCTGGGGAGTCCCTCCCAGTGCTGTATTCTGGGCACAACCTCTTACTCCACCCCTAAGAAGTCTGGCAGCTATTTCCTTTTCTTTATCAGAAGAACAGTTTGAGGTTTGAGGGTATAGCCCACGCTCTTATCTTACTTCATGTCTTGAGTCACTCAGGCTTACTGTAAGAAAATCTGTAAGGTGCTCAGCCCTGCCACAGCAGGCCAGAAAGTGGGTGCAAACACAAATTCCTGTTCTGACCTCTTTCTTTCCATTTGTTCCCCTCCCCCTGCAGCAGCCCACACGGAGGGCAAGGAAGGGTGTGTTGACTTCAGGCTACCGGAGTAAGCTTCAGGTGCCAGTCTTACCAGTGCAGAGATGCGTTTGACCGGTCTATCCTGAGAGGCTCCATGCAACTGCTAACTATCCTTCAGTAGCCAAAATATCTATGCAAATCTAGGTTAGATGCCCCCCAGCTGTGCTGCAACTGCAGTATTGACATACCTGGAGTCAAAAATAATAGTAACAGCAATAACTGGTCAGGAAGTAACACCTAGATGTTCATGCGGTATATCCTGAAAACTACTGGTGTATATTTAGATGCATTCTGTTTGCCCAGAGTAGGCTGATTACAGTGCATAACATTGTAATCATATGCAGATTATTTAAAGTTGTTTTTTAATTTACAGAGTTAATGTACTGTGAAATCATTAAGTCTGACCTCCAAACCAAGTCGCTTCTCTTCGGTTTGGGGAATTACCCCATCCTCCCCCATACCTTCTTTTTTTCTATTCCTAGTTGTTGGATAGTTAAGATTTTGGAGGTTAGTTGATTTTTTGAGTGACCTGGCTGCCCTGTATGAATGTATTCAAAATGCCATTATTTTTCTTTTAAGTTTTTATACATTTTTGAAAAGAAATAAGGATGATGAAGCATTACAGATTTGCAAGAAAAACAGTTTGACGACGCTTATACCAAATACATTGTCGGGATTTCCTTGTACTCCCTCTTCTAGAAAATAATTTTAATACCTCTCAATTAAATCTCATATTTAAGCAGCAGGGTGTTTTGGCAGAAGCCAACTACCATGCACTAATGAACTCTTCTAATTTGCTAAATTATTTTAAATGAATGACAGTACATTTAGCTTTTTAATGACAGTACATTTAACTTCTGAACAACTTTGATCAAGTCCACTTTTCGTCAGACTGCCTGCTGTGCTAAACTCTTTATTCCCAAACCCCGCTCAGTTATTGAGAAAAATTGTTAATCAGAAACATTAAATTATTTTCTCTCTTAGAAGCACAAAATCTACTGGAAAGTACTTCGCCAATTCATTGGGTTTTTTTTACCTGCCCTCAGTGCTGAAGTCTGGATAAGTCTTCATATTTGACAACACTTCATGTAAAGACGACTGGAGTGCTTTGTTTTTTCGGTTGGAAGATCTCTATTTCGCAGTGTGTTACCTTTCTAAAGAACACCTACGTTTTTCGCCAATTATATAAGCTGTCACAGTTACAAAACTTGAGCTAAAACTTGGTTTGGTTTTTCAGTTCCTGGTTGGATTCTATACATGCCTTGTGTAAAGTCAAAACATGAGACAAATTATTCCTGCTTCCTTTTGTACTGTGAAGCCACATCATTTGTTGAGCCTGATAGAAAGAACTAATTTAACAGTATTCCTTTTCTCTTTTGGATCAGAGTACAACTGAGAAAATGAAGACTCCAACAGAGCTTTTCTTTTCTAAAGGAATATGCATTTCTATTCTCTCCTGCTACCTGATCTCCCGTAGGAATTTGATATCTAATGCCCAGGATGTGCCACAGGCATTTTGTTTCTTTGCAACACATTTTATTTATACACCTTTTACTTATAGACATCCGTGCCCGAATTGTATGCCATTATATATGCTACACAACCTCAGGTCTTGCCTAGGAATCAATTACCATCAATTTCAGGTTAGGAGGTGCTGAGAAGCAAGAGCCCAGCTTATGAGGTCTTTGTGAAGCTATGATAACAATAACTAAGGGAAAGATTATTATTATTTTAAATTACAAATTTTTCTTTGAATCTCTCTTTCAAGAGATATCTTCAGATATCTCTTTTAATTACCTTTTACCACTCCTACAGTATATAGTTCCATCAGAAATCTCTGTTGGTCATAAGCAGGGTTCCCAAAATCATCATAATACCTATTTGATGTAGTATATGATATTTACCTTTTATTGCGTGCCTTTTCTCTAACAGGCATTTAGATACGCATGACAAATATTATGGGGAAAGAATTATGTTTAGCTGACTGCTGTTCTCACCAAGGATTACATAAAACTGGATCAAGACACTTAAGGATTCATTGCACAAAATTAGCAATAATCCCCATTTGTCTTTGCAAAAAACCTAATGTTGATTTATCTAATGCTTTAAATTTTCTAAGACGTTTCAAACTTCACTGCTGATTATATCATATGTATTGTACATGATTATTTTATCTATATCAGGAAAAGACACTCATTTAACAATGATTTCAATACTGTTTGAAGATAGGAATGATTAGCATCTTACTGAGACAGACTGTCCGCTTTCATTGTTTCTAAATATTATAGGGAAATAGGTTTATAACTGAATAGAGTGTGGTGACATGAAAAAAAACCCTCCAGCTTATGTTCAGTAGAGGAGAGGCTATTTAGTCTAATTGTGTTTTTTTGTTTGGCATTGATACAAACTCTCCCAGTGGGTTGAGCTCTGAGCTTCCCACTGTATAGTCGCTGTGGTTAAAACCACGCCTTTCAAAAGCACAATATGCGCGTGGAAATCACATTAGAAAGCCACACAGAATCAACAGTTGGCTTCAATAAGCCTTCCTGTCTCTCCCAGTAAAATTTCCGCTTTTGTAGCACATCCCAACTGTTGACTGAAGTTACAGGATAAACGGAAGCTTTTGCAATCAAAGTCAGCTTCACAAAATCCTCCAAAAAAATGCCACCAATATCTTACATTTCTTTGCATTCATATCCTCTAAAATAATTAAATGCACTGCCCTTAAAACAAAAACAATTGAGCAGTTGAAAAGACAACTATGCGATGATAAACTTAGCTTAAGCAGGAATAATTTCATTTTTACGATCTGGAAAACCTGAAAAGTAATATAAGGCTAGCCAGCTCCCACATCATGATAGCCACCTCTACACGACATTATAATTGCACTGGTTGAAGACAGAAGTAGTTCTATAAACCCCTCTGGGAGTGTTCAGATCTAGACTGAGTCTTGCTTTTAATCTTTGAACAACATCATCGCGAAAAAACATGCTGAGCTTTAAGCTCTTACCGTGCCCACAGCCAGCTCCTGGTAGCTGCACCAGCACGTGCCGTTGTGTCTGCATGTGGTCTTTTTGCCTTCTCTGGACTTGCTCCCTCTAGGTATACTAACCTATTGCTCAGAAACCCCCAGAGCCTCCTTCCAGGGGCAGTGGAGACCATATGGTAAGACATACGGTTCCTGTGAGGCCTCCTTATGTCCTGGTTGTGCAAGTTGCTGGAGTGTGAGACTGAAGGCCAAGTGTCGTAGACATCTCTGTGTCACAGCAACACCATCCTGTCAAGTGTTGCTCTGCATATAGGAGGAAACGTGGAAAACAAACCAAAACCCAAACTCCCGCCTGTCATCAGCCTTAAGAAAGGGAAGCCTTTTAAAAAAATTTATGTTCCATGAAGATATAATATTGGAGGGCTTTCATTTGAAAGCTTCAGGCTGGAGTTTTCATGAGGAGTAGAAGGAGAAAGCAATTCATTTTCCCTGGAAGTCAGTGGGAGAATGGACCCCTTGACCATAGGAGACCCCAACCCTGATACCTTCCACCAAATCTGTGTGAAGACATCAGTTTAATTTAGAAAACTAGAAAGTACAGCTATGCTGGAGGTGACCCTGCTCTGACAGGGGGGTTGGACTAGATGATGTCCAGAGGTCCCTTCCAACCCTGACCATTCTGTGAAAGAAGGGGCTCAAAAAAGTTTCCAAAGAGATTTGGCATACAGCACGCACAGGGCTCCTCTTACTCCTGCCGTTGGTACTTCAGCATTCATAGATTTATTTTAAACTGTTATGTTTGAAACAATCCTGAAGAACCTTCCTCAATGGCCTTGTTCCTGGTGGGTCCTCTTCTGTGTTTCCCCCAGCTGCCACCGCTGGGCTGCCCCATGTGGGAGATGCTGGTTCTCCACTACCTGTCCCACCACCCATGCATGGGGAGGAGTGATAGGCAAAATTAGTACCCAGCAGTAAAGGGAATTTTCTTGTCCTGTGCTTATTTAACCCCTCGTGCATGCCAGACTGCAATTTGACCCCTAAATAGAGTGATTGAATTGGTTTGTTTCAAATGAGCTGCTAGGAGTCATAGGGAACCATACGTATTGATTCTGTATGTTAAATCTTAGACATTATACAGGTACAAATTCTGGATGAGTTAACTTCAATTGAGGTTAAAATAATGAATGGATTTTTTTATGATCTGGAGTTGTAGTTGACTGCTTCAGCTCTATGGAGCTGTTATGTTATTTAAAAAAAAATAATATCAGGTTTTCCTTCTTAATATGTCCCTAAAGAAAAGTTGTTCTGAAAGTGCTGAGTTTATTCAAGGTTGCCAGCATTTCAGCTTGACAGTTTCAGTGGGGCATATAAGTCTCTAAACAGCAGAGGAGTAACTGGGAGTCTTGGGTTAGTTTAGCTCTTAGATTGGCGCAATTTCCTGCTTCTAAAATTTTGTAGATTAAAAGGAATTTTAAAATGCTTTAAAAATACCTGCTGGTTTGGTTATGCTGTCGTTTCTTGGTTTAAATCAAATGTGTAGGAACTGGGTTTGCCCTCTCTGACAATGCTGTACGCTTCTTGGAAAGAATCCTATGCAGAAAGACTGTTACTCATAAAATTTATGTTCTCTAAACTCTGGACATTATTCATCAGGTTTGGGTTTTTATTGTTAACCTAATTCTAAACAGTTTGGCTACAGTGCTTTATTGCCTAAGCTACAAGTGAAAATTCTAAGCACATGCCTATTTTTTAATTATTTTTTTTTTACATTTTGTGTGGTGATACACTGCTTTAAACTTTAATTTAGCGTAGGAATATTCTTTCAGTCTTTGCAGGAGAAATTTGACTTCAAAAAAATCTACAAATATAATAAAAACATCAACCATAAACAAAGGAGTTGTTAGTTCTTAATGTTTCCTACGCTGTGGGAGATGATAGGTAACACTTCAGGTATCATAAATCATCTCTCTACAGCTGATTTTTTTTCTTTACGTAGGTGAAGATGTCAAACCATTTACTCCTGGGAAAGCCAAGGAAATTGTGATGTCTCTACAGCAACCTGCAGTCTTCTGTAACATGGTTGGCGACTGGCCAGCCCTACACTGGAATGCAAAATACCTTTCTGCAGTGTTGGATGGGAAGACAATCCAGTTTAGGCTAGGTCTGAAGACCATGGATTTAGGTGAGACTGAGGTGGACTGGTGTTACAGGTCAAAACTCTCTTTTTTAGGTTCTGCAATCCTCTGCCTCTCCATTATCACCATTCACTCTCTAGTGTATTGCTTTTCACCGCAGGCTTTGCTTTTAGGGCATTGGGTTTGGCCAACAGTGGAACCCTCCTTTCTCTTTCTTGTGTGTTTGTTTATTCTTAAGAGGAACTCTGGTGAATCACACTAACATAGGAGAATCAAGCATTTCCCTTTTCTTTCCTTGCTTTGTAGTGTGTGTGGTTGGTCCTGGTCTTTTGCATGATTCACACGTTCATGTGAGCTGAGCTTCCATATCCACAAACCTGAGTGCATTAAAAAATTAGCCGATTAACTAGGCTACCTTTGGGTTTTTTTTATCTGGATAAGGGTGATAATTCTCATCTTCCTCTCAGAGCTTTTATAAGACCATGGTTGTTTTCAATACTTTATAAAGTCCTGTGATGGAAGATGCTATAGAAGTATAAAGCATTAAGAAAATCACTTGACACCAGGTACAACAATTTCACCTCTAATCTTCCAGATTCACTCAGACACCTAGGAATGCACCATGGGAAAAAGACAATGCTTGCACCTGATTTTAAATACTAAATTTCTTTTTGCAGCCACACAATAACTAGTTGTAGCCTATCCATGGACAGAGTTTCATACCAGGGAAGGAAGACCCAGGAAACGTGCTCCAAGGTGGCAATCTGCTAGCCACTTTAGAGGTTATGCATTGCTTTATTCATGCCCTGTACATCCTTTGCCTTCCCAGCCACATACCAAAATACATTTTGCCGTGCACTTTCTCCCTTTTGCATGAAGTATCTTGTCTCCATTCAATCTGTTTTTTTTTCTTCCCTAGGCCAAATAAATCCAGTCTTTAAAGAATGTTCAGTGTAAGTCATGGTTTTTTAGATCCCACCTAGCTATTCTTTCTGTACTTTCTAACCTTCTTGAGTTGGATCACCTCTTTCTTGGAATGTAGGGTCTGCACAAAGACTCCAGATGAAGGTCTGCCAATTCCTATGGAAGTGATTGGATTACATCATGTTATCTTACTTACCAACACCGTGTGAAATTTGCTTTCTTCACAGCATCATGACCATACTATTTCATGTTCAATTTTTGCAAGAGAGAAGTGATGAAACAGAACCGTTAGAGGGAAAATGCTTGGCATTTTAGAATTTCAAAGCATTTTACCAGCATAGATTAATGATTCTGAGGTGTAGAATTAATACATTGGTACACATCTTCACAGCATTGTCTCTATAATTTGATGTGGTATCAGCCAGTTCTTGCACTACATGTAAATGGCATCCCATTGCCAATAGGGAAGAAGTTGTGTATATGTGACATTTTCCTTGATGCCTTGTTAATATATCTCAGTTGTAATATGCAAGGCTTACGAGGAAAAAAGATAGTTTTAGTCCTAGTCTCCATTAATTAGTAGGCACTTTTTTAAAGCCAAATGGGTATTCCAAGTGGGAGAGCTTCTGATGGGATTGATAGAGTGTTGTGTAGCTAAGTGATGGATTGATGCTACCAACTAAGTAGATAAGAGTCATCACTTAATAATAACTTGTAGTCACTAGGGATACAGAGTGGATTTAAATTGGAATTTGTATCTTGAAGTTGCATCTATCTGTATTTTGCTTTTTCCTAAAGGCATCAATCCCTAGGCAGCAATTGGTTTGTCTCCAGGAACCTCCATTATACGCTAATGTGAGCTAGAAATGTTTTCAAGAAGATGGGTAGAGCCTTCAGGGATTGTAACTGAATGAGACCTGTGATGCTATAAAAAATTTGCATTGTAAGGATATATTAGTGAAACCATTAGCCAAGCCATCTCAGAGTCTGAAATCATACATTTCATGTGCCACTGTCATATGGAAGATGGTTGATCTCACTCTTGTGTGCTTAACGTTGTTTTTCAGCGAGGGCCTCTCTTTCTTATTGTTCACACTAACTTTGCCAGATGAAACAGAGGCAGTGATGTGGTTAGAGAAAGCAACAGGAGAATACAACCAAAATTGTATTGCTCTGTCTCAATATTCCTCCCATGTTTACAATAGATTAATTGCCTTAAGACTAGACGGGACCACTCCTGCCACTGAATCGGAAACATGTACAAGAAAGAAATTGTTCTTCTGCTTGTAGGTATATTTTGGTGTCACTCTGAAATGGCTGCTACAGAGTTTCCGAGATTATTTAAGCCACGAGGTTCATCTGGAAGACCTCTTACTGTGACAACATCTTTCTTTAGTGCCACATCTGCAGCCTCGGTGAGGATTCCCAAACTGAATATTCCTTAATATAAAAAAGTGAGAGCTGCAAATGTGGTGACTTGGTGGGAATTGCTTGGATTTTATATTTGCTTTTCTTGCTAGTTTGGAACTCCCTGAGGCATATGGATGTGGAAGGCACATTTGAAACATGGGAAACGTGGGATCTACCAGTATTATTTGTGTGTATTATTTGTACCTACCTATTTGTTTGTGTGTTTGATAGTATTCTGTCTGATCACACAAGTTAAACAGTATGTGTCCATAAGAAGGGAAAAAATACAGTCAGAGGATTAAGCATTGACAGAGATAAGATACTTCCGGAGAGAGTACCAGCATTCATTACAAGAACAACGAAGGTGCTATTAATCAGGAAATCCCTATCCATCTAGTTCCAGCCACACTAAAGGATATTTTTTTCTGAGGTGGGATAAAGGGTGGGGAGCAGCTACAGAAGTTGAGTTGCTGGCAGAGAAAATGTAGCATTATAACCCATCTATCTGATGGCTACCCGGAGCACACCAGCAGTTACAAAGGAAGAAGGCAGCTTACACCTAACTGCCTTCTGTATGCAGACATTTCTTATTTTGACCATTTTCTCTGTTTGTGTAGTAAAATGAATAAACAATGAGTTTACTGTGAAGAAGCTGGAGAGAACAAGAGGTTGTCATGCTGATCAGATATGAGTCACAAGATCTGGGGAGGAAATTTCTCTTAGAGATGCGGGATAGAGCTGATGCTGTCAGATACGCAGTTGGATAGAAAAGGGCTGCAACTTGGACATCTGCCCAAGAGGTTTTACCACTAAGGACAGCAAAGGAATTCAAGCCTCTGAGGTTTGATACAGAGAGGGACTGCAAAGGTGGCTATAGACTCAATAGCTGAATAAGAGACTGAGAGTATAGTACAAATACCGCAGGCTGAATAAATGTCACATAAAGCTGAGATTTTAGGTGGTTATTGGAGTTGGATGTGGATGGTCAGTTTTTTGGTTTGTGAGTGTGCCTGTGCTTTTTTATAGCGTTAAATGGTTATTCTTTGCTTGGATTATTCGTTTAAATAATTTTATTTCCCTAGCAGCTGTGAATAGACATTTGGTTTTCTTTTAAGTTTAAAGAAATGGAGGAGCCATTTCACTTACATTCTTACTGGAGCTTTAGGGTATTTTCTAAGGCTATTATTTTTTCTACATTTCCCTTAGTATACATTGCAAACACTGTCTTCCTGAGTAGAACAGTATTTGGCGTCTGTCAGGACCAGACCTTAACTAAGGAGGGGAGCTGCTTCCTCCAACAAGCACTTCTTCCCTCTCTCCCTCCCTCCGGTTTCAATCTGTGGCATTAGGTGGGATATCAGAGGACTGTCATGCCTCCAGGTACCATGTCATCAGCCAGCACTGGTAGCTTACTTTAGACTTATGTGGTTTAGTCTACAATTTATCAATTATAAAACACCTTCAGCTTTTAGTCATTAAGCAAATTGGTTAATAATATTCTCGCTTTCAGCTGCCCATTGCTAACATTTTCACCCTAGTTGCAGTCTACAAATCCATCTAAGCAATCTGTCTAGATTGCCCAAATACATTTTTATTACTATTTATTTTTCCATAAGCACCCACACCTTGGTACTGAACAAGTTATAAATTAAACCGAGAATCCTGCCCTGAGGAGATTGTATCCTAGAAGATAGTTTTGCTTTTCATAGTTGGAATTTTTTAAATGAAGCTCAGAGTGAAATATGCTGGGAGGTAGAAAGAGCATATTTCTTGCCTTTAAAACACTTGCTTCCAAGTTATCTTGGAAAATAGGCAGTGTCTGAGCACTCTTTTTTCTCATCAAAATAATACAGATATTGAGCCACCTTCAGTAGTGCTTGTATCTTTTATCTAATTTTTTCATCAGACCATCTTTTAGTAAAATGACGTGCATTGCATTAATGACTGGCTGTCAGGAGGGAGCATTGGACTGCAATATAGACAGAGAATCAGATATAGGGGATTTTGGTTGTTGCAGATGATTTATACATCTTGTATGCAGTTCTTAGGTAGGGAGCCCTTCTACTGCACAGACCCGGGTTACAGATTGCTGAATAGTGGGGCTTATCTGACATTTTTAGTTAATGAATTTGATAGTGAGGGGAAGGAAAACCACTACCTAGGCTACTGCAATGCAAAACGGCAAAATGATGGCGATAAAGGTTTTTAAAAGCTGTTCCTCCGCCTAAAGGGAATAAGAGCAAATGTATGAGACTCTATGGGAATTGCTGCGATAACGAAATGAGAGCAGTAAAGAACGAAGAGCTGCTGCTGCACAACAGTGAAAGGATCCCATTTCTGAGCGGCTCTGTGCAAGTTACACAAGGTTAAATTGCAGCTCTGTCATTGTCATTCATGCAGGCTGCAGTAATTTCTCCCGGTAGTAGTTATAGTAAAGTGAGTGATTGGGTTGGATTTTTTTTTTTGTAACTTTTTAAGTCTCTTTGAAGCTGGCACAATTAGAAGCTGTGGGAAATGAAGATCTGAAGATCTCTGATTAACCAGAAGTAAATTATGCTGTGATGTGGGTTATCTTGTAGGCCTTCCAAGTGACCTGACCTTGAGCTGAAAGGCTGCATCAGTCAGCCTGACCAAAGCATGACGGGAGCAAAACATTGCTGGTAAACACTTTTTATGTCTGCCAAGGAACACTGCAATATGCTTTTGTCAGTCCCAAATGAAAAATAAGGACGCACAGCATTTTAGATGGATCATTGGCACGTGTGTAGCTCCATAATTTGCTTCTTACGCATTACTGTGCTGATTTGGTTATTGCTTTAGGTGGCAAAGGGAAAGATGAACATGTCCATCTGCATAAATCCATGGAGACAAAATAAAGGGTACACAAACACTTGTGTGTACATTTGCAGCTCACACTTAAGAAGGGAGATGAAGCAAAGGACAGGCTGTCAGTTGTTTAGGGAACCTGGGTATTATTGAGTTACTGTGCTTAAGGGTGCCTCGCACATGAACAACAGTAACTATTGGTGTGCTTTTACCTCACAGCAAGTTCAAAGTAGCAGCCATTCACTTAAACCCTAATGAAAAAGCAATAGTCTCAGACTTTAATTGTGAGCTAGGTGATTATTGACCAGAGTCAAGCAACCTAGTTCCACTTTGTATCTCATGTTGCATTTAGCTAGAGCTGAGAGAGAAACTACCTATTATTTTTACTGATTCTGTGCTCAGTACTCATGTAATGCTTGGCTTTTCTTTTGTTGCTTTAGTTCCCCAGTTTGAAACCAGGTGTAGCTATGTGGAGGCTACACTTGAAGAGTTTTTGGCTTGGAGTTGTGGGCAGCCTTCTTGTCTCTCTGGACCATTCAGTTGTTATGAGTACTCCAAATATTGGGCTTATGCTGACTACAAATACATTGCCAGGATATTTGAAGACAAGCCAGAAATTTTCCAGGTAAAGCATTAATATTATCTCATTCGAGTTTAATCATTGCAAATTATCTAATGTAGCTTCTGAAACCCCTGCTGCTATCCCCTTTCTGCTCCTTTGGCCATTTATTTTAAAATTTTGAAATAATAGCTCTTGGCTGTCAGGCTAATGGAAAACAAGTACCAAGTGGCAGTCATCTAAAATTCTGGGTCTCCTTATGTGCTTAAAAACAACGCCACAAGTGACGAAAGCAACTACGAGATTGGCAGCACTCCCCTTCCCATTTAGCCCAGCATCGTTTTGTGACTGGGCAGGCTCAGGGAGCATCGAGTCATGTGTGTGACCTCTGCAGCTGAACACTTTCCCTGCCCCTCTGCTGAAGGTATGGGAGTGAGGTGGGAATAGGGTCTGGAGATGACAGGCAGCCAGCAGGCCTGGGATGCTGCAAACTCCAGACCCTGCTGCTGCCCCAGATCCACCTTGTACCCAAATGGCACCCGAATTAACAGCTTCACTCAGGAGAGAGGACTTGATGTCATGGATTCACTTGTAGCAACAAGGCTGTAATGTGGTTTCGCTCTGTGTTTTGCTTCGTGGCTCATTTTCTCAAGTAGTACAGTTCCTTCCCTTAATATATTGAGGTTATCTCTTTGCAAGGAGGAGAGATTCTGAGTCTGCGAGATTGTTATACCTTGATTGTCTGTGAAGGCAGTAAAATACATCAAGTAACCTGTCCATGGAAGTACATCATCTATGGTAATTTCCAAATGCAGGTATTAGGACACATAGCTGGGGTATTGTATTTTACTCTCTTCATGTCTGTCTGCTATTTCAATGCATTGGTTCATCTATGTTCTTGCTACTTCTCCTTGGAAATTGTAAGAGGGCAAAATTAAGGATAGCTGTACAAAAGGTGTATTTTTTCAAATGATATAAAGAATGAATAGTAAATGAAGCCTTATTCATTTCTACACTTTCAAATGCGAAGATGGAATCATAATTCCCTGCAAATACTGTATCACTGGGGTGACAGGGAATACAAACGGATAAACCCCTTCAGATTAATTATTTCCTCAGAAACCGTTTCCCGTTCTCCTTATACGTATTTTATTCTTTTATACAAGTAAAATCAGCATTTTCAATGCTCAGTCTTTTTTTTCAGACTGTCTCCTTTACTGTTGTTGATGGGAAGGTAAGGTTTGGGCACAGAGACCATTTTACCTTTCTTTCTCCCCTCCCTTCCTTGGCACACTGAAACACAACCAGGATCACAGAACTTGGGCTGCACAACTGATAGTGGGTTGTGTTGTTTGAACTAAGTTGGGAGCTCCAGAGATGTTTCAGGCTTCCCCATATCTTTGTATGACTTCCTCTATCTGTGGTCCTGCCTTGATCTTCTTTCTTTCTGCCTCAACAGACAGCATTTTCCTGTGTTTTATGGCACAAGATAAAGCAGCTCAGAAGACCTGAGTAGCCTGCTGTTTTCTTCAGTCAATAAAAGCACACTTGAAGGAAACAACTATTTTCCTACCTCCTTCTTCCCCTTGCCTCCATTCAAGAACAAAATTGAGGCTCCAGGAATTGCATTTGTGTGCAGGTGTCACGCCACAACCTCATCACCTGACCTATAACAAGCAACAGACTGTACTGCAATTTTAGAATAGACACACGTAATAGTTATGCCGTAGGTTTTTTTTTTAAAGCAGAATCTGGGAAGGAAAAAATCGATGGTGTTATGCAAGCAAATATGGTGTATGTCATCTGCCAGTTTCACAGGCATGGGAGTGAAATGCATCCATCAGTTCCAGACTCATATGGCTTTTGAAACACTGCTACACAATTTATACCAGCCAAAAGAGTTCTTTGTAGAAATTATCTTCCATTCTTGTGTGAATTTGATGATAACCCCTTTTTTCTTTTTAGATTTTATTTAGATTTACGTAAGGTGACTTGAAGGGGAAAAGAAGGCCAACTGCACTGTTATTTATAGTGATTAATAGGGCCATTTAGAAGTTGTTTGAAATTTAGATTGCACTGTTTATCATTTACAGTTGTGTGGGCTAAGGTAATGATTCCATTATTCTAATCTATGAGCAGTATCTAGCATCTTACATTTTTTGTTCAGTTGATATTTCATTACAGAATTTGAGATATAAATCAGAAGCAAGATATATGCATGAAGTTTAAATAGAAATGAGACCTTTTAAAGTGACATACGGGTACAGATTAACTTCATTATAAGAAGCAAATGAAATAAATATAATTCACAAGTAATGTGCCATCTGTTATGGTTGGAACACCTTTTACTGCATTTCGTCTTGCTGTGGCTTTTTATTGTAGAAGAGGAACCCACTGTGACAAGATTTCAGTAATCCTACCAGTTCCTTTTCAGTTCATTGGTTAAAAACTATTTTACCCATAATCGCTTCAACTATTTACTACAGCTGCAGCATTTTCAAAAAGTTCTTTTAAATCTAATATTGATTATGTGTGCTTTCTTTCCACTTAAATTGTAACAAAATACAAAAACTATTTAGGTGTGAGATTAAAGTGTAGAGATGGTGTTACGTTTAACTTTATCACTGAAATAGTTATATTGGATTTTAAATTTTATGGCTGCTGAAATCTATAGGAGCGACTTTTTAGTTTTGATTTTTTGCTGCCTTTGACAAATGTTTATATTAAACTTCTGCATTTTTTTCAAATGATATCTTTAAAATCAATAACGCTGCAATTCAAAATCTTTAGCAACACCTAATTTTTGGGAAGGCTATCACTCATTTTGAGGGTTTCCTGATACAGAGTCATGGTGAAGTCATCCTTATAATCATGTCTAGCTGTAGTTTTCCTCATCCATAGATCTTAAAAAAGGATAGTCATCCACCTGTCTGCAAGCAGCCTAGCTTACATACTTAAATTAGGAGGCTAGACTGCCATTTGCTCTTTATAGACAGCGGAAAGAGAGAGCCTTTTCCAAGGGGTGATTGAGAGTGCTTTGACAAGAGCAGGAGCCAAGCTTAAATTATGTCCCTAAAGTTAGGTGATGTGAATGACCCCAAAGTGCTTTAGCGAAACGGAACAAATACCGTTATCTTCTTTTTCAAGATGGGAAAAATAAAACTCAGAGATGAAGTGATTTGCCCAAGACCATCAGGAAGCCAGGAATCGAATTCCTCTTTCCTAAGGCTCAGTCTGGGGCTCCAGCCAAAAGGCACCAGTATACTTCAAATGCTTTCCAATAAACAAATGATCAGGCCCTGCAGGTGGCAGGGTCAGCTATAGAAAGATGGGAAAGCTTTATCCAAGCTGTACAGAGCCACCCCACAAAACCTTTGAACTATCTGAAAAATACCTCGCTGTCCCTTGTTCCAGCTGTCATCCCCAAGGGATTGCTTGTGGGAGGATCAATGGACTAGAAAGCTCCAGGATCATGTTCATTACAGATGTGTGTCTGCTCTGCCCTTTCTCGCCGTGTAATTGAGTTGTTTTAAGTTCACTGTCTCCGCAGTTGCAAAGGCAGGAGGAGAATGTGTCTATTAAATAATGAGGAACTTAGAAAGCCCAGCATACCACAGGGTAAAGTCATACCAAGGGGTAAAGTCTGTATTTCCAGAATACATGGAGAAGCCTGAGACAGGAGCAAAGAGAGAGCAAACGGGCCACGTGGATTATCAGATTGGTTGGAAAAGGGAATAGGGATTTTTCCTTCCTCCCATTCTTTATTTAAATGCCACATATCAGAGTTTTCCCAAAAGCAATCCTGTGCTTGGGTGGATGGTTAGGACTGGAGAAAGGGGAAAAAAAACAGTGTTTGAAAAGAAGGAAGAGAAGCCACGTGTGGCCACGAGCAGTTGGGCAGTCCTTCTGTAGAGCAAGCAGGTAACTTGTGCAATGTGAAAGAGCGGGATGAGAACTGGAAGCAGATCTGGGAGGCTGTATAGTCAGACAGAAAAAGAAGAAAGTCAGCAGAAGAAACACTACTAGAGAGGAGAATCTGGGAGGAAGGAGCACAGGCCATGCCTGCGGGAATGCCACCGAGGAGTAACAGCTGCAGTGGATAAAGCGTGACTGAGCGGTGGAGGGAGGAGACGAGAGACTCGAAGAACTGAGGGTAGGATGTGAATCCGTTCAACATATAACCTTTTCGTTGCTGTAGGATATAAGGTGGTCTGACTTCGGTTTTCCTGGAAGAAGTGGGAAAGAGAGCACGCTGTGGATTGGTTCTGAAGGAGCAAACACCCCCTGCCATTTGGACTCCTACGGCTGCAACTTAGTGTTGCAAGTACAAGGAAGGTAACAAGTGCATATACACACAACAAATACAGGGGAAAGTTATGCTATGCTATAAAGTTTTGGACTCTTGACCTTGGATCTTGATCTAGGTCCTGATTATTTTAGTTTTCTGAGCTTTCAATGATTGAAGAGCATCAGAACTGTTCTATAGGAAATGGCAGAACTTCAGGCAGGTTGGAGTTTGACTGGGTCACGGAGGTAACACGATTTTATATTCTTCTGTTTGAGGAAGATCTTTTCTGATCTGCGTGTTATGTGGTCCAATAATAAATATTTTAAGCTTCCTAGTAGTTATGAATTCAGGAATTTGGAATTAGGGATAAAGAGTTAAAAATAAAAAGCCCAGAAACAAAATAGAAGTAAACTACTTTAGACTTTTACAATATTCTCTGTGCAAGAGCCTCTAATAGCCTGCTAGAATTAATTTAAAAGGGGAACATCAGAATGGGAGCAGCCAGCTGTGAGTAAAGTTGAAAGGGACACTTGAGGCTCCCAACTAATTTTGGAGCATGTGGCTTTGTTGCTGTATCTTTCTGCCTGTTTGCATGCTGTCTTTTTTTCCCCCATTCTTTTTTTTTCTTGTTTCCTTGTATAGTGGCCTCAGGGGTTTTTTGTTATCTGTTATTGCTAAAGTAATGCTAGAGTAACAAAACAAGTTGCATGCATTTTTTAGATTTGATAGTATAGAGTGGAAGGAGTGATTTGCCAGTGGGATTTTAATGTCATTAATTAGTCTGACTTTTTATACAACAGTAAAATCATGGTGGTCTTGTGATTAAGGTGCAGAATTGGAAATCAGGCATGCTGGCTCCTATGCTGGGCAGTGCCACAGGTTGACAGGTTTTAGGGCCTGAGGCAAGTGAATTTGTCATCATCTTACCTGTAAGAAGGGTAACTATTTAGCTCTCAGGCAGGTTTTCATTCCTGTTTATAAACAGCTTTGAGATCCTTGGCTTAATGTGCAGCAGAGACAGTCTGGAAGCCCCCCTCAGCACTGCGCTTTGCTGCAGCCAGTCCTGTAGACTTCAGATCACATCAGTAAGCATTATACATTGAAGTTCTGACACGTAAGTGTATTTAGGACCCAGAAATCTCATTGAAAATGGAGAGACTTACATGCCTAAATATCTTCTAAGGATCCACCTAAATACTGGCAGACCTGATACCTGCCGCTTTAATCTTTACCTTCAGGTGTTGAACTTGATCCAAAGTTCCAGCATCACATAACAATTTTGCCTGCCTTCCCAAGACACTTCCTGCCTCTCTGGTAGAACAAAATCCTTGTTTCTCTCAGGGAAAGAAGCCTTTGCATGGCCTGAAAAGACAAAGTTGTTTTCCTCTTCAGAGCAAAGCCTATAAATAGATTGCAAACTTCCACAAGCTTGTGAATCCTGTGCTGCTTCAGAGCAGAAAGATTCCCTTTTGAGACTCACAAACAAGACAGGCTTTGTAACAGAATATAAGCTTATGCTAAACTTAAATAGATTTGCCTTTGCAGGAAAGCCAGGGACAACTCCTTAGCCCTTTGTTGCTATCTTGAATTTCCTTCTTGCATCCCTCGGGCTTCTTAATTTTTTGCTTCATGATACTGCTTTGTCATGAGCCTGCAGCATTAACCCGTGAGCCTCCAAAACCTAGGTATTCTCTGCCCTTTAAGAGGATCTAGCTCAGAGGGCAAAATAAAGTTGCAACAGGGCTTGGGTTTCAGGAGAACTATTTTTTGTGCTTGCACCCAGCAGTAGCTTTGGTAATTACCAAGAAATGTCAGTGGCCTATGGCACTTCCATATGTGCCCATCTCTACAGTTCTGGCTATCCCGCTATTCCTGTCTCTTCTGGTTTTGTGCCATTTGGCTGCTCTTCTCCCATTTTCAGATCTATGAACTGACAACCAGAAGCAGTAGGCAAAAAGCAAGAAGTGGGTACCAAGGAAAGGGACAAAAAGAAAAGATCGTCGCTAGAGTCTGAAACAAAGAGGAGAGCTGCGCCAATTGTCCAACTGTGCTGTAAAGTACTGCCTTTACTTTTCCATTGCTTAGTGCAATGGGTCGCTGTAGTACTGATTGTCTGGCGCCTTTTAAATGTAATAAATTCTCCCTTTGTGTATTCCTTTCTGGTTATTTCCATCACCTAAAGTACTGCCATATAAAACTCCTATTTCTAAATAACATATGTACCTGCCAAGATATTTCATTTATAGCACCCGTAAAACTGGCACCACCCGTTCTGGCATATTCTTTTTTCTGTCTTTGATCTAGTCTATGTCAGTGAAATAGAGACATTAGCTCCTGAGGACGAGGTCCATGTCTCAGCTCTGGTTGGTGCTGCACTATGGTGTGTCGACTCTTTTGGGCACATAGAGAGCAACCTGGAACACGGGTCCCCTCGTGAGCAGAATGACCTTGTCCTGCTCCATCTGGACATTTAGTCACACCAGTGAGTTCTTAAACTCAGGGGCCCACACAAGCCACGTTTTCATCATGTGGTACTGATAATACCAAAAAATATGGATGTTTCGGGATACTTATGTTTATGGACATCTCTAGTTTTTATTTATGCCATTGCCCTATCTGTGGCATAGAAGCATCAATGTGAGTTTTACTAAGAATGAGGGTTTTGTGACTAACAGCCAAATAAGTACTGTAGGTGATGATAAGAAACAGAAGATCACATCCATAACCCTTTACTGTTACCATTCTAAACACACAATACCCTTCTTTCAAAACAAACATGAGTACAGCAGCTATTCATTCAGTCAATGAAAGTATGTTGTCTCTAACAAAACTGTTTCCCCTGGTTTACAGAGCAATTTTTAATGCTCTGAGCATCTGTAAATGCTGCATGTTGCTCAGTAAAAGGGAGGAAGGAGGAACCAGATGGGAGAGCTTTTTTTTTTTTTAATTTTATTTTATCTGCCTTTTAAAAATAATTGGTGAGAAGCTGTAAATCTTTTCAGTAAAAAAAATTAAGAAGTGGAATATTTTAAAAACACTTTAAGGAGACAGCCTGTAAGCACCGCCTGTGTTCTCACTGCGTAGGAGATTCACACAGTGAGGCAGATTTATGTTTTATTGAAAACCTTGCTACTGCCTTTAGTTCTTTGCTGTAACTGACATGCACTGAATACATTTTTATCTTCTCTCTATTTTCAGGAAAAGATGGTACCTCTTCCCACCTGGTGACACCAGTTTCCTTTATCCCACCAGGATCCCTTATGAGGAATCCAGCATATTCAGCAAAGTCAATGTTGCCAACCCTGATCTGAAACGCTTTCCTGAGTTTAAGAACACAACAGCCCATGTGGTTACACTCAGTCCAGGACAGGTACCCTTCGCATATGAGCTTTACATTAGTTTAAAGATTCTTGTAAATTATTTAACTGGATAATTAAGGGCTAGGGAGTCTTAACAAACTGACTGTGGTACTTCCCTCCCCTTATACTCTGTATTCAGGCTTGACATACTTCTCTCAGCGTGGGAACTTTCTTTGCTCACAGTTATTTTACTAGCCTTTTTTGTACAAAAACCACAAACATTTGGAGAGTTAGTTCAATCAGCTGCCCAATTCCATCACGGTTCTTGCAATCACCTCCGATTTGTCTGCTTTAAAACTTTCTTGAAAAGTAGTCCAGCCTGTCTACTCTGAAACCAGTATGTTCCGTAAAATGTATTTGATTAATGAGCGTGTAGAGCCAGCAAAGGAATTCATATTTTGATAGTGAATAACCTTCACCAGGGAACATTGGCCCAACTTGTTGCTTTAATAGCAGAGTATTATAATGATGATACTAGCATTTAGAGCACGCACCATCCGGACGTTTCACGGTGCTTTACAAGGATGTGAGGTTATTATTAACCCTCTTTTACTGAGAAAGTTCTGTTATAAGTGTCTCCCTTATAGTCTCACAGGCAGTTAGCAGCAGTATGAGAGTAGGGCTAAGGACTCTAATTCCTGGTCTCCTGCTGTAAATAGTGTCCTTCTTATTTAATCAACATGGTCTGTATTTGGAGTTTGAATTACCCTTTTTCATTTTTTCAGCAGTGCATGTCCTTGTAAAGCACTTCTGCGCATCTCAAACTGTCAGGCCTTTCCAAAGGAATTTTGCAACGTTCATTGCTCCAACTGCTTAAGACAGTGGAGTTGCTTCTTCTAGAACCTTTTCACCACTATCCTGCCAGACGTTGCCACCTCTTTTGACCTGCTAGCTCAGCAACTTGTGCGAGTGTTCCCTTGCCCCTAGCTGGCAAACCCAGCTGCTTTCAACAATTTAAAAAACGTTTTTTTGCTAATTCAGGTAATTTTGAGGAGGCAGAGTAAGGAGCACTCCTGTGAACTGGTGAGATGGCAGACTGGAGCATGATAGTAGTTTCCAACAAGAGCATGATATCTATCAACTGGGACGAGTATGCCCTTCTGCTGGTACAGTTGCAAATGGGGAATCTGTGATCAGCCTTCACTGTTTGCACTATGTTAGCTTCTAGCCATACTCCTAAAACAAATGATTAGTTTCACATTGTGCACTTTGTAAGGTGCAGCGTTCAATAATTTAAAGCACAAAGAACAAATTTTTACTATTGATAAGAATGCTACATTCATTCAGCATTGCATTATCCACGATCCCAAACGGTACTTCAATTTATAATCTCCTTTGGAATGATCAAGTATGGTAGTGAACCTTTAATATGATCTTAATTTTAATTAGGCTTAGAGCAATTACAAATTAATCTTGCTAGGAATAAAGATCTTGAGCCAGCTCTAACACAAGTTGTCTGCATTGCCATGAAGGAGATACTATTTGGATTTCTGGGGAGAAAGTAATGTAGAGGCAATGACGGAGCAGCAAGGTGTTGCCTTCATCCATTTTATCAGCTCCTTTTGGGTGGTGCTTTCCAGCATCTCATCCAGAAGCTTATGGGGCAGGTGGCTGGGGACTGCAGCCCTTTGATGGAGAGGAAAGGAATGACCTCGAGGAATTCCTTTGTTAACAAGGGAGAGGATCCCTAACTAATAACGATCTTGATATGTGCTTAGCAGTGGTTTTCATGTAGAATTAATACAATTACTGCAGAATTTGCAGCCAGCTTTTTCTTGTGATAATACATAGCATCTCCACTCCTTCCCAGAGGGTATGCAGAACATTTTGGATTAGATATTGTAACAATAAAGGTTTGAAAAACAAAGACAAAGGTGTTCTTAGGTATTCATGAGAGCAACTGCATGTAGGGTGAGTGCAGCTTTGAATATCAAAAACTAATGTCTAATGCCACCTTCTGGTCGTTGTTTGCTACAGGTCATTTTTCTACACCCACTTAAGGCTTTAAAGCAGAATTCCTTCCTATAACATTGTACCAATGCACAATGTGTGCTTCGATTGCATCCTTTGTGCCCTTTCACTGTATTGTTCAGAGGTGAATCTCTGCTTTGAATTCAGGTAATTGGCTGAGACTACCTGAGCCTGGTTTTATAAGGTTTCATCCTGTACTTGACCAGTGGCCATGGGCTGAATTTCCACAGAGGTCTTAATACAACTTTTGGTTATACATTAGTGATCTGTTCTTGATACAAATTATGATAAAATTTAGGTATCTAATGTATTTAAATAGGCAGCTGGGTAGTATTAGAGTTTGCAGCTGTACTTTACTGTATCCATAAAGTTACCAGCTCAAGTTGTATCACACAAATGTAGGGGCTCCTTATAAATATTTGGACCTCGTCACCTATGTGATGGTTGCAAGGCTGAACAGTAAGTATGGAGCAGGGTGTTGTCCGATGGTGGATTTGTGCTCACTGAACTAGTGAATTTTCACCCAAAGCATTAGTATTTTGTTTTACTTGTTCATAAATTCTGCAGTGTTTCTAGTAACACCTTGATTGTTTTCACAAATATACAAATATTGCTTAAAAGATGGCAAATGGAGCAAAACATGTCTGTTCTAATATCTTCCACCTCACACTCTGGGACAAGTGTTTACGAGAGTTAGGGTAAGATCTGCTACCCTCAACTTAAACCCTGTCCAGGACAGATGTCCTGGCTGCCATCAGTGGGAAGAAGAACCTGGCACCTCTACAGGACAATATGTCCTCCCTGTCTTACACAATTACAGACCTGCAGGAATGTTCATCCTATCTTGTCCTTCAGCACAGGCTATAAAAGCAGCCTACACATATAGATGCTTAACTTTTTTGATGATTAAAAATAGGAGAGGTGAATCCTGCCTGAAAAGGCTCCAAATAACTGAGATGCTATACAAATACAAAATCCTTGATCGTTCTTTCCTCTGCCCCACTTCTCACCAGCTTCTTGCTTCCTTCCTGCTCGCAAATGCAATTGTTCTTAATCCATCTTGCTCTTAATCCATATCCATGTAAGTAGGCAATGGCAAAAAGACTAGAAAGTGCATCCCAGCTTGTCTGAAGGTAGACACATGAGGCTCTACACATCTGCTCTCCTGATGGAGAGCAAGCACCTCGTATGCTGGGCTCCCACGAGCAATGCCATTCCCCTACGCTGCCCCGGACAGCAGGGTAGTGGACACCAGGACCCGTGCTGATACAGATGGCACACAGCTGCTCCTGCTTCCTGGCCCTGTGTCCCAGGTGCAGCCTGGAGCCAGAGGAGCTGCAATGCAGCTCCGGACACCAGAGATGTGAGGAAAGGCCTAACTGAGTCTCAGAGAAGGATGTTCCTTTCAAGCCTTGAAAAACATTGTCACAGTATGGAAAGAGTGATTTAAAACTAATCAACATTTATTGCTTACTGTCTCTCACCATGGTCTGCTGCTCAGAATCTCTCCTCCCCTGCCTTTCTTGCCTGCCTTCTGAAAGTCTAAAGAAACACGTCTCAAACTCAATTTGTGTCCACAAGTACAGTTATCACTAAGGTCCTGCGTGTAGCTGCGAGGTTTTCTCGTGCTGTTCTCCCGCTGCAGTATCTAACACAGCACGGGATCCTGCTGGGCAGCCAGAGCTCACAAAAGCGCAGGCAGACCTCTGACTTCTAACCCAACCCTGAGCAAGCAGAAATCTTCATGAAGTCAGGGAGGGATTTCCCTACGTGCCACCTTTAAAGAAAAGGGGTGAAAATTTCAGATTGGGCTTAAAGTGGGGAACAGCAGAACAGACAGTCTCAATAACCAAGAATAAATATAATTAATACCAAAAAGAAGTGTTGTAGTAAGTCAGTAAATGCAGTAATTCATACTTTTTAAAAGGCAATAAAATGTTCCAGTTCAAAGTATATAAAAAAACTCTTTAAAAAGTGTTGCAGTGAAAAATCTGCTTTTGTTGGAGAAGAGTTTAAGTGATTTTAGTAAAGGAGAATTCAGTTATCTGCAGCATTATGCATAGTAGATGATTGATAATTCTGTTTTGGAGAAGGGAGAAAGAATTTTCCTGTGGGAGACTACAGAGCTGGCCCCAAGTCACCCCGTAGGGAAGGCAGACAGCCCAGCTCAACCTCTAGTCACCAGAACTATCATCTCCATTACAGAAGAGGCAGAGAAGTCCAGGAGCTGAATTTACACTAGAATTGGTGACAAAAACACCACTCAGCCTGCCACACGCATGGAGAACCCCGTGAGTGCCCAAAAAGTTGAGCAAACTAAAGGTGAAAGATGCCAGTTCCTAACTCAACTTTTCTGCCTCTTCCCTGAGCTTCCCTCAGTCCCTCGCCTGGGTCCCTACTGATGCGGCGTGGTAACAGCCCCATTCCCCATTCCCTTCCCGTTCAGAGTGCTTCTCCCCCGGGCCGTGTCTGTGTTCCTGCAGTCCGTTTCCTTGGGTGCTCTGTTTCTGCGGACGGGAAGACAGCAGCTCAGGAGGGAGGCAGGGCAAGGAGCACCTCCCTCGCAGCAGGGCAGCCAGGCACCGCAGTGCTGGGACGGAGCACAGGCTGGGCGGGCAGTGCTCTCACAGACTCCTCACACGGTGCTCCCACAGAGTTGACTATGCATTTATTTATTTGATGTTATTTTTCATTGCCAGCAGCTCTGGGGTTTGCTTGGCTCCCCCCACAGCCCCCCATCTTTACCTTCCCATCACACTGGCGTTCTTTGGTGCTTCCTTTTCTTGTGCATTCACCCAAATATCTTTTTCTAATGAGCAGGCATTTCTTGGTATAATATTTCACTTCAGGGTATGCTCTCTTTTTGAAGCAATTCCACCTTTGCCCTACCTTTGCACTGTATCAAGTTAATCACGTCCGTTGAGAATTTAAACCTGTTCTGTTCTCTGTGCTGTACAAGTCTTCAGCATTGCTCCGCTTGCTCTCCCAACTGTTCTCTTGGTTTCTTTCCTCCCATTACAGACCAGAACTTCATTTTATCTTTTTCTGGGATTTCTGTCCTACTTTGACTTCATCTGCTATATTTGCCTATCACTACCCTAAATATTAAAATTATCTGATCGGTTGCTGTTTAGATCAGTATCTTCCCAGCCCACAAAGCTCAATATGTTCTGTGGAAAGCAGGCTAACACAAAATTATCTCTTAGCTTGGAATAGTTCTGTCTTTTGCACTTCATGTTTTCCCTGTAAAATGTTTGATGCATTTTTGTGTGTGTGTGTTATTTCACTGTGGTTTACTTTCACATTTCCTATTGAAATGTAATTTCAAATGGAGCTGAATCTGTGTCCCATATTCATAAACATATGGAAGTCTGCTTTTTTTTATTGTGGAATTGGTAGTTGGGGGTGGGGGTGGTGGGGTATTTTTTGCTTCTAGTTTGCAAACCTAGAAGAATGGTAGATGAATCCTACTCCTGTCTTTGCTGGGTTATTTTTTTGGTCTTCTGTTAGGTCTGCTGCTCCCTTGCCAGCTCTATTTTTTGGTTTTAATTACTTTCTTCCCCATTTCTTCATCTTCATTAAAGTTTTAGACCTTTTGCTTTTTGATAATTTCAATGTTCTTGCTGGCATAAATCCTTATTTTAACTAGCATAAGCTTGCCCAAAAATAAAGAGGGAGAACAAGTATCTTTATGGTACCTGTTTTGCCTCCAAGTCACAGCTCTGTCACTCCTCTATAAATTGCATCAGCAAACAGTGCCAGCTGCAGAAATACACAACTTCGCAGCTATTACCCTTAACCTGCTGGCAAGTACAGTCTGATTAGTCTCTCCAAAGACCAAGTTCCTCCTCTTTGGTTTGAAAAGACTGGACTAGTTGGGGGGGGTATAGCTAGGATTCCTCCTAGCTATATCTCCTCTTTCCAAAGCAATTCTGTCTTTGCTTTGCACGTGAATCATGTTGAGCCAGCGCTTTCCATTCCTAATTTCCATCTTGGTTTTTCCAGGCAGCCCCTCTTACTGAAACATTTATACACTTCCCTTAATTTGCCTCTTGCTTTTGTTCCCTTGCTACGTACTCCCTCTGCACCATGCCCCAATTCCCTACTGTCTTCATCCACTTCTCCAGCATGTTGCAAGCTCACTCTTGCTACGCAAGTCTCACAGTAAGGACCCCATTGTTGGAAACAGCTACTTTCTCCAGAAGCTATGCCGCCTTCTGCTGTACACCAAAATTTTCCGTGTTTCGTCATTATACCCTGTCAATTGGATGGCACCCAGATTCTTTAACAGAGTGCAACGTAAGATCCCCTATAGAACAGATGAGTGGTTTCTTGTATGATTCTGCCATCAATGAAACGTGGACTAACACTTGCTAACAGATAAACCCATTGCAGCTAACGCAACTGCACTTTTCATTTAAAGTGTAGGTTTCGAGGATAAAAGCATGACTGAAATTTGTTCTGTGTAGAAAACATGTTTCAGCATCAGTTCATGTAGGGTTTCATACAATTTTAGATGTCAGGAACAACTAGTTGGTGATATTTTTTAAATATAGATTGACTCCATAGACCGACTTCCTTCTGTTTTGTATGCTGTACTGGATTAAAGTACAATTTCCAAATGTTTTTGACCCTTAGAGAGCCAATGCTTTTTTTGTTTCACTTAAACTGAAATCTGTGGAGAACATTTTGTCCTGTGGCCCAAAAATTACTCTGCTCTGACTGTCGCGTAAGTAAGTGTTTGCAGGACTGGGGCCTCAGTCATTGTTTCCTACGCAGACATTTTCTCATTATCCGTGTTTTGATATAATGAAGCACAGGGCTATCTAGGTGGCGGAACATTCTTTTAAGTAATTTGTGTCTACCAAGAAAAAGAATTGTCTGCAATTCAGATACAGATCATTGCTTCACTTTCTCCATTCTGAAGTGTATATTTTTATCCATCTCTGACCATTTTTATTCCCTGTCAAAACCCATCTTTTATGCTTTTCTTGATAGCTCTATGTTAATCTAATGTTCAGTAATCTGTAAAGCTCGTACTATATCATCAAAACAACATTAATGTCTTTGTACCATAAAAGCCGTGGGTTAGAATCAATTTTATGTCACAGCTATCATCCTGATATAGTTGCAAAGCTCTGATCTAAACTAGATTGTCATGATTTCTGGGATACCTTCTTTTAAAAGCCTGTCAACTAAAAGTGACAAGTTTAATACTGGTGAGTATTTACCAGAATTAAAGCTACATATTGTTAATCACCTCGATGAGCATTAGAATACCTGCTTTTTGGGGAAGCCAGCTGGCAGTCCTTCTAAAGGAACTGAGAAGTCTGCTCAGTTGGAGAGTCTACAAAAGCATTCTTGCGTGGCTGAGACTTTCTCTAAAGCCCTGCTCTACTGCTCCACCAGCTGCACTCCCTTTGTGCAGCCAGACCTTGCTTACCTAGAACAGCTATACGGTTACAATCCTGCTTCATGTGAGAAGGAGTTTGGATGAGAGGTAGTTCTGGATCACGTCTACTTCTCATATGATCATATTGATACAATGGGAGAAGAGAGTGGGCATTTAAGTCTTGAGAAAAGGCTCTTTAGAAGAAAGAGATAAAGCTCACCACCCACCCTATTCCTTGCCTCACTCCGCCTCTGCATCCCACATCACCTTAATTAAAACACCTTATCTTTCTTCAGGCCTCTGCTAGTGCCCTAATGCGATGTCTCTGATTCCAGGTCCTGCTCGTTCCAAGGCAATGGTGGCACTATGTGGAATCCATCGACCCCATCACTGTCAGCATAAACTCTTGGATTGAGCTGGTATTTTCCTTTTTATGTCATGGTGATGTAGCACTTCCATGTTTGCATATATTGTAAAGAGTAGGAAAGCTGGCACAAATAATCCTGTCCCAGATTTGATGACCTCACAAGACACTTTTGAGCAGTGTCAATGGTGCTTACATTTATATAGCATCTTTTATCCTGAGGATCCCAGAAGGCTTTGCAGACTTGCATGTTCTAGTAGCATCACTTGTCAGCCACTGCCACTGCAAGTATGCTTTGCCAGTAGCACAATATCCAATTCAAGGTTTTTGCTAGAGAAAGTGGGGGGAGAAAAGAAGCATCTCTAGCAAGAAAACAGTGAAAAGAATATGACCCAAGGAGAGAAATTGTGCCACTCAGAACTCAAGCTGCATTTCCTGCTTAGCTGCATTGAGCAGGAACTTTGGTAAGGGTCAAGGCTGAAGCATTTTGCCCCTTGCCTGCCCGGTTCAGCCCTATTGGGTGTGCTATATTCATAGGCTGGTGAGGAAAGAGCCCTTATAGATACAGTTTTTCCTGAAGAAACTTCCAAGGTTCCAGATCTGAAGCCCCAACTCAGCAGAAATCACATGCAAGTTTACCTCAATCAGGTAAACAATTAAACACAAGCTAAACTTTTCATGTCCAGTTTCTTATGGACTATAGCTGGCTTTGTGGTGAACGGGGGACGACAAAACAGCAGCTTCACCTCAAGCACATGCTTACATGCAAAGCTAAATTAAAATCAGATTAATGTGATAGGAAGGGGGTGGCAGAGGATTTTTGAATTTTCATTTCACTGTGATAGTTTTGATTTGCCTGGAGTTGGATTTTCTCAAGTACGTAATTAATTTTCTTTTCCCCAGGCTTTGATTTTTCTTGCTCACGTTAACCAGTATGTATGGGATGGTTCCAGGGATATCATCTCAATGCTCCAGAAGGTTTTCTGATTCAAATTACTTTATCATTAATCCTAGCTTAATATAAAAAAGACCCTTTGAAATGGCCTGTGAAAGCTGCCTCACTAAAATACTTATTGCCTTTTTTTTTTTTTAAACCTTTATTAGACTGGAAATCTGCAGGGGAATGAACACATGCGTTCAACTGCTGTTGAAAGACTACGCGATCCATTTCTTATACCAACATCAAACCAAGCATTTGCAGAGTAGAGGAACTCACTTGGGTGTTTTCCTCATGGAGAAATTTTCCAGATGAGACTATGTATTTAGAAAGGACAGCAGGCCAACAGCCTATACCGAGTTCTTATATAGCCCTAAGTACAGTCAGGCGGTGTCCAGTGCCAGAGAAAGCACCAGAAATGCTGTAGAGCAACCATTTAAGCCTGCCTTAAATTTGAGCAGCCTTTGAGGTAATTCAGAGGAACTGGCTGGGTGCCGCGTGCTTGGAAAGATCCTGATGTCAACACACACTTGTACCCTGAGCTGTGCCTCACAAATTGTCCCCCTCTGGAGGAGCAGGTCAGGACTGGATGAGTTGGGCCAGGATGGTGACTCCCAGGTGGCTGGGTGGTGCATTAGCTAATGGAATTTCTAGCTCTTCTTATGTGCTGCAAGAAAAAAAAGTAGTGGAGCTAAACTCCATGGCCTTTCTGGTCATAAAAGTCTTGCAGAAGTCACCAAGATCCTGTTTGGTGACAGAGCGGGTAGTTGTGTATGGCATCATTAGCCGAGAACTGTTTGCCGATCTTGCTAATGAACGACGCACACGCTCCTCCTCCCCAAATATCAAAAAGCTGCCATGAACAAGTGTAGCTATTGCAACCCACGTGAAAGTTCCTTACAGAAATTATCCCTACAGCTGATGATGGGAGCATTGTTAGGAGTTGGGCAATCCATCCATAAAAATAAATTCTGATGTGGATGCTATAAGACAATACTGAGAATATTTCCATTACCGAATCAAGCAGTTCTTGCTTGCAGCTGTTACCAGCTGCTTTCATATTGACAGATGTGAACCATGCCAACGTTTATAGTCCTAGTGAAACCATTAATTATATTGGCAAGACTTTAGACTAGAAGTTTAATTTGTTTTCAGCTGGATGTGAGCTACTCAAAGTATTCCTTGCTTCCTAATATACTCTCATGCAATCAGTACAACCCTGTTATTCAGCAGACCAGGATGAATACCAGAGTGCAACACCTTCAATAATTTCCACATGTAGATACCAAATTCTGTGTTTTGGGGCCTTGTTATACGAGGCCATTGATACACCCAGCATCCAAAAGCACAAAATGCTAAGTGCACTTCCCCCTGCTTCTATCCCAAACTCTGCTCAGGGTTCCAGGATGAATTACTGCCTTCACCACTCATAGAAGCAAGACGCATGGTTTGCTTGACATGTTCCCCAGAGCCACAATTAGGTGGTTCAGGGCAGTGGGTTGACAAGGTTACCTCTTTCTTCCAAAACTTGTACGTCTAAGCATCTCAAGGAAAACAAATTTATGTATCCACTCCTAGGCACTTGTCATTGAAATAACTATGCCACCCATCTTGTTTGGAGTCTTGTTGTCTCCTTCCACATACCCTTCCCTTCCACATAAAAAAAAATATCATTTAAGTAGGAAAGAAAGCTTAAAAAGATCCTGTAAAGTTTTGTTCTGTTATCCTAAACAAGCTAGTACCCAGCTGCACAAAGGGATGATGCAGAAAGTGAAGGCCGGAAAAAAAGATCCAGTTACTAACTTAGTATTTAGTTTTGCAGGAGAGCTTTCAGAGGAAACATGTTTCTCCTTCTGCCGATGTTTAAAACTGCAGCGGTATGTCAGCTGCTGTTATGTGATAAAATATTTCCTGCATTTCCTTAAGACTCATTTTTGTGCCTCTGAAGCCCCCAGATAGTTGCTGCCTTTCTGTATCATCCTGTGTGTTTTAAGTACTTAAATTAGACATAATATGTAGATATGTAAAATTTGCTATGTACTTTCATGGTCCTTCTAGTCCTAAAGAGCTATATAAATACATACATTAATTAAATGCTAACATTGCATTGTAATTTCAAGCACCAGATTCAATTAACAGAACACTAGCAAGGAAAAAGATTATATACACACGCGAGAATCTATTTTTTGCAAATCCTTATTCAGACGAGCGGTCCCACCAAAGCCTGTGCTGTTACTCGCGTGGGGGCTATACACATGTGTAGGAGGATCAGAAGTCTGAAGCCTTTCACTGACTTCACATACATGAGTGTGGCTTTCCAACTAAGGCCATCCATCCACTTCTTCCCCAGAACTTCCATGTTTCTGCAGAGACCCAAGTGCTAACCTCTCTCCAAACACTTCTGTTCCCTTACGGCAGGATGCAGATCATGAAGCCCGTGTAGAAGAAGCAGTAACTCGAATGCTGGTGTGTGCCATAAAATCAGCAGAAAATCCCAGTGATGGAGATCTCTGGCTCAATCCCACAGAGGTAAGCCCTCTCTTGCTCCCATTACAGCAACGATAACAGAGAATTACTGACATTTTGCTTAGCTCCCCCTGAGTCTTTCTGCTGCCTGAGAAAAAGAATTTCAAATTCCTTCCCTTCATGTAGCAAAAGTAATTCATGGAAGGTGATCACGCAACACTAAATTGAAACATATCTCCTTTTAACTGAGCGTATCCCGGGTGTTTTCTTAGGTTGAGGCAACATCCCATGAAATCAATCTTCAGTACCTGAATAAAGCAGTGTCTGCATATTTCAAGTGTCAAAAGGCACGTGTGTCAGAGCAGGCGCGTGTGTCACAGCAGGCACATCCCAGCAGCACTGGCGCAGAGGAAAGGACAGGCGCTTCGTGCAAGAGGAAGAAAAGGGAAGTTGGCTGTGAACCAGAGGGCTGTGGATTACCAACCCATGAATTTGGCTTTTCAACGCTTAAAGCAGAAGAGTTGCAGAAAATACCTTTTGGGCCTCATCTTATTCAAGTTTTACCACAGTCTCAAGAAACAAGCTTGATGGGTGCGGTTGCAGTCAAAAGTGACGGTGGAGGTCTTCTCCATGAAAATGAAGGAGGACATTTTGGAAAATTACCCTGCACCAGGAAGCAATTGGTAATGAGTAATGACTGTGAAATGCCTGCACATCAAATGGATTCAGACGGCGGTCCAAATCCCTCACAAACAGCCCCTTCTACCAATGATTTTCTGGACTGTTTGGTTAATCCGCGTGTCATCAGTTTAGTGGCTCGGCTGCTGTTGGAGAGAATGAGAGTTTAGTGCCAGAGTGCTTTATAATTTCTGAAATAAAGAAATCAAATCGCAGCCTTGTTCTGGGTGTTTATGCTCAGTAATAATTGAGTGTTTCATTTCAAATAATTTTTAGGTACAGACAGGCACAGTTAATGGGTATGTGGCAGATTGAAGTTGAGCTGAAAGAAGAATAACTGGTTAACAATGGCTGGGAAGAGAAAGGTGTGTTTAGTCAGAGAGCTCCTCGGTGTTATGCACAAAACAGAGTGTACACAGTTATAATCCCACCTTGTTGTGTGGATGGGATCTTTAAAATGTTCTACAGCTCTGAGCATCGGCTGGGGACACCTGTGCAGCAACAAGCAGGCTCTGTATTTCAGGGAGTAACAGCACGGGCTGTAATTCCTCCTGGATTAAGTTTGTTAGACCTAAACTGCCAGAAGGGGGTGTGTCATGTTCTTGCAGGGGTTTCTTGGTTTGCCTTTCTTTTGGTTTTTTTTTCCCCTTTTAAAGTGATACAGCCTAACGGTACTGACTGAGAGCTTCAGCCCGAGCACCCTCACTGCCCCAGGAGCCGGGCAAACCAGCTCAGGTCCCACCACACCGGTGAATCCTGCAAGCGGCAGTCACGAGGAATGAATGTGGTTTAGCCGTATTGACGAGAAACTGCAGGGCTTAATGCCTCCCAGCTGGGGTCAGAACTGGAAAGCAGACTTAAAGATAGATGTGTTTGATCTACGTCTGCGTTCAAGTAACAGACTCGATTCATCCCGACAGGCACGGGGATTGCAGTTTGCACCTTCCCGAGAGGAAGGCTCATCCCAGCAGAAATATTATTGCTCTGGGCCTCGGGGTGGGCAACTGAAGTCCTTAAGAGGTGTACCAGAGACACTGAACCCTGCACTTGCTCACACCCCTCCGCTGCCAAAGCTGGTCAGTGGCTGGAGGGCTGAAAAAGCACTTCGGTGCTGTCCTTCAACATTGCCTTTCCCAGGGCTGGGAAGATGCAGCGTAGCATCACTAGGGAAACAGGCATGGCTTGACGATAGACTCAGGAGGTGGTTCCACAGCAGAGGTGGGTAAGAGTGGGAGAAGGTAGACTGACTTACTGTGGACTGCAGTCCTTGACCACATTTAAAGCATAATTGTCAATAAGTGATCAGTTGACCACTTTGGAAACAGGAAGTTCAAATAAACGTAACCTCAGCCAAGAGGTACTGCACTCACTGCTGCGTCTACTTCCTTCCACAAAATAGCAGAAGTTCTGCCACAAAGCTGTAGGAGGGAGTGAGACAAAAGCCCTTAGCAAGAAAGTAGCCTTCAGCTGGTGTAGAAACACTCGAAGCTGGGAGACAAAAGGCCATCGGGAAGTTACTGTTATGATTTAAATCCAGATGAGCGCAGTTCCCTGTCTCTAAGGAACAAAACAAAGCAGTTACAACTTTCTAGCCTCTGTCCTACTCTTTACCATAACAATCAAAATTTAATGACTTTTTTCCTTTTGGTTGTAAGTGTTTGCTGTACAAGACCATCCTTTCTTCAAAGTATAGTAGCCTCGGATTTGTTTTTGAAGGCTGGGTTGTCCTTTGATTAAAAGCTTGTGGAACTTGGAAATATAGGGAAGAAGGTGAGTTAACACCGAAGCTGTGCATGGAGGCTTGAAAAAAAAAAAAAAAAGGAAAGAAAGCTGCTGAGATCTTCTGGGATGCTCTTGCCTCCTCCAGCTTCTGTCTGCAGCTTCAGAGGGGTTCTTCTGGGATAAACCCCACCACTCCCCCCCAAAACCAACCAACCACAACCTGATATGCTTGGAAAAGGGTTAAATTGAAAAGGCCCAAAGGTTCACATTTAACAAGCACAGAAACCTTATCCTGATGGGCCCTTTTGGGTGCCGTTACTTCGGCTCCTGGATGGTGCTGGGAAGGAGGGACGGAACAAAGTGGTGCACGTGGGCTGCTGGAGACCTTGGCTGTGAGAGTGGCTGTGAGTTCATAGCAGGGGCCGTATCAGCTGTCTTTGACCCAGAGCGTGCAGTTCCAAATGTCCTGCTCTGCCCTCATAATGAGGCTCAGACCCTGATGACATCTATTTTTCAGCAGCAACCTGCAGGCAAGGTGCGATTCTCAGCAGCATCTGAGGAAATCCACTTTTCTTGTTTTATGTTAATACACCGAACTGCCTCCACGGGGTTGCACCACTGCGACACCACCAGAATTTCACAAGCAGTCCCGCTGATAGAGGTCATGTTTGTGCGTTGGCACTGCTGTGCCAAAAAGATTAAAAATTAGTTAGGAATCATCTTAATCACATCTGCTGCCTTTAGCGATTCACCAGGCTCCGAGGGAGCAGATCTGTAGAATGTGGCAGCCCCATTTTGATGCGTGGGGACACCTCAGCGTCCTGCTGCTGGGCTCGTCTCCTGTCCCAGGCTGGCCAGAGGGGCTGGGACCACTCAGGGATCACTGCTGCTGGGAACACGCGCGCTTGGGAAGGAGGGGTTGCAAATTCTTCGTTTTAATTCACTGAGCAAAAATAGTCTTGCCATAAAAAAGCTTTTATATCTAGAAAGGATACAGGCAGTGAAGTGGAGGAGGATAGCAACACCGCCTTCCAGTCCCCAAATGTGAACTTAGCTTAATCTTTCCTCCCAACGCAGAGATCACTTTAACATAGCCCCCACGATACCTACGCTGAATGTTTCCTCCCTTTGCATTCAGGATTGTCCTTGAAAAGGCTCACTGGTGTTTCAGAGGTTTTCGCAGGACTTTCCCCCACGGGCAGAGGCTCCGGTGCTGTGTCGGAGGTGCCGTCTGGGGCTCAGCACGGGAGCAGCCATCCTCACAAGGCTGAAGCGCGTGTGTTCAGAGGCACCATCGCTCGCTCGCCCCTCTGAACAAATACCCTCTGTCAGGGAGAGTCGCAGTTTACGCCTGTCGAGGTGCAGCCCGTGATTTAAGGGCCAGGCTGTGGCCAGAAGCCATTAGCAAGGGGGACGGGGAAGAGAGCGAGCGAGCCTGTTTAGGATGCCAGGCAAAAGCACCAGAAGGGCTTTGTGTCTCAGAGGCGCAATATAAAATCTCAGTCGTACACTCGGCACACAGGGGTAGAGAGAGAAATGACCACAAATTCAGAAAGTCACGTATAGCAAACGGCTCGCACACCAATAACAGAAATTTATGGCTCTGACCCGTTTCGCAGGATACCGAATGCCGTGATTTCTGACACTGTTCCTAAATTCATGGCCACTGCGTGGAGAAGCTCAGACAAGTTTCTACATATTCATAGCGTTAAAAATAAATGATTTCTGACCTCTCCAGTGACAGCCTGGCTTGATGAAGAGCAGGAACCCAGTGCCTGGCCCTCCACAACCACTCAGAGAAAACTTTCTTTCGCCCCTAAGAAAGAGTATTTCCCACTGACCGTCAGCAGTGGGCATGGCAACAGTTGAGATTGTGGCCTGCAGCCATCACCAGGGTGGTCACAGCGCCGACATGCTTGTCATCCCTGCTTTAGCTGAGTGACAATAAGAGATCGCCCCCGCACAGCTCAGTGACGAAGTTAAAGCCATGGTCCAGCCCAGGGGCCAGTCCAGGCAGCGGGCCGGGCCAGCGCGTCCGTGTCCCCACACACATCCAGGCCATTCCACTTGCCTGACGGAAACCCTGGGTCTTCCCTGCCTCAAAACCAGGTTTACAGAGCGGTTCATGGGCCAGCCTGGTTCACCTCTCCCAGAATGTCTGACATTGCTACTCTCTGTCCCCGAGCCTGACCCTCACCTAAAGGGATCTGCACTTTGGTTCTCTGCAAGGAAAAAAAAACGTACCCAAAGCAAGAAGTCCCACCTCACAAGAGAGCAGGAAGAGAATAACCACAAATAGTTATGTCTTCCAGAGTTTTAGTCTTTCACTGAAAACCTCCCCACTACCTTTCACTGGGTACCATTTTATTTCACAGCAACATTTCCCCCCACGTTCGCATCTCTCGGGACTTCTGCTCTGGCACTGTTCGCTTGATGCCACAGAGCAACTCAATTGCAGAGCTGTGACATATGTTATGATATAGCGTTAACCATAAATTGAAGTTTTAACTAACAAACATGGCATATTGAAGAGGCAGAGAGAATCCTTCCACAGTGCTAATTGCCCTTTAAAATAGAGGCAGTGCTACATATTAGTCCTTTTGCCAACCAGTAAGCTCCTTTCTGTGTTTCTTGGCCACAAATGTGAACTCTTTTGGTGTATGGCGTGGGCAGGCTTCCTCTCTGGGGGATCTTCCTGACATTTCTGCTGTTACTACAACAGTGGCTGACGGGGAAAGACCTTTGCAAATGGGTGGCCCCGTTTTACCACACGGTTCATCTGAACGGGTGAGGAACGGGAGCCTCGCTCTTCTGCACCGCGCTCTCCTGTCCTCCAGGCAAAAGAAGTCTGATCCCACAGAGAGATGGGGACAGATGTTGCCACATCAGCTGAAGGGGTAGTGGGACGATGGCAGCTCTGCCTAAAGAGCCACACATTTTGGAGCTGTGTTTTTGGAGACACCCCAAGTGGACGCTCCGCTAGACTTTTATTTCTCCATCTAATTGGTGGGGTTTGTCCATCTTAACAAGAGGGCTGGGAGCTAGAAGCTCTGGTCACCAGGGACAATCAGCTTGGCAGAACCGCAGCATCCAGGGCTCTGGGGAGGACCTTAGGGCAGTGGGCACCAGGGATGGTGGGTGCTGTGGGTCAGGGATGGGGGGAGGATTTTTTGTGACAGTCTCCCAGAGGCCCTGGGAACACAAGCAGAAACCCAGGAGCTCTCTGACCTCCCAGAGCCCCTGTGCTGAGGGACCTGGGGAGCCCTACAGCAGGTAAAAGTGTGTCCCACCAGCCAGAAGCATTGCTTTGCAGCCAAATCTCACATGCATTTTAGCTGTCCTGGTCCTTGCATTATTGCGTACCTATTTACAGGGGCAGTATGATGAAGAAGGACATGGCTAGCTCCCCGCTCAGCACGTGCTACAGCTTCTCAGTAAAATCTAGCTCCAGGTTTTGAGGGTGCAAACTTTGCTCCCTCCAAAGCTCTGGTGAAATTGTCCCAGCAATGAGTTCTGATTCCTTGTGATAACCCATGAAATCCACTTCATGAACGTCTGAAGCTGACACTTCAAGCACTGAAGAACTTTTAAACCCAATTTCCCAGCAGAAGAGGTGGCCCAGCATTTTTCCAGGTCAGAAAGGTTGCTCACAAAAAGTTTTCATCTCCCTGGGGGTTATTCGACTCATGTGGAGCCACTCTCTGCCCCATCACTGCCGCAAGGAGGGTACCACTGATCTCCCATGGCAGTCAGAGGGTTAAATTTGTTCCTAAGTTCCTCTCTCACCCCGGCCATGCCCCCTCCTCCTGCTCCCCATTCAAAGCACCGGCAACAAAACTCACCCTTCCCATTTAACCAGCGCTGGCCTTGTCCTGTGCCCCGGTAGGACACATCAATCCAGTCCAATTAGCAGCAGCCCTAACAAAGCTGGCTGAAAAACCACCATTAAAATGAAAAACGGTGTTGTGTAAAAAGAAGGCAGAGCAAGCGGGGCCATAATACAACTTATTGCCATCCCCGGACAAACAGCCTCATAACTTACGCGGAGCTCGATGCCTCGCCTGAGTTTCAGCCCGTTTCTCCCCGGGGAGGTAATGCATTACCTCCGCCCCACGCTCTGCATTCGCTCAGAGCTTCGGGTTTTTATCCGAAGAGATTAGGATCTCTGCCACGGTTAAAAGCAGAGCTTTCTGCTACCTGGCAATAGTTCATTGAGATGTGGTTTAATTCCTTGTTTGCTGCTACCTTGACTGACAGCTAAAGAATTGCAGATTGATGCCACACACTGCGCACAGATCATCGCCGCTTTAGCCATGACTGTCTTCTTCTGATACTCCAACAGCCCGGTGTCCTACCCAGCGGCAGTCCCCTGGGGACAACCCAGCCTGGGCCAGCCTACTCTTCTTCCAGCAGGGACATGATGGGATCAAAGGCCTCCACATCACCAACGTACTTGACTCTAAACATGTCAACAGACCCAACTGGACTAAGTTACATCCATGAGGAGGAGCCTTAAGGGCAGATCAAGGCCAGAGAGCAACAAGGCCAATTCCAGGGTACAACATGAGCCATCAGAAACCTTCTCAGCCCCATGGCTGTCAGCCGCGTCGTTGCCATTTTTAACTTCAAAATAACATTTCAAATTTTATTAGAAGAAACACCAGAGCGTGGACTAGTAGAAAACAAGCCTGCCCAGGCTGGGGCAAGAGAGAAAGGAAGAGATGGCCAAGCAGGTCTTTCCCATCTCTTCCTATTTGGAGAGTTAATTAGCAAGGCAAGGTAATGGTATTTGTGCATTTACTGCATGCACTGATTACAATAAATTTTGTCCTGCATGTTAAAGTCAAAAACATCGCGCATCTGCCAAAAAGCAATCAGGACCAATTAATGAAGATGTAATTTCCCCAGATGCTGCTATTAACATAATTCACAGTGTTCCTAGCAACATGAATATAATTAACCCAGTTAGCCACAGCTCTCATCGCCGCTGCACCAAGTTGCCCACGCCGGCAGAGGAGCCTCGCTGAGCCCCGTGCCCCGGTGGCATGTCCACAGGGCTGCAGGTCAGAGCTGGTCCCCGCTCCACCTCCTCTGGGGGTGGGTTTGGGAGTTACAGATGTGGCCCACAGCCCAGCAGTGGCAGAGGCTCTTCTCAGAGGTGGGACAACACAACAGCCCTTACCCCACACAGTCCATATGACTCAAAAGCATCTCTCCAATGGGGGAGGGTAACATTGCAGCAGACCCACCCCAGTCCTGGCAAAGGGACGCACGCGGGTCAGTCAAACACATGGCAAAAATTAAGACAATCCCTCAACCCAGAGTGCCTTCCAACTCTTTTGTCCAGATTCATGCCCCACATAACAACGTGGTGAGCACAGAGCTTCACCAGTATCCAAAACAAAACAACTTACTGTTAGGGAGCAGCAGGACAATCCAGGAGCCAAGGGGGACCCTCACCGATGGGGTGCAGTCCTACAGGGGCTGGCACCTGGGTCCATCAACACCTCCACACAGAGAGCCACAAACCAGGTCCAGGGTCCCACCAGAGCCCAGCAGCTGGGAGCAAAAGGAAACAGGGCTGGAGAAATGCGACAACATGAGTGTAAAGTCCCTTCTGAAGACAGGGCTCAAGTCAGGATTGTTGGCCCGGGGCTGAGCTGCAATGGGGCTCCAGAGCCCATAGGGGCGTGTGGGTCCCAGGTGAGGCTGGACAGGGCCATTAGGGCCTTCAGGTGCTTCTTCTCCAGTGCTAACAGAGCAGTGAGCAATCACCAAATGTTTTAAATGCTACAGCCTATGCTTACTGTGGGCTGGTGATGTTCCCAGTGCTGATAGGGAAGGGTAGCAGTGGTGGGATTTCCTCCCTGGTCTGTCCTCATTCAGCTCCCCTCCTGCTCCTCAGGTGGGAGGAAGAAGAGGAGATGAAGGTTCATGTGTTCAGATCATGGTTCAGGGGTTTCCTGGTGCCTTGGTCTGCCTTGAGCTGAGGCAGAAACCTCATCCTGTGTCCACACCTCTGTCTTGCTCTCACCCAATCGCTCTCGAAACCAGGGAGGCAGGAGCTGGAGCTGGAGCTGCGCTTGGGAAGGGGAGGATGGAACCTCTTGCAGCCCCCTGGGCCAGGTTTTAGCAGCAAAGTGGGATCACTGCCGTGAGGAGTGGGGGCAGGCAAGATGCTTTAGCCAGCCCTAATAATGCACAAAATTATTTCAGTTTTCCCTGGTTTGAGAGGAGAACTGACATTTTCAAGTGGTCACAATTGGTCAGAAGCAGTAGTTTCACCTGTGTCTGAGTGTGCCCTGAAAGGATTTCTGGGATGGGTTTGTGTTGTGGGTTTTTTTTTTTTTTCCCCCCCCCCCCCCTCAATTTTCAATGAAATTTCACATCAAAAACCAGGGGCAGTATTTCTAAAAACTTGGAAGGGCTTTTCTCTCCTGAGGGAAGAGCCCCTGATTTCTCTCCTAGCCTTTCTTCTGGTGAGAAAGGAAACAAGAAAGGGGATGTGAAAAATTAATGAACGCTTTTTTTTCCCCCCACAAGTGTGGAAAGTTTTCAAATGAATTTAAACTATTCAGTTCTTTTTTGATAGCTTTGGTCAATAGGGAGTTGATTTCCCAGCCAGGTCCGGGAGCACCTTGAAGCTCCTAAAATTTGGAGAAACATTGACCAAACCCCATTTCCTAGCTTGAGACCATCAGCACTTTAAATAATTCATCTGGTTTCTTGCAGATTGATTTAACTCAAATCACCTGAAAATACTAGGCTTAAAAATATGGGTAATCTGCTGGCTCAGAAAAAGAAGAACATTTTAATGAAAGTACAGACCTCTCTAAAGCAGTGAGTAGTTTAACAATTACGTGATATAATAACACGTAAAAAGATGCTACGGACAAAGGTGAGATCATTCATGTTAATTAAAATGTCTGAATCGCAATGCTCCTGCCTTAATAGTGGATTTAAGCTGCTGCATTGTAAAGCGATGGTAGAACGGTCATTGCTTTCGTGTAATTAAGGAAGAAATAGAGAATTAACAAGTGCTTTCGCGGAGAGCTGGGGAAACGCTGCCAGCTCCTCGTCGTCACTGGGCGGGTGGTTTCTGGGGGGGGGTTCCTGGGCACTAGTGGGAAAGCCAAGTGCCAGGGAGGGGGGTGTCAGGGTGAGAGGCTGCCACCAGCGTGGGCGGCTGCTCCCCCTGGGGATCGCCCAAATCCTTCATTGAGAAAGGTCAGGATGACCGCCGATCCCAAAAGCGACCCCCATTTGCTTTTCCCCACGGCTACAGCCCTCCTGCCTTTTGCCCCTTCTCCAAGAGATGTGGCCACCAAACCAGACCAGCTGTGAGCACCGGGGATGACTTGGTGACACATTTCAAGGTATTTTCTGTGTAACGTGCTGCCTTTTCCCCTCCTGTCCCCACGGGTGGTGGGTGCTGCCCTAAACCCTGGCAAACCCGGGGCACACAGGCTGCCTGCGCTGCGCTGCGCTGCCGCCCCGGGGAGGTATGAAATATTCATCAGGAAAAGTGAGTGAGAAAGCGAGCGATTGACTCCATGACCGGGCGATTAGGGCACGGGTGAGGGGGAGCTCAATTATTCATACCCAGCAGAGCGGCTTCGATAGCGGGGAGAGCAAAGCCTCCCAGCGCCTCGCTGCCGGCAGCTGGAAACCCCCCGGGGGCAAGAGAAACCCCCAGTTGCTGCTTCCCTGTCCTCGTCCCACTGGTGTTTGTACACCTTTTGCAAGGGATGCAATTTGGTCCCCAAACCCTGGAGTGGGGCTGAGACTCTGCACCCCGAAAAGGAGGGACGTGGAGGAGCCCCGGTGCTGGTCCCGGTGCTGGAGGGACCACACCCCTCCATCCCTCGTCTGCGAGATGAAGAGAATAACCCTGGCGAGGGATTGGGGGGGTGGGGGGAAGGGGTTTAGGGTGGGAGATTAACATGTCTGAGGCATCTTAGAAAAGCCAGCAAGGAAATCCCATCCCTCTTGGCAAGCAGAGGTAATGCCTCCTTCTTCGCTGGGCTGCAGCTGGGTGCGATGCCCAAACTGCCCCCACCTGCCCGGGGGTCTCCCAGTGTCATGGGGGGAGCGCAGCTTCTCCCCCCCGGCATTGTCCTGCATCCATCTGGAGGCTGGGCTCAGCCTGCTGCTACCGCAGGGCACCCAAAAACATGCCCACNGATGCAATTTGGTCCCCAAACCCTGGAGTGGGGCTGAGACTCTGCACCCCGAAAAGGAGGGACGCAGAGGGAGGGAGCCCCGGTGCTGGTCCCGTGTGGTCCCCTCCATCCCTCGTCTGCGAGATGAAGAGAATAACCCTGGCGAGGGATTGGGGGGGTGGGGGGAAGGGGTTTAGGGTGGGAGATTAACATGTCTGAGGCATCTTAGAAAAGCCAGCAAGGAAATCCCGTTCCTCCTGGCAAGCAGAGGTAATGCCTCCTTCCTTGCTGGGCTGCAGCTGGGTGCGATGCCCAAACTGCCCCCACCTGCCCGGGAGTCTCCCAGTGTCATGGGGGGAGCGCAGCTTCTCCCCCCCGGCATTGTCCTGCATCCGTCTGGAGGTTGGGCTCAGCCTGCTGCTACCGCAGGGCACCCAAAAACATGCCCACATAGAGGTGTGTGTTGGGGCCACAGGAGGTCCCTTTGCAGCGCCCGGGAGCACCAGCCCCGCTGATGCACAGCACGTGCCAAGGTGGCTTTTTCAACAAAGTTTTCTTCTTTTTTTTTTTTTTTTTTCACCAAGGAAATTCTTTTATTCCATCAGCTACAGAAAATCAATGCATCTTTTCAGTTAAAAGTCCTGGCTTGAAGCTTTCAGTCCCTTAAATCATCTTCCCGTGATTTAAGGGGAGACGAAATCCTGCTCTGGTGCCAGCTGCTGTGATGCCTTCCCAGGAGAAACCCCACCACAGACAGACGACCCGCTGGGATGGTACGAGGTGTGAGAGGGGCCAAGCCCCCCCTCCCCTGCCCCATCACCTTCCTGAGCACCCCCCTCCGGTCCCCACAGCCATCCCGCAGAGCACCTTCTCCCCCAATTCACCACGGTGGCTCTGCCGGGGTCAGCTCATTTGCTCCTGCATGGGTGGGTGGTGGGGGGATCAGTGCCAGTGGGACCCCCAGCTCCCGGAGGGTGGGTGGCTGCAGGAGCAGCCCTGTGCCACCGAAACCCCACAGCGTCCTTTTTACTGGCAAACAGCACAAACTCAGTGGGGAAATCTCTCAAGCACGGCGAACATGGCGCACCGGGAGGTCATTTCCAGCCCCACTCTGGGGAGCGCAGCGGCACCCGCATACTAATCCAGCCAGATGTTATTAAAGCCTTGATCAAATTAAACATAGAGAGCTTTTAAGTTCTCCCTTTGGATTTAGCCAGAATAAATCCTTCTGAGAGAATCAGCTAATTGAAGGGTTACTTTTAAAAAATTTTGGCAGCCTGCTGGGCTGGAGCATCAGCAAGAGGGAGCTGAGCTGCTACCCCTGTGCCTGGCCAGGGACGGCTGGTGGGATGCTTACGGGGTCCATGTGTTTCCCTAATGCTTTATGGACTTGGCCGAAACATTGAGACGATGTGGAGAGCCCCAAAAATAATTTTTAAAAATACCGTACTGGAGGCTTTTCCCTCCTTCCCGCTTTCAGATTCATTTATTTAATTTCCCCCTTGAAATAAAGACTAATGTTGCCGAATCCGAAAGCACGGCTCTTTTGTCTCGCCTCGCAAGGAAAGAAAATAGCCTCGCTCCCCTTTTAATGCTAATGCATGAAAAATCTCCTGGCGAAATCTCCATTTATCGAGCCAGATTGAAGGGCAGGCAATGGAAGAGCTTATTGCCCGGCCGCCTTTTACCTTGTACCTCCGTTTGTGTTACCAGGTGCTGTGATTAAGAAGATTGCTTTTTCTTTTAGGTGTCAGGGGACAGAAAATTTACAGCGAGGGGAAGCAAGAAAGGACATGGGTGCGGCTTTACATCAAAATCGGAGTGTTTCCTAACAATTAAGAGAGAGACATGAAGTTTGAGGCAGAAGGTGATTTTCAGCATCGATGTGCCACGTGTCCTGCGTTGCCGAGGGGTGGTGGGATGCCGCTTGGGATGGGGGGCTCAGGCTGGGTCTGCGGTGATGCCAACAGGTCAGGCATCTGACCTCTGCCGCGTTTATCAACCAATAACAGGATAATATCGATGATTTTCACTGACCCAAACACAATCTTTTAAACAATTATTTATACAATTAATAGAGAAGTCAAATAACCCAAATGAATGATAACGTTTTAAAGTAATTATTTGCTACAAATGAACACAAATGGTTTCAATATATAATGCATTAACTCCAGCAGTGGGGAAATTCATCCTAATTAGAGGTGTGCTTGGGCTGCAGCGCGTTCATCAGGGCGCTTGGCTCCAGGACCCTGCCTGAAACCCTTTTTCAGCTTAAATCCATATTTCTTTCCCCCCTGTATAAACTCCTCGTGGCTTTTACTTTCAGGTGACACACACATCCACAATGAGCTTTTCCCTTTTGTCCCTTAACTGCTCCGCTTTGTCCCATTTAGTCCCACAGGAGCTATGTTAGTGGAAAGACACAGCCCAGCCAGAAGGCTCATCTGCTCTGAAGTCTTTTTTTTCTTGCACGGAAAATTTGTAGTGGACAAGAGCATTTTAATGCTGGCCTCTCTCTGCCAGCAGCCAAATTCACCAGGAAAAGTAGGGATGAGCCCAGATATCCACAATGATCCTGATGACACCGCGCGGGACCTGCTCCCCAGCCCTCCAGCCAAATCCTATCACTTGGCCAAACAGGGACTGTGCCTCAAATCAATCATCAGGGCAGATATTTTGTGGGCATAATGCAGTTTCTTGCACTTAATTCAATCACTGCATAATTAGATTACCTTCTCTGGCACCTATTTGTTTGTACCAAAGGCACACGCTTTCCAGCTTGTATTTTTATCCTTCCAGGAAGCTGATATTGGACGATGCAATCAGTGGTGACAGAAAGTTTCTGTTTCAATTAATGAGAGAGCAAAGTTCTGGGGGAAGGAGTGGCAGAAACGCAGGGATGGAGGAGGACATGTGATAATTCAGGATGATTAGGCCTAATTGCCTTGTTTTACTGCCAGTTGCAGTTTCCCAGGAAAAACTGTTGGGCTGTGAAGGTCTGGAGATGTCCCTCAGGTGCTCGCGGTGATGGTGAGGTGGGCCACCTGGTGTAGGCTGCCCAGTTGCCCATGAGGTTCACTGTTGTCCCATCACTGCTCATGGAGTCCTGCCAGCACGTGTGGGGCAGGACAAGAAAAGGGTCAGGGACATTGTACCGGCGGATCCTGCCATGGCAGTGGGATGAGAGAGGTGGAGGAAGAAGCTTGGTTTGCTGTAGCAAGTGCCACGTGGAGACCATTACTAGCAGTGATCCCTGGTGCACTGCCATGCCACCACGTGGGCAGACAAACAGCAAACCCAGCCATGTTTTTTGCCAGTGTGTTTCCCCATGGGGAAAACCAGAAAGTACCTGCCCGCAGCATCCTTCTCTCCCTCCAACGGGGCTGGCTTGCTCCACGTAGCATCTCATCCTTTCATTGCCCACGTAGCACCTCATCCTTTCATGGATGTTTTGGCTCTTAATTCCAATGGCACCTTGTGGCAAATGAGTCCAGGTAAATATTTTCTTTAGCTGTGTCAATGTTGTCGCAGTGTAACCATCTGGCTTTCCCTCTTGGGCTTGTGTCATGGCTGCCACGTTGCTCCCCTCAAATCCTCCTCTCCCACCCTCTCTGTTGGCCTCCCCTCCATCACCCAGCTTCACTCAGTATGTTGTTGGAGACCAAGGCAGTGAAATCTCATCCTGACAGACCTCAGTAAGAGCAGGATTGCACCCAGAGCGTTTATATTTTTATTAAGCAACAAGTCAAATCTACTCCTCCAGCTTACATGGGTCACCATCATCCTGGAGCTACACAAACCAGGAGCATCTGGATTGCCGGGCTGTCCTGGATGCGTGTTTTGCTAGTGGATGTGTGTGATGTCCCCACACTCACATTAGCCTGTTTTTCAAGGCATCTGATTTGCTTTTGGAAACTCTCAATCCTCAGAAAAGCAAAATGAGAAGAAACTTGGCTCCTTCCCCAAAAAAAGCACAGTTGATATATAAAATGTTCCCTGAGTGCTGTGAGTTTGCCTTGCCCTTGCACAGCTTAAATATTGCACGAGGCTCATGAAAATGGAAAGAAAGGCTTTTATTATTACTAGTTTTGCCTGTTTCTCATTAAATTTTGCCATCTCCATTGCTTCTTGCCAGGTGGGGTCCTGCCGGCTTGGGTTAATGTCCCGAGTACCCTCTGGGCTGGCTGGGACACCTGCGGCACCATCTCTCTCCGGCTGCTGGTGTGGAAAAACACCTGGATGCTGGGGGCTGGGAAGGGGCTGCACGGGGGAACCAACCAGGCCCTCCAGCCACTGTCTATCGCCCCAGGATATAAAACCACCAGATCAAAGCACACCATGTGGCAGAAACCCCAATGAGCCCCTCCAGCAGAGCTGGAATCGGCATGGAAAGCATCGCTCGGGACATGGGATATTCAAGCGCAGCACAACCTTTCACCAGGAGAGAGGTGGCCCCTGTCATGGCCCCATCAGGAGTGATTCCAAAGGGTTTCCACCGGCCGGTTGCTCCACTGCTGTTTCCTCAGCACCATCGCGCAGGCAGGGCTCGGGGGCACAAAGGGGATCTCTAAAGGCATTTATGGCCGTCCGTGGTGGGGCTGGCCTGCATGGAGATGGGTCAGGCATGGAGGCAGATGACAGTCATAGGAACAACATGGGAACATGCCTCTCCCAGGCATTGGTGTGCATTTGGATACCCGCAGAGAGATGTCCACACTACCAAAAGTGATGGTGTGGAAGGAGCCCTTTCCAACAGAAATATATTCTTATTTATTTATGGGAACTAAAATTTTACCCGTGCCTCACGCCCCATGGCAGCCACAGGAGAAGACCTGCCAAAGTCGTCTTTGTGAAGAACAGAAGTTTGGAAATAACGGGAAGCTTTTATCCAGAGCAAAACCTTTGTCATAAAACTTCAGAAAACGAATTTCTTTTTCAATGGGTCCCCTAGGGCCTAAAAAATAAATATCTGAGGATTCATGTAGTAGTAAAAGTCGATAAAAATCTTTGAAGCAAATGGGCTATTGAGGAATTATGCGTGGAAATGAATGGATGGATTCTTCTGCAAATCTCTTCATAGAGGTGCCCTGACATAATGAAGACACAGTAGGTGCATTAGTAAAAATCCTCTTTTTAATAACTGCTATACCTTATGGTTTTCCTAAAGCGACGGTTTACCAGATGGAAAATCCACTTAAAGATTGTTATCTAGAAAGGAGGCTGCAGTTGTTCAGCGGGAAGGAGACAGCTTCATTCTCCATCCCCTCCCTGGGGTGGGCGACACCGTACCTGTCTGTGTAATACTCCAGAGCAGTAAAAGCCTTCCTTTCCCCTGGCAAGAGGCTGTCAAAAGATGATCTGGGCTCCACAGCCAACTTTATGGTAGTGTTTAAGGAGAAAAACACAACGTATGGCAATATGGCGGTTCCTGGCCAGGGCAATGCCAGACGTCCCCCACGGAGCACCCGACAGCCAGCAGCTTGTAGCCGTGTTCACCAGCCCCCGCGGGGAGTTGTTCTCGCACCCCCCGAAGAACACGCGCCGAGTTAGTTTTACATAAGTGCCGAGCTTTGCTGTGGAAACGTTGCTCCCTGCTTTAATTATTATCAATTTTCATTTTTCCAAGGAAGTGTTGGGCCTCTCTGAACGCCCTGCTGCTGACTCCAGAGATCTGGGGAGGCTTTTGGCTGAGCAAGCATTTCTCTTGCAAATCCAAATATTTATGCTACAGCTGTGTAAACAGCCAAAACTCGAAGGGGGGTTATTTTTAGCATTCTTGAATTGCAGCGAGGGATTAAGACGGAGACGTCGTGCAAACTCTGACGTCTGCTTTTGCCTTTTATCGCAGGTTGTTGCTGATGGGCTCAGCCCCCCTCAACCTCCTTTCTAAAGGTGTTTCGCTCTAATTATTCATTTGGCGAATCCAGATGGATAGGAATTAGATGATCGTTACTTTATGTTGCATCTTCTATCCCGATGCCAAATGTACATCTGCTGGAATGCAGTGGTTTAAAATTATACAACATTAAAGAAAAAAAAAAGCAGCCTGTTGTTAAAACATGATATTCAGGAGGGAGAAGAGTTATTCCTTCGTGTGCATCCATAGAACATGTTACCAATCTTAGCACGACCCTCCACAGACTCTTCTCACGGAGAAATGATTATACAGTCTTTACTCAGTATTGAACAAGCAGGAGTTTTGTTTACGCGAGCTGACCCTCGCCTCCTCACTATCGGTTCCGTTATCCGTAACTTGCCGCTCAAAGGCTGGGTAGGAGCGCGTACGTGCCTGATAAGGTATCAAAGCAATTGCAAACCCCCTCCCTGATTTTGGCCGGGGTCTCCCTGCGAGGTAAATAAGGGTTTTAAATGCATACGTGTGTAGCATCTCTGCGGAGTCGCTCCCAGCTTTGGCCAGCTGCCTGCAGACATCGCTGATGCTGGGAGGACGCGTGAGGAGATGGGAATTGCGGGAGATGAGCAGCCTGAGTTAAACCCAGTTCGAAATAGATAATGGAAAAGAAAGAAGTTGGGTTTTTTTCTCAGGTTGCAGTGAGAAAAGCTGCAGTTTTCCCTTTGCCCCCAGGCACACGCAAGGTGCTTCAGGGATGTTTGCGCTGGCCAGGACAGCCCATAGCCTCAGGCTTGGCTTTGACAGGGTTTTAACTCTATTTGGGGCCTCATCTGAGTGGTGAAAATGGCTCCATCCCCCTCTTGGGGGACTAATGGGGGTTCCCCAAACCAGCCTTGGCAGAGCTTATGGGGAGGTCACCAGGGGAGCAGGAGGGAAGGACCCCCAGGCCCACCTCCCAAACCCCAACACCACTACTGTGCCTCCCGGGGCAAGTGCTTGGCAACACCTGCCTCGAACAGCTCAGCGGGGAAGGGGGATGCAAACACCCAGCAATGGGTTTTCCCCAAATAAACAATTCACTTCTGAGCAGCACAGAGCTGCTGCTGGCACCTTGCCAGGGCGACAAATTGATTCCCCTAATTAATTACCAGCCCCGTCGGTTGGTGGCGTGCCCGGGAGGCAGATGGCGTGGGAGCCCCGGGCTCGCTGGTGCAGTGTGGGTGCTGCCCTCCTGCTTGTGGGGGTTACCCCGCAAACCCCAACAGCATCCCTGCCTACCCAGGCCTGCAGCACCTCCCCGGGGTCCCGGCACGAGAGCTGGCACTGTCTCCCGGGGCGCACCGGGAGCTTTGGCCGGGGAGGGACCCATCACAATGAAATGGGGGGGCAGCTCCCCTGAAAGAAACTTCACTAGAAAAAAAGTGATGGAAAACCTCCCAGAAAAGCAGCTATTCCGGAAGCGTAGCGTCCACCCAAGTGGAAAAACGTGAAGATCAAACCCCCAGGTGGGCAGGGGGGCTCAGATGTGAGTGCTCAAAGGCAGTTTTTGTTCAACTTTCAGTGTTTTGGGGCCTCAGTCACCTCGAACAGGGGCAGATCATCGGGGTACTCCAGCAGCGGCTCAGCCCTACTCACGTGCTCAAGCCTTTCGCCAAAAGTTGATTAAAACAAGAGGTGTGCTCCCAGCACCATGCAGGAACGGAGCTCAAATTTCAAGCCAGGGAGGCCTTGTACCATTGGGGGTTTATCCAACATGGTTAATATTAGGCAAACAATTTCTAGCGGGATAACGTTCCCAGAAAGACGGGATTTACATTTTCAGGTGCAAAAGAAAAGCTGGCGACCAGGGTCTTAATTTTCTCCCGATTTTCACCGGGGAGGTTATCGCGGTTTGCAAAGTGCTGCTGGGGGAAGAAGGACTCAAACCAGCTCCTTTATGCTCTGCCACTTAATTAATTTTAAGCACTTTACAGTAAAACACAGTTTGGCCCGACTTCGACAGATGAGAAGACAGAGCGGTGAAAACGCGGGGCTCGCCCGGCTGCGCTGCGCACCCCAACCGTGCCGCAGCGAGCCGTGGGAGCTTTTGCACCTGAATATTAAACGAGGAACGGAAGGTAATTCAAGCCTCCTAAATTTAAGGGTCTAAATCCATTTACGTTTACAAACCCTGTAATTAAATAATAAACCAAAATATTACGGCTTGCGCTCTAAATGTGAATTCATTTTCTAAAGTGCATATATCTAAAATTACATTACAGCCCCTTATTTGTTTAGCCTGCGGCAGTGCCTGCTGCAGGAGAGGAAAAATTGCGTGGAGAGGAAGGAACGAAATCCCCGAGTCCCAGAGCCACAGCAGGTCCCTTCTGCTCTAGTCTGGGCAGGCTCTGCCAGGCTTTTCCTCCCAAAGCTGTCGCGGTGCCTGCAGCAGCAGGAGCATCTTCCTTCCCCGTGGGCAGATGAGCCCACACCCGACCTCATCCCATGTCTGACCCACTCCCATCAACACCCTGTACCAGATCCCATCCCCGCTGCGAGACCTGCCCCAAGATGACTGCTCGGAGAAGCTCTCTCTGCCACATCACACGGGCTCTCACATGCCAAAACACGGCAAAGACCCGGGTGCTCGTCCCTCCTCTGTCCCCTGCACCAGCAGCGGCTCCTCTCTGCGGGGCCGTGCTGGGGCTCGAGGCACCTCTGCTGCTGCCAGCGGCCTCTGCCCTCCCCGCCTTCGAGCACGGTGACAGCGGCACAGCCGCTAATCTGCTCTTTTATTTGCAGTCTCGGCAAAGAAATAAAGGGAGAGAGACAGGGAATAAAAGCAGTAAGCAATGCACAGCTGCTGTGCTTTACATTTCCCATGGCGACAGAAACAAATCGCAGCCTGCGTGCAGCGTGGCCACGTCTGGGGAGAGAGAGGGGTCGGGGGAGGTTGTTCTGTTGTGGTTTTTTTTTTAATGGAGCATTTACTTTATTTGCTCTTGGCATGTCCTCTGTCTGCTCAGCCCGAACCACAGCCCCGTGCCGGCACCACCAAGGGTCCCACCAGTCGTGTAGCCACGGCTTGCGGGGCCAGCGTGTGAACGGCTTCGGGAACCTTCCCAGTTTGGAGTCTCTCTCACCCATCACCTCAGCATCAGTGAATGCTTTTTAAATATTGAAAGGCCTCGTGCACATGTGCACGGCCTTCTGCAGCAAAGTTTCCCCCCAGCACAGCGGGAAGGGGACACCAGTTCATTGCAGTGACACGCTGGGAACGGCGGTGGCTGTCGCCTGCCCTGTCCCCTCTTCTCTGTCTCCAAGGGAAAGGCAGTGCACCCAAGAACCTTATCTCCCCGTGTCGGGGTCACGTAAACTCATCTGTCACTCCTTCCCCTTTTTCTTTTCTTTTTTATCCCGCTGGGCTGCTGGAGCGGCACCGGCAGCCTCCACTGTTCCGAGCCTCTCCTTCAGGTCTCCGCTTGTTTTAAGCTCTGCCAGGCAGAGAGCCGAGTGCCTTTAAAACCACGAACATCAATTATCGCCGGAGGGTTTTCATCCCGCACAAGGGCACAATAAGCAATGCAAATAGCACAAATAAAGTGTTTGATATTTAACGATCCCACACTGGATGGGGAAGATGTGCTCTTGAACGGGAGTCGCTTTCTCAAGCCGGTGCAATGCAGAAGGACCCCTGTCTTTCATGACTAATTGAGCCCTAATGGTTTTCCTTTATCATCCAAAATGAAAACAAAGGATTTGAGGGATGTTTCATTGCAGCGCTGTGGGTCCTTCTGTTCATTTATTATTCCCCATTTTAAAAGCTGTGCTTTGACTCGTCCTTCTGAACCCACTTCTCTCTGCTGTTGCCGCTGCCTTTGCCTCTGTCCCTTTGCCTCTGACAGCCTGAAAAGAGCCGCGACGGCTCATGCAGTCTCTGCCAGGAGCGAGGGCACCTATTAGCCACACCATCCTTCAAAATCTTGTGGATTTGGGCATTTCAAACCCAGTGTGAATTCCCAGGGTGGCACAGGCCGGCTCTGTGCTGGGCGGGAAGCACTGTCACGGGGCTGGTCCCGAGGCATGGGGGGGACGAGCTCACCCGCAGCTTTCATGGGGACAATGGAAATGCCAGAAAGGACCAGGGTAGAGCAGATCTTGAAGCAATGATGCTTTGTTCCCCAGAGCTGGGGGAGAATGGTTTGGGATGAGCTGCTTGCTCGCCCTGGCTCCCAGGAAGCGCAGCCCACTGCCTCCCTCCCCGGCACACTCATGCACCAGCAGCAGGGCACGGGTTTAACTGGGAGCCATGAAGAAAAGGACAAACTGGTTTTGTCAGGTAGGTGGCCGGGGTGTGCACCATGCACCCACCCCTGTGCTGAGCCCCACGTTCAGGAAGAGGCACCAACATAAGGGAAAGACGGCAGGACAGGAGTGGGACTGAAGGTAATCACGCAGCCAAATTGTTCTGCAAATGGCAACGGCTCAAATCATTGTACAGCTCTTTCTGGCCATTTGCTGTAATTAAGGCTGGGCTACGAGGTGCCATCGCAGCCCCACAACATTTTTCCAAATTGCTGCGCTTCTGCAAAGCCACCTCCAGAGCTGTCCTTGGGACGTCAGCACTAGGGCTAATTGAAATTGACAGGATGATTGGCCTCCGGAAGGAGAAACATGGACACTGGGTGAGTGTGAGCTGGTGGGAACGGAGTCACGCTGCCACCAGGGCCCCCATGCCCCCCCATGTGGCATCCATGGGCGCTGTCACCCGCGAGAGCGGTGGCTCCGCATCTGGCCCAGCCCCAGCTGCCTTCAGCCCAGCAGCCAGACACAGCCCGGACACCGACATGGAAACCCCACAGGCACCAGTGCCACCGAGAGCATGCAGTTCCCCTGTGCCCATGGGAACGGCTGAGGATGGATTTGGTCCTTCCAGCTGCCACTTCTCCGACTCCGGCATTGACACTGAGCTCAGCACCAGGGTGCTGGTGGGATCTCAAGGGGTATAAAAACAACACCAAAGCCCAGCTAGAGGGTGCCAAAACATGAAGGCTGGGTGCCGTGAGGAGCACGGCTGCCCCCACCTCCCTCAACCCCAAGCGATGCACCAGCCATGGCATGGAGCTGCAGACTCCTGTCATTTTTCTAAGTATTCCTCATCTCCTTCAATGCCATTAATCACAATATTTCAATTAACGGACCTGAACTGTTGAACAGATCTGTTCAGCGCTAATATGTTATTAATTGGGTCAGGTTGGATGGCAGCAATATTGAGTGCCATGCGGCTCTGAGCTTTCATCGTCTGGTCCAGGCTCATTTCATTTATCTAATCGTCTCCCCAGTGCCACAGGGGCCATATTTGCTTTTTCCCTCTACGCCCACCTTTGAGGTAATCTGATACATTTTCTGCATTGTCTGGTATCAACTATACACTGAAGAGAGTCATATCTAATTTACAGTACTCTACTTTCCCAAGAAAAATCAATGATTGTTTACATTACTATCCTACAATCCCTATTTTAAAGTAATTCATGGCCAGGCCAATGTTATTAATTTTATTAAGCCATTATAAGTGGGCAGATATTATTCTGCTCCATTGATCCTAAGTTGATGCAATTACCACTTACAAAGCTAGCACCGTATGTCTGGAAATTTCAGTTCTGTTTGCAACCTGAAGCTGTATGTTAAAATCTTGCCAAGCCAGATGCTGGTGGTAGAAATCAGGGAAAGCTGATTCAAAACAAACAAGGAACTGCCCAAATCTTGGAACTTAAATCCTTTTAAAGCGGAGCTACTGATATCAGCCTGAACCCCAGCCATTCCCAAATGCCCCAGGTCAAAGAGAGAGACATACTCACATACTCTTTTCAAGCCTCCCAGGTCCTGTCGTTCGTAGAAAACTCATCATCATGGATTACCGGTTAACTGAAACATCCTCTGATGTGAATGGGAAATTTTACAGACGAGGCTAAGTTTAGCTCTGTCTGCACAGAAAATAGACCAAAAGCCGGGATGGGCCCATGTCCAGCTGAGTGTGCATTTCACTCAGCTTGCGGAGGATGAATTTCACCCAGAGGCCTCAGATCTCCTTTTCCTCTTCTCTATGTAAAAAAAAAAAATTAATAGCAGAGCAGTGTGGGAAAATTGAGTGAGACAAAATGGTGCAAATCGCCCGGGTCTCAAACATCTCCAGGAAATCCAACAGCATGGAGTGACCATCTGGTCATTAGAGGTGGGGAGTCCTGCAGGGCAGGAGGATACAGGAATTCCCATCAGTGATGTCCACCCTGTTGAGAGGCCATGTGTGTGCCCGATGTGGCTCACAAGGCACAAAAAGCTTATTTTAGGCAGCAGAAATTAAAAACTGCAATTTAAAATAAAAATAAGGCCTCAGCCTTAAGCAGCTTGGAAAAACATGAGCTCAACCACGTCCTTTTGATCATGGACAGAAATGTGCTTTGTGTGTATTTGCAAGTCGCTAAAAACCTGCCACTCAAGGAACGGCATAAAACAGAGAAAAGAAAGACAGTTCCTGCCCCAGGATCTTGCCCTCTAAATAAAAGGCGATGGATGGATAGATGGATGGATGGATGGATGGACAGATGGACGGATGGATGGAGACAGTGCAGTGGAGAAGAGTGAACCAAGGAGAAGATAGGAACCATCCCACCAGACTGAAGCACCAGCAACCTCACCATGCTTAAGCTGATGACAGACAAAGGGTTTGAAGGAAAACCATGATGTCTACTGAGAGCCTCAGCAATGCAAGCAGGAGGAAATTGAGCCTCTAGGAGAACTGGCTAAATGGAACCAGTAGCCTTTGGAGTATGTACTACTGGAGAGGGACCTCCTTTCCGCTAATGCTTTGGCCTGGCTTTATTTCGGAGTGACAGATACATTTGTTTGGGACATAGAGTTTGACCTGAGGCAAACAAGTGCTCTGTCAAATGCATTTTAAAACACCATGAAGTGATATATGAACCCTCCTTCAGTAAAAATTAGGCCAAACAAGATTTTTAAACCATTTGTATGAGAATACTTGCAGTAGCTCATAGCAGCATCAGGTTGCTAATGTAAATCACCTGGATTTGGAGAGCAAGGCCAAGTTATGCTGGCTGAGACTCTGGCCCCAGAATCCCCCCAGGATAACATGAGAAGGTATCGTAAACCCACTGGTTCCTGGTGGCTGGTTAATGCTCTGGAGAGCGCGATTGATTTATGGGACCTACTGCACTCAGCTAAAATGGTTGTTCAACATTATAAACCAGCAGCCTTGTCTCCCATGCAAAACAAATAAACGAAGAAATAAATTCCGTGCTTCTCTCCACACCTGAGAGATGTCCTGGCAGCTGGGAATCTCCACGGGGTGGCTGCATGGTGCTGCGGGAAGGGCTGTGCCCGGGGCTTGGGGAGCTGCCCTGCAGCCAGGATGTGGGAGCCGAGGCCACGCCATGGGGTGGGATGCTCCTTACTGTCCACCTCCAGGTCCTGGCTCCCGGCAGGCTTAACCGCTGAGATTCACCGCGGGGGTCAGTGGTGGGAGCATCCTGAGTCCGCCTGCCCCCCCTGACCGGGGTACAGTGGGGCACATACCTCCTCTGGGGGTGCTTGGGGGACGGAGGAGTGGTTCTCACCCTGGTCATGAACAAAGTTGTTTGCAAGGTGGTGCTGAAATAGAAGTTTCATGAACTTTTTAGCTATTGAAAGGGTGGGGGTTTAGCATTTCCTTGTCCTTTCCAAACCATTTAAGGCATGACTAGGTGTTTTTTTAACCCTTCGGAGAGTGGAGGACTGGGTTAAAGCTTCCTCTCCCTGCGGGAACTGGGCTGTCAGCAGCAGGAGCAGCGTGACCTGTTTGCTGTAGAGGTTTTGGGAGCCCAGAGCATGGACCGAGCCTGCAAACAGCTCTCTCCAGGCAAACCAGAGGCACATTAGCCCGGTGCCTGTCCCCGATGCCTGACACCCTTCACCAGGGGGTATATTATAAGCGAGAGCCCTCCCCTGCCTCTCCATCCAGACAGCTCAGAATCCCTTGTTGGTAGCTGCGATAGGATTTGGCTCATGAGCGTATCGGGATCTGTTTTATCTGCCCGCACAAGCCTGCATGCAGGGATAGATCAGATTAACATGGCTGATGAAAAACATCCTCCTCTTTATCCCCTCTGACAGCAGCAACTGTCTGAAGACAAAGTTTTCTCAGCCATAAGTTTTCTGCCTTGGGGGTTCGTTTCTTCTGCCAGTAGAAGTTTTCTATTTTTTCTTCAAGAAAAATCAAAACATTTTGATGGAAGATTTTTCAGCCATCCTTATGCATTAGATGTGGTGGCAAGCAGGACTGGCACATCAACATCTGCTGCTTCTCACTGGATTAAATTTAATATCTGGTGTATGAGCACTAACCCTCTCTCAGAGATCCGCTGGGGTCGGCTCAATGAGACATACCTGGCTTGGAGAGAAGAAAATAGCTCCTTTTCAGAGGGTTCCCAAATGCTTTTCCAGAGTGACCCTCTCATCATTTTATCCCCTCTTACAAAGCTAACTTCATAATGCCCTCCAATGAGGCTTTGGGGAGGACAGTGTTATAAATTGCAGCTCAGTGAATCTGCCACTCACTGCTGCTAATATACTGCATTTATCCTCGCTGCCGCAGAGGCTGTGGCAGTGAGAGGAGGAGAAAAGGAGAAAAGTAATTACTTCCCGCTCAGCTTGTCGCCAAATCCCTTCATCAGCCCTCTCACGTCTTTCTCGGCTGCGTTAGCAGCTTGCCACGCTCCACCGTGTCGTGGCTGGATTCAGCGGCACTGGTGTTAATGGGGCATGAGGATGGGGAGGGGTTGGGTACTGCAGGCACTGGGAGCCCCCTCGGTGCCCAGCACACCCCGGGCTGTCCCGCTTGCATGCACCAAGTCCCGTCAGCCCAAACAGATGCTGCTTGAATGCTATAAGGACCCCCTAGTCAAGACGTGGGTTTATTTCAGCCAGGAAGTCCTATCTCAAAAGCATCCCCAGTGCAGAGTAAGGAAGAAGAGGAGGTGTCTTCTCTGTTGTTTTGTTTTTTTTTTTAAATATCCTTCAAAGGTTACAGATGTGAGAGAGTCCAATGTTAAAGTCTCTCTCTCCTGGAGAGGACTCAAACTCCACATCCTCATTCAGCAATGTGGATCAGCCAGACATTGAGTTAAAAGCAAAGATACTGAGTCATGGACTGAACCCAAAATGAGGGCAATTTGCTGGTTGGTGCTGAGATTCCCAAGAGCAGCAGCATCTTCCTGAGACCTGAAATTAGGTGGGATATCAGAAGCTCTTACCATTAAATTGAAGACAAATATTTTGACCAGCACCTGATGGGCCATTGTACTGTTTTTCTTCAAGCCCTGCAAGGTCAAATAAAAGACCAACAGCAAGGGCCATATTCCTCTGGGGAGGTGGTGGACGTGGAGACCACTGGCGATGCAGAGAAGGTATCCCGCTTAACTGGCCTGGCACCGCCGTTGCTGGGGTGTCACGTACTGAAACCAATGTGCCATGTGATAAATTTGATGCACTTCACAATGAAATTGATGCATCACCTCTGGAATCAAATTTATCACCTCTTCCGTCACACTCCATATACTGAATCAGAGTCACCACCTACTGAATTAAAAACTTCACATGCAGTTCACATCACATCATAAATCAGGCCAAAATGGAATTAAATGCATTGTATGCTAAGAACTCATTCATCACCCCATAAATTAAACATGGGACAAGCCTCTTAGGCTGGATGTGCCCAGATATAGCCCGCAGAGTCCACTGGGGCTTGGCCATTAATTTCAGGTAATTTTTTCAATGCCAGGATGTACTGTGTACCAGGTCCATCTCTGCCCTGGACCAATCTGAAACTTGGAAACAACAACTTCTGCTGTTAGTGACTCTCCTGTTGAACTATTCACACTCTCCACTTAGAGGTTTAGGCAGGAGCCTGGAGGAGAGAAGCAAATTGGACCCCAGCCCTGCTCCTGCATGGGGGAACGGCAACAAGAGGCTGGGAGGGCTTTGCACCCCTTGCTGGCAGCTAGCATGCACTGTCGCACACGCGCAGCACCTCTCGTCTTCAAAGGACCACGCGCCATGAAGGGCCAGGCTCAAAGTCCCAACATCCTTGTTGCTGGAGGGGAGCATCTTTCACCTAAGCCCTCAGCAGGGCTGCACGGGCTGGGCATGGCTGGAGGGGCTGCTGGGCACCTGACATCCCGTTTGCAGTCTTTGGACTTCAAAGCAACAGGAGGAAAAAAACCTCCAGGCTCAGGGATTCATGTGGTGCGAGAGCATCCGAGACAGTTCAGTCCTCAGCAGCAGGCGATGTTAGTCCTGCATGACTGACAGACGGGAAACAGGAGCACAGAACAATGGGTACCGGCTGCTCGAGGCCAAAGCTAGAGACTGAAGCAAAGATAAGACTTCAGAAATTCATATCTAAAACCAGGATACTATTTTCTCCTTTTTGTTATCTACATTAATTTTGGCTTTTCTGACAGCACCTCCCTGTGTGCTCTCGCAGCACAGGAGCTCCCTGCCCTGTCCCCATTCCCCAGGGAAAGGTGGGATGAACTTCCAGCTCGTCTGAAGTACGATGCAGTTAGATACATCCTTGGATCCAATCCACAGTCTTTCCTTTTATTTTCCTATTCATCTGGTCCTTTCAAAATCTGCTCAGGAGCAATTAGAGACTGTCAGCTAGAAGCTGATGCAACTTCTATTTAATTAGCCCGGCAGCCAATAAAGATCTCATTCATCAATTTCTCATGGAAGGTGTGGTTGGTGGGGGGGAGATTTGTCATTTCTTCCCTACATCCAGATGGCTGTGGAGTATCTATCAGTGATCCAATCACACGCATGGACTCACGTGCACATCTGAGGAGACTGACCACCTGGGAGACATCTGTCTGGAAAGCAGTTACAGGAGAAAATAGTGCAAGACTGTCCCAGATGCTCCGTTAGCAAGACCTGTTGGTGACTCAGTCTCTAGACCATGGCCAACCGAGGCAGCAAGTGACCCTGGTAGGATGAGCAACTTTGGAGGGCTTTTTCTCTTCTGACCCATTTTGCTGCCCTTCCCAGCAACAGGAAAGGGCAGAGATGTGTAAGGAGGGCCAAACACCAGCAAGGTGAATTGGGGGAGGCCTGAAGAAGTATGGGTTTTGCCCCACCCCTGCTGCTTTTGCCCTGGTAAGGGGATAAGACCCCCTGTCACTGCGCTGCCACGCTGAGAATAAACACATTAGAGACAGCAAAGCAGGAGAGGGGAAATTAGTATCCAGACTGATGGATCCCAGCAAAGTTTTGGGGTGTTCAACATGCCAGAGAAAGTCTTTGGGGTAACACCCTCTTTGCCTGAAAGCATACGGTATCAAACACTTTCCTGACCTTCTCCTGCCAGACCATCTAAGCAGGACACATTTGGGTTGGGCTTTTCCCAGAGACTGGGCAGGGTGGTCAGGATGATGGGGGAACATAAATCTGCACCCATGAGGTCACTGTGCTGGCCTCACATCACGAAAAAGGGGGTTCACCAGCTCAGACCTGCAGGAGTGGGTCCCTGCAGGAATCACTTGCCAACACTGTTTGCAGCCTCACCATCACAATTCATTGAACTAAAATAAATAAATCAGTTACCACAGGACAGTTCATAGATTACAAACATGAGTGATGGTATCTTCATAATTAATGATTATGAGAAAGCAGCTTAATAGTTTGGTTCCTTGTGGCTGGTTTGATTTGTAATACATGGCAGTTGGTGTAAGCAAAGCAGGTAATTGGAGCCAGTTTACCCTTGGTGTGTCCAGCTGGTAGCTGCACTTCACGAACTTGCATGCAAGGATGTTTTTTCTCAAAGCTTTAACTCCCAACAGCAGAAGGCGGCTGCAAATGTAACCACATCAACAGCCACATTCCCAAGCTGGGAGATGCTTGGGGACCGAATGATGGACAGTTTCTTGCTGCTGCCCCCGCACATCTTCAAGTTGCTGAGGTCAGCACATGTCCCCAGGCATTCGCAAAGAAAATGCCCATGCTGAGCTCAGAGCCCTGAGCCACCCGGCTCCTCGGTAGTTATTAACGGGAACATCATAGCTGGCGTATTACTGTGATTGATGCTGCATCAATCAACTGGAAAAGTGTTAAGTAAGCCTTAAAAAGAAGTGAGATGAAGACTTAAATACCAGGCTAAAATGTCCATATAATGGGGATTATTGCAGGATTGAAAACACATGTGCAGACATGCTGAAATACACAGCTGTGACCCCCTTCCCGCTGCTCCATGCTGGCCACCGCTGGTTCCAAGGGAAGTCAGTAATGAGTGCTTACATTGTAAACGGGAATGGACAATTAGCAGAGGGCACATACAAACTGTGTTCAGTGTGAGTCTGTGGTTTTTCTGCTTATCAAATAAAAAGTAATGAAGAAACACTCTTTCTATTAACACATTATTTCAAGCCAAGCTGTGATGCTTGCCTGCTTTTATTCTGTTCCATCAAGTTTTGTTTGATTTAGCTTATTTTTGCCAATTTATCACCAATATGATATGCTACACTCGGAGTTGCCAACTTTAGTCATTTCTGCTGGTGTGACATTTGGTATTTCAGAACTCCTGGGGGGCTCCTCTTTTAAGGAGAATCTCAGGTTTTCTTGCATTAAAACAGAAAAAAATATGTGGCCAGGTCAGTTGTGGAGAAACTTATGTGTGGCATCCAGCTTCCGAAACCCCAAAGGTAAACAAACAAAAAAACTCCACAAAAACTAACAAAAAAAAACCCCAAACCAAACAAACCTCAAATGTGTTATCTTTTAATCATCTGTGATTTTCAAACACTATTCCCTTGGGGAAATCAACTCACAGATTTTCTGCTAACAAAAGGTGATTTTACTGGAGAACAAATTCAGTTCTCATCTCCGAAGCCTGGCTCACACACTAGTGAATTCCTGTATTGTGTATGCAAAGCCCACGGTCAGAAACCGCAGGACAGAAATGGCCCAGTGCCCAGCACGTGCTCCAAAGGGGGTGCGTCATGTTTTCTTTGAGTCTCTATTCTGGTGTTGTGTTTTCCCCCAGAAGATGCCCCTGACCGCCCTGGGGGACGCATCAGGCTTTCCCATGGGGTGTAGCACTCTCCTTGCTTCACCTGCAGCCATCTACACCAGAAACAACCTTCCCAGGCAGAAGTTGGCACTTCAGCCCTTTCCATACCCTTTACCCTGTGCTCAGACCTGGAGCAAGTGAAGAGGAAGCTGCTGCAGAGCGTGGATGTGTTTGACCAGTCCCAGGGCCCGGACTGAATGTTTCCCAGTGCTTTACCAAGGACCAAATCCAGCACATCCTTCTGGTTGTCTCTTTTCTACGGAGGCTCAAGGTGGTGTCCTTGCTCCCATGCTTGTGCTCAGACAGAACCTGTCTCTTAAAGCACTTACAATCTGAACAGACCCAGGAAGCTCAGGATTGGGAGAGAAAACCAGCTCCTTTTGCCAGCCCTTCATGTTAAGCTTCTATATTTAAAATGACTACATAAACTAAGAAATTAAAAACAGGTCTAAGCACTTTAGCAGGCAAATCCTATTTTTACTTAGGAGAATTGGAGGGAATAAAGCTAAAAAATTTGCTTCAAGGATGAGATTTAATTCCAAGTGCCAGTGCTAGTTCTTCTACTGCACTCATGGGTTTAGAGAATAAACCTGCTAGCGAACAATTGTCTTAAACAAGATCATCATTAATCCTGAATTCAGCTGTCAAAAAGACTGAGATTGCAAACTAAGAGGGGAACAAGGAAAACCTGGTAATTTGTTTGTTAAATATTTGCAAACTGTCATATCAATAATGGATAATAAGAAAATTTTGGCCCTCCAGAGCTGATGCATAACACAAAGCTTTGCTGTATTGCACCTAAACTATTATCAATAGCACATTTATTATTATAATAGACGAAAAACAAGCTTCCTGGCTGAAAAACAAGATCAATTTGAGCTCAAGCTATTTGGATGTATTCTAAATGTTGTAATTAAAATGCAGCATGAATGTTCCTTANGAGAGAGAGAAATAGCCCTATTACAATTAGACGTGCCATCCAGCTCTCACTCAGTAACCTGAGACAAAAAAATACAGGCAAAATTGTATTTGTGTCTAGTCAGACATTCCTCATCTTCAGGAATTGATGCAGAGCCTAAGCTAACAGAGCTTTTCCTGCTGGGTCAGGATCCAGCCCCAGGCTTGAGGATTTGATGCAGGGAGTCAGCCTAGATTGCACTGACCCCCCTGCGCAGGTCAGGACTTGATTAGAGTCCAGCAACGAAACCCAGCTGAGCTCTGTCTTGCTGCAACTGTAGTTTACAGGGGGAAAAATCCAAGAAACTGTAGAAAGAGATGAAGAAGCCACCTGCGTGAAAGGTTTCACTCCTGGAGCAAATGTCTTGGGGACAGAAATGGTCGGAGTGACATTCTGTCCTCCGCGCTCCCCCCCCCCCCATTGTTATCACTCACATCAAAACCTGCAGGAGACAAACGTGACTCTCGCCTCCTCCAGCAATTAGAGGCTCACAGGCACTTCCCAGGGGCTGCCTGCCACCCTGCAGAATTGGGCTTTTCTTTTGTTCTGATAAAGAAGTGACTAGTGAGCTACAGCAATCTCCCAGTAGCTCCCTAAATAATTGCATTCTCTTATGTCTTTTAATCATAAGCCCCGCGAGGCTCATAATACCACATGTGCAATCCAAATTGGCCCATCAGCTCAGTTTATCAAAGGGACCTAATTTAATCCCAGTCTTTGATGGAGACAGAAGCGGTCAACGTCTGCCCTAATGATTTGCTAAGTTTACTTAGCTTGCAGATCTGTAGCGTGAAGGGCACTCGGACTTCAAGCACAGCATTGATAATGGGAAGCCATGACGAGGAAGACAAAACTGGCAAGAGCTGGACAGTCTGAATCAAGAGAAATCACAGCAGAAACCTGAAACAACAGTGGAGACTGAAGAGGCAAAATAAACCCCGTGATGGGTGTCACCACAAGTAACATCATGAGACTGGTCAAATAAATTGTTGGAGGTAATAGCTCCCTTGGAGTGAATATCACTACTGTGAGACCCACCAAGGAGAGGGCCAGAGCAGATGAATCCAGGCCAGGAAATGCAGAGCCAGGAGCAAAGTGCCGGGGATGGCAGAGCTGCTCTGACCTGGCAGCGTCCCCTCCCAGCCAGAGCAGGATGCAGTAGGCATGAGAGCACACCTCTCAATGGAAAAGTGCCTGCTCTTCCTCTAACAAGCTGAAAAAGAGCCCAAAACTTTCAGAGCTGAACAGATTCAGTCTAGGTGCATCTTTTAAAACCACTGGGGTGACTTTGCTCTTTTTCGGTGCAGTAAGTCAGTGGGCCCCAGGAGTTGTAAAACAGTGACACCAGCTAAGAAATGCTGAGCAGATGGAAGCAAAAACCCAAAGGAAGGATCCCAAATCCTTGGCTTCGAGGGATTCTGAACAATGAACAGCATTAGGACTACAGGCACCAAAGATAAGGGTTTTATGGAAAAGCCAGAAGTCCAACCTTCTTCAGAAAAGCGAGGGTTGACGGGAGAAGACTAGAGCAGTGTTTCACTCCACAGCTGTGAGTGATGGATGCAAACACAGTAAAAAACTGCAGACAAAAGATGTTTACTAGACAAAACCAGCTGGTTCTGAAGCACTCAATGGCTTCTAATAGTTTTCAGCTCAAACAGAAGAGGGAACTCAGGGCCTGCATTACAGAAGCTTGAGGAGTGCTGTGGGCTGTGAGAAATGAAGCCTGAGCCCTTTGGTTTTAACCAGCATGTACAATGGGATGGTGCAAGGACGGGCCAAAGAAGTCCTCCAGTAGGGAGGTAAAGGACCATACTGGCACCATTAGCTCAGAGGGATTCTTCATGGCACTATCAAAGTTTCAGTAGAAGATGAACGTACCATCTGCCTGCAAACAGGCAAGGCCATTTATTTGTTTTATACAGAGAGTGCAGGTGCTCAAGACAACGTTGCAGGGGGAGGAGAGGAAAGAAAAACAGTGACATTAGTTCCAAAAGTAAAGCCACAGCCAGCAGAGAGCAAAGGGTGAAATGCAAACATTACCCAGGCTGGCTAATCCCCACAAAAGGACTGGCTGGTTAAAAACATGTCAAATCCTTGGTCTTGTGAGGAACGTGCTCTTTGGAGGAGCGGGGGACCTGAATTTGAGAAGACCTTCCAGGAAGGTGCTTGTGGGTGGGCAGAGTGGGAGACCCTCGACCTGCCCTTACTCCAAGGCAGTGATGAGATGGGGGGACTGCACAGCTCCCTTGGCCAGCCCCGAAATAACAGGGCAGCTAATGACACTGGCTGTGAATGAGAAAGTAGCGGGGAAAGCAAATTAAATAGACCGTATGGAAAGAGAACTTTCTTCTCTTTGCTCTGCAGATTTTGAGCTGTATAAAGTGTCAGGAAGCAAAGCCGGTGTTGACAGACCATGAATGGCACACAGGTGGGCTGGCCAGTGCTGGGACCTGGGAGCTGCGGCCCCCTGAGAGGCATCCAAGCATCCGCTGGCCTCTGCTGAGCTCAGGGCGCTGCAGGAGCCGGGCTGCATGGCCTCGCATGTGGGGAGCCGCCGAGACTGACAGCAGCTCGGCTTTTTGAAAGGCAGCACCTCCTGGCACCTGCTGAATTCATGCTGGCCTGTTTCACCTCTAACTTGGGCAGGAAAAATCCATATTGGCACAGCACCTTTGAGAGGTTCCTGTCTTTGGTGAGGACAGCACGAAGGCCTACATGGAGAGGGTTTCCATGCACAGGTTAAACAGAGAAGGAGCCCAAAGGCTCCAAGCAGCTCCAAGGAGATTTGGGTAGAATCAGAGATTAGAGCAACCGAATTCACTTCCACTTGAAGAAACTTCCCTTGTGGGTGGGCGCATAACACACCAAGGTCTGGGAGATGCCAGTTACCTGAGACCTGGTCACTGGTGCTGGGCAGGTAGATGAAGAAGGAGCAGAAAGTGCCCTGCTATGGATGAGCAGTACTGGCACTGGTCCCTGTGCTGGGAGGAGCAGCTCTGCCCAGGGACACAGCCTGCTGCTCCTCACCCAGCAAATTCAGAAGAGGAAGCCTGGCAGCACCACAGTAATAACACAGGTCTCCCAGCAAAACATTGACACCATCTTTCAAAACACCTTGGTCAAGCCTGGGAAGGCCACAGAGCCAGCCCCACTGACATCCACTCTCCCTGTGCTGGTACTGCTGGCAGAGGAGCTGGCCCCGCTTCATCGGCTACCACGTCCACACTGATGGGAGATCTGTGGTTGCCGATTCAGCCCGCTGACCACAGACTAGAGCTGTGATGAACACAACCTGAGTGGCTTTCTCCCATTTCTCTACAAGAGAAAGACTCACAAACTGACTGGGGGGTAACGCTGGGGCTCCAGACCCTCCAGCACAAGTGGGAGGCTGGAAAGAGCAGCCTGACTGTAAATAACATATAACAAAGGCCAACTAAAGCAGGCTGGGCCACCAAGGGCCACAGGCAGCACAAACTGACCCCCCCCTATGGCTGATAATAGCAGTGTGTCAGTCCAGGGGTCCCTGAAGCTTGACATGGCACAACACAAAGGCTGACTGCAGGCAGTGAACTGGGCACAAGATAGATCGGAGAGATGCTGGGTTACCCTAATGCTCCTGACTTGCCTACAGAAGATGCCTAGGGTCATATAGAATCATAGAATGGGTTGGGTTGGAAGGGACCTTGAAGATCATCTAGTTCCAACCCCCCCTGCCATGGGCAGGGACACCTTCCACTAGACCAGGTTGCTCAAAGCCCCATCCAGCCTGGCCTTGAACACTTCCAGGGATGGGGCCTCCACAACTTCTCTGGGCAACCTGTTCCAGTGCCTCACCACCCTCAGAGTGAAAAAATTCTTCCTGATATTTAATCTAAATCTCCCCTCTTCCAGTTTGAAGCCATTCCCCCTTGTCCTATCACTACGTGCCCTTGTAAAAAGTCCCTCTCCAGCTTTCTTGTAAGCCTCTTCAGATAGTGGGAGACTGCTATAAGGTCTCCCCGGAGCCTTCTCTTCTCCAGACTGAAGGCTGTGACAAGAGTCCAGAGCCAAAGCAAGACAGAGCAGATGCCCTGTTACCAGCAGATATTTGGCTCTGCATGATTTCTGCCTAGACATGTTGGTCCCGTGGGCGAGAAGCTTTTCTGGCTGTAGGAAAGCGGGCAGCACTACCCAGGACAACTCCCAAGACAACATGCTGTTGCTGGCAGCAGAGAGGCTGCATGAGAGTAGGAATAAGCAAGGTGCTGAGGGCTGGCAAAGTCATCACGGAGAAATCTGAGTGACTTCTGGGGAGGGAAGATCAGCATGTGGGAATGAGGGGGATGACTGCTAAGAGTTGTTTGGAGCTAACTTGGGAGTCTGCAACAAAAGGAAAACCAAGCCACAGCTTGAGAAGGGTATGTGTCTTCCAGAAGTCAGTTCAGCTTCTTTTCCTTACACACAGGGGTAGATTGAACAGGACAGACCAAGCAGACTGAACAACATATGCAATGACAAAAAATAATCTAAAAAGTGACGTTTGCTTAATTTTTGCATCTTCAGCTTGGCTGCCAGTTGCCACACTGCTGGATTCCAACTGCAGCTCTTCATTGCTCAGACTGAACTGCTGCATTCTGCTTTAGGTTTTCACTTTCTGTAAGCATATTAAAATTTTAATTAAGCACTAAACCAGTGTTTTAGCAGGTTTTTTGAGAGTTTTGCTGTTTATCTTGTTGATTACAAGTCCCTCTGGTCCTTTGGCCTAAATTTAGACCAATTCTAGCTGAGCCCTGCAGGATAACTGCTAAAACTATTCATTAAAAAATGAAGAGCTCAGAGTTGATCAGCAGACAGTGGGAGCCCGCAGTGTGGCTGCTCTGCATCCTGGCAATCTCCTGATCTACAGATACTAGAGGCAGGTTAATGTTGATCTGCTGGTAAAACACAGCATGGAAAGACCTTGAGAAGATGTAAGCAGCTCCTTGATTCAAAGCTTACTAAGGAACAACTTGTTTCGTTCCTTGTTGACCACCTAAGATGGCGAGGACGGAGGGATTTTAAGCAAAGCAATTCTTTTTGTTCATGCAATATTTGTAACTCAGCATGAGCCCTTCTCAAGGCAAAATGTTTTCCCCCCCATTTTTGTCTTTCTGGGAAGCCCTTTGCATTAGCTGAATGAGGCTCCCTGCTTTACAAAGCACATGGGCAGCTCCAACAAGGAAGCAATGCCACAGTTCATGCTTAGCCAGCTTCACTGGAGATTTTGAGGTTTTTTCCTAAATTGCTGGGTAAATCCAAAGGCTCCACAACGTCTACTTGTACATGACAGGTTTATCGCACATGCTAACATGAAAGACTAGCATAAACCCAGCTATCAACATGCAAAACCTTGGCCAGATCTGTCAACATCTGGGACCAGAAACATCTCTTAAATGCTGTTTTAAAATTATATCACAATAACAAATGTAGTGATAATGAAATGCAGAGTCTAGTACCATCCAAAATTCAGCAGCTGTAGTATTTGCCATGGAGCTGAAATCCCAGGTTTAAGCTGCTGGTGCTAGAAAGTGTTTCTTGTAGCTAAGCAAAGAAATTCAACTCAGAGAGAAGAGATTATTCCTCTGTGTGTGACCTTGGCTAAAACTGCCCGTTAACCATCCCTAACTGTAGCTCTCCCTCCTGTGCTACTCCCATCTGTAACACACTTGCAGCTGTTTTTCTGTCCGAAGGGGAAGACAAGGCAGTGGCTGCCATGGATGGTGGGGGCATTGCCAGGAGCACTGCCTCCTCCTCCTCCGGTCACTGCAGACCCATGACGCAGGTCTGTATGCTGTTTTTTGCAATACTCTGGAACAACAAACCAGTTCTCAAGCCATGGGTAACTAATTCCCCCAATGGCACTTCACCACCAGTTAGGAGAATGCTTTTCTGAAAGGCCTGAAGTCATCCACAAATTAATCATTTGAGCTTTCCACTTCTCCCATCTCATTTTCTCTCCAATTAATTCCATGTGAGGAATTTCTGCTCTTCATTGAGGAGTTGGGAAGACCTTGACCAAATAGCCCTTTCTTCCCTTCCTGCCCATCAGTCTCCAGACTCCTTGCACAGCGCTTCAGGCCAAAGCCAAGGCCAGTGAAAACTTTTCCTTTCACTCGCTCACATTTCACCTTCACGATAAAACTCTCATCCAGATCACTGCTTAGGAAAACTACATCTTCCACCAAGCCCCGCCCCAGGCCACCTTGCCCAGATCCATTTGAGTCTCCAGAGGGGGAACAGCTCCTGTTCCCGGGCAGGCTCCTGCCTCCCAGCCAGCGCTGAGAGCACACACCAGCTGCACTCAAGCCAGTCCCATGCAGCCTCCCCAGGGCTTATCTTCTGCAATCTGCCAAACTCCTCTTCTGGAATTGTGGGGCTGTGGGGAAAGGGAGAGGGAAGAGAAGAGAGATGCAAGCCCCTTGAGCTGTGCAGAGCAGCTTGCTACCTAAAGGTGTTTGACTGCCTCAGAAACAAGAGGTAAATTTAAGGAACCCACAGCCAAGAAGTTGTTTTGCTGAATTTGAAATCTTAATTTTATGCTTATCTCATGCAAAGCTGGAAATAACACTGGCCACACTTACAACCTGCTAAGAGACAAAATGTGTTGAATAACAGCCAGTCAGAAAACATCCTTCAGAAAAACAGATAAATACACATACTTCCACAGTGAAGTCAAATCCCTGCAATCTCCATGAAGGCTTGTGCAGCAACATGCCTACAGATCCCCACCAGCTCATTGCTGTCCCTTAGCTAGAGGTGATAAGTTCTGTAGGTCAGCCTCCAAAACAGCTGGTGTGAGTTTTCCCTAATCTGCTCCAGGGCAAACTCCACCAACAGCTGAGACACCCTTCAGTGACAGATGAAGCTGGACAGGCAGCAGACTGCTATTTCTCTATAGTGGTTCACATAGCTTTATGTATACTATCACTATTTTGGCTTCTCTCTCTGATCCTAAATCAAAGAATCAGGAAGAATAAGGAATATTATTCTAAAACTGGGTGTTAAAAGCTGTGCACATCCCCCATCTCTGAGCTAACCGTATGGAAGAAAAACCCAGAGAACTCAACACTCCACAGATTCAGGTCCTAAATCTTTGATCCAGTCTTGAGGCCATTTGAAAGTGATGAAAGGGCTCCAAGGATGAAGTTGTGGCTCTAAAATTGGAGAAGTGCTATGCTGAATGTGCTATTTTGCCACTTTCTCCAGCTACAGCAGGGGCAGCTCTTCATTACAGCCCCCAGCCTGCTCCTGGCCAGTTGTCAGCATGCCCAGTGCAAATCCCTCCAAACTGCTGGTGCATTTCAAATAAATGGGTCCAATTAGCAAAGCTTTACGACTGCAGCTGAAACAGTGGGGAAGGATCATACCAGCAACCAAGCAGGCAGATTGGAGGAGGACAAAGCTTCCAATAGGTGATGATGAGCAGGTGGGAAGAAGTAACTGTGTCAGCTGGAAGAGAAATGTGAACAGAGCCTTACACTCCCTTAGGCAAGCAATTCCCCAGAGGGGCTGCAGGAGCAGCCCCCAGCCTCATGTTAGCACTTTATTTATAGCATTGCCTTCCTTTTCATTGCCTTCCCAACTGTGAATTGCAATTTTTCTCCCCCCAGCATTATGGTGATGGTTTGGAGCATGGAGATGTTTGGAAAGGGGCAATTTGGCATCAGGAGTCTAAAAAGCAGATACAGATGACATCCTAAATGTATCTTTTATGAGTTTGGAATGATTCCTTTAAATTAAGCTCAGAGTGTGTGACAGCTTCTGGTAGTGCCGCCAGTAAGGAAATTAAACATAAAAATCAAGAGGTTCTTGAGCATATGTGGTCTTAAAGATCGTGTCCTCTGGACAACTTGCTTTCCCTCATGCCACTTTGAGCTGTGATGTACCAAGTGCTTCCCAAGGAAAGTGCTCCAATAATTTTCAATTGTCTCTTCACCACATATGCCCTCAAACCCCAACATATTTCCAAATTCAAGGCTTATAAAAAATTAAATGCTCCAATAATTCTAAATTGTGTCTGTTCAGTGTTACTGGAGCCTGTCCATTCCTTCAGTTTGGGGATTTTTGTTTTGTTTGCAGGGGGGGAGGAAGAAATGCTTTCTATTAGTGCTTCAAATTGGAAGCCAGTCAAACCGCATCATAGCAGAATGATTCAGCAGCCTCTGAGCTGATTCGCAGTGTATCATAAAACAGGATTAGGAAAACAACAATGCCTGGAGGAGAAAGAACCCACACAAAGAATCACGGCAGGAGAACAATACCAGAAAGGAGCAGAGGGAATAATCCTCACTTGGCTTGTGAGGAGCAGGTCGGATGACCTAATAGATGGCTTTCAGTGCCCTTCATTCCCCGCTGTGTCGCAGGGTTCAGCCACCCGGATCCAGCCACCACAGCTTAAATAATGGCTCTGCATCGACTGAACCACATTAAGTGTTTTTGTGCGCACACCCGCAGCCTGTTGTCACTTATCTGAGAACACGGTCTCCCTCTGGCACAAGACCCAGATGCTATTTCACAGCAGGCAGGAACTTACGCAGAACTAGCAGTAGAATTTCATGACCATTTAGGACAGGAAGCAAAGGAAACAATCTGAGGCTGTGAGTCTTACAGTTAGAAACCAAAAAGTGGTGTTTTCTCAAACTTACTCAAGAAGACACACACACACAAGGGGGCACATTAAAATATCAGATATGTCAAACTTGTGTATTCCCTGGCACAGTCCTGAAGAGGAATGAAATTAAACATATATTTCATGATCTCCTGAATCAAAGCATCAGCAACCACCTATGGCCAATGCCACGATGGAAGAAGAAAATATAATTTAAAAACTATTCTCTGTGAACTTGAAGATCTTATTGACAACCTTATTATAAATTAGGCCATACCTGTTACAACTGTGGCCTCGGAGCGACAGAGGAAGGCAGGAACTCTCTCAGGAGTTTTACTAGATCAGCAATGGTTGAATTACTTCTATGCAGAACATGAAATCACAGCTTCACACCAGCAAGGAAAATCAGACAATTATATCACAATTCCGATAAAATAGCTACATCCCAAGTTTGGTAGAGAGACAAAAAAACAGGGAGGAAAATTAAAAATCTCCTATGCCATGGTCTTCTCTTATAGACTGAAAAAATGATAAAGTGCATCCTTGCTTAACTCACTGCAGGATGCCTGGAATTTTATAGAAACTGTTGCAACGTGTCTCCCAGTGGGGAATAACTGAAGCATGAGATAAGAAATCAGCCATATCCTAACTTGCAGTAGCAGGTGCTGTAAAAGGAAATGCCCAATAAAGGCTTAATATATAGGAAGATGGCAAATAACTGCCTGGATTTCTGAAATAAGAAAGCGTAAACCAATTCTCTAATCATGTCTAATCAAAGAACACCATCAGTTGCTAAAAACTTCTAGGAAAAAATTGGTATCAGAGAGATGGTAGCATGCATATCTTCTTCAGTAGTGTTTTGGGAATATTTTAGCCTGCAGAATTTAATTCCCTGTTATTACTTCTGAGCCCAGAAGCAAAAGTCATAAATCAGGACCATTCATAACATGCAATAATGGGGTGAAATACTTATAAGGAGTGTTACATGACAAAATCCTTTGGGATTGTGTGTAACACTTCCAGTCCTTGATGATAGCATTAAAAATTCTTCTGTCAGTAACATCTGTTCTTCCCTAACTCCTACACTGGATTTTCATTCTTTCCTCCCAACATCTCCAAATTTTGCTGTCATATGGCATTCCTTCCACCCTTCCTCCCTGCTGCCCTAAATATATGTTTAAAACAAAATCATAGGAAAGCATTCCATGGTTAAAAAGATGGGCAGGTTTTAAATTACACTGTATTTACTCATAAGGGCTTTTAATACCAGAGGAGCTTTCCCAGGGAGTTTTGCTCTGATTTCAGGACCCCCATTGTTTTTATAGAGGGCTATTTGGTCCCATTTAGAGGTGGCTACCTTTTGAGTAATAAAGACTGCAATGCTATAAAATAAAATAACATTGTCCCCACCCTTCTTTTACCCTCCCATCTACCAAGTTAAAAAAAAATAAAATCCCAACCCATGATGTGTTAGAGCTTTGTTTTCTGAGTAACAAGACTAATCATGTTTCCACTGCTTGGGGTCTCTCTCTTCTCTTCCTTTTCTTCTAGGTCCTCTGGATCCACACTGACATAGAAATATCCCATGATGGAGAAAATAATGCACACAGCAAAGAGGAGAACAGTGAACAAGACAAATTCAGCCCACTAGGAAAGAAAAAAGAACAGCAGGTCAGGACACCCCAGACTCTCAGTCCAGAGGCTTTTTCTGCACTTCCAAGCAATTTTTAAAGAGCTGGGTGAAAATTACTTTTTAGCTTCCAAGATTGCTCACAAGATGAATGAAACTTTCTCATCCTGTTTCCTGGTAAACCCATTTACACATAATATAATTATGAATATGTGATATACCTTAAAACAAACCAGTTAAATTGGACTAGTTTCATTAAATCTTTTTTTTACAAATATGTCCTGACTGGAACATACCTGGCTGGGCTTTTTACCCACAAGATGCCTTTGGGAGAGGCAGTTTCATGTTAGCCAGAAACAAGCCCCAGTTCACACCTTAACACTATCATTCCAGAATTCTGATAGCTTGAATTAAACAAGCTCCGCACCAAAACCTCCCTACGCAAGCCCGACATCTCAGGGGTGCCACAGGCAGCTGGCCCTGAAGAAGTCCCAAGCTAGACACTTGAAGAGGTGGCTTGCCCTCTAGGCTAGCTGGATGAAGGCAAGCTGCTTTTGGTAAGCAACCGCAACATGTGGCTGGCGTCATTTCCAGGCTGCAGCCCCAAATACAGCCTGCTTGCCTAGAGCTGAGCTCCAGCAATGTCATCACAGTGCAGGCCACAGTATTATTTACTGCCACTGAGGGACTTAGGGAAAGCCATTGATCCAGAGGACATCACTGTTGAGGGCAAAGCAGAGCCCTGGCAGGGAGGCAGCTCAGTGCAGGCTGCCATAACTCTGTTGCAGGAGCATGGGGCTGTGCAGAGAAGCTGTGCTTCCAGCACACTGACATCCCCAAGCACCATCCAGTGTCTGTTTTAAAGCATTACCTCTGTTTTAGGAGCCAAACCATACCTGGGCCATTGGTGCAGCCTGGGCAACAACGAGCACAAGGGTATTCCCAACAGCCACTGTCAGCAGCCAGCCTGCCTGCAGCACCGACTTCATGCTGGCTGGAGACTGAAAAGAGGAGAAGGGCCTGATCAGTGGGTATCACACTGTGCCCTTCTGCCCCGGTTCACCCTTGTGATGTCCTGTCCGGTGTAGGTGTTCCCGGGCTTGGTTTAGGAGGAGATGGTGGAATTTCCTCTGTGCAGAGTGGTTAATCTCTGTGGTTAATCTCAACAGCTGCTTACAAGGAGCTTTTGAAATGTGCTCCAGGAGGACACAGGAAGAACGAGGAGATGCTGTTGTTGCAGAGCTGGATCCTGATCATCCCCAACCTGACATCATCCAAAATTGTAAGATCAGGAAGCCCAGGAAGCCATACAACAAGCCCTGCAGCTTGGAGTCTGGCGCCATGTGGCTGGACACCTTTGGAAAAGAGACTGGATCTTGATGTCAAGCTTCCTGCTGATGACAAATTTTCCACATCCCATGACAGATCGTCCCACCATATTCATTGCCCTCATTAATAAACATCTTCACTTTACTCCAAGGATAAATTTGACTAGCCTCAGCTTTTTGGTCTTGTTATGTCTCAGTGCTCTCTTCTCATAAACCTTCTCCCCAGACCAGTATACCACAATCATCCCTTGCATACTCGTTTCCCCTTGCTCCCCGGTTACAGACTCAGGTAGGCTTAGACCCCTTCAATCTCTCAGCTCAAAGCAGGTTCCAAGACCACATGCCACTCTGTAGTCCTTGAGATACCTTTGCCTTTTTATCACTGGAAAATACGTACCATAAAATATTTCACTGGGAGAAAAACCTGATATTACAGTATTCAGATCTTTCACATTAAAATACACTTCTATCCAGTTCCGTTCTATGTTCTCAGCAATACCAGAAAAGGAGTTTCCTGAGTATAATTGAGAACAGGTATCTTCAGAGTGTGAATTAATTTAGCTTGAGGGGAGCCAGCAAGTGCTGTTATAATCCCACTTTTAGCTGAAGCACAGATAACATTTTCAGTAAGCGTCATGCCAAAGGACATATTACAAGTCAATGGCAGATGCAGGAATAAATCCTGAAGTCTAATTGCAAACCCCTTATCTTTAAGTGGAGTACCTGAGAATAGGAGAAGGCCAGACCCGTAATGGAGAACATCACCTCCCCAGCAGATATTAATAAGTATTGTGGTAACTGCCAAGCCATATGGACATTGTTCGCTTTGATGTCTTCTGACTTCCATGTCTTAACAGCACCTCCAGAAACCTAGTAGGAAAATAAAGGTACATTGGTTAGCTGCTCAAAGATCAGATCCTTCTTAGCCTGGACTCCAACAGCAAATTTACCAAAATGAAGTTTTAAGTGAAGTTGGAAGCAAAGCTCTGCTCTGGAAGCAAAACTCTGGGTCTGCCCCCTGCTATTTCCAAGCCTGTGGGGAACAGGCTGACATTTTCTGCACAGGGCAGAGGTGATAGGATGGAAGCATCCCAGCTCATTCATGTGCTACGAGAGTTGCATGAGTTATTGCAAACAAACAAGTTGCCTTCTGTAGTGGGATTGGGAAAAGCCTGTGTGGTACTCATGCAGAGCCTGTGACCTGCTGCTGTCCCCAAGGCTGGAAGAGGACAAGAGGATAAGTGCTCATCGCATCTGTATGGCCACTGCTCCCATTTCATCAGCGCTGTACACTCCCCTACGATAACAGTGACACCTAAACAAGTCCAATTCAGGAATACCAAGAGTAGCAGAGACTGCCCCGTATCAGAGGTATTCAGATAGTTATGGCAGTTGTATTCCTAATTCTTTTTGTTTGCTTTCCCAGGTGTAATTAATACTGCCTCTGCTGCACAGAGGCTCAGAGGCAGAGAGAAATTTGACTAGTAGCCAGGAAAACACTAGGCTGAAATTACTTCAGACAGAAAACCCTGTGTTTAAGAGGAGTACTTGGGAAAATACAAGGGATGTTTACGAGATGTACTTAATCACCACGCAGGGAGGCAAATCAAGAGACTGTATTTTAGCAGGCTAAAAGGGGTGAGAGGAGAGCTGCGCATTGCTCTTTAGCCCATAAAGAAATGTCACAAGCACTGTATTATAACTGCACACTGAGGAAGGATGGGTAGAAGGCAGCATCCCCATGATTTAAGTATCACAGTTCAGCCACATTAGCAGACAAATATATTGCATTCTTAGTTCTTCTATATAGCACTTCTGGCAGAGGAGCAGGGCTCAGTACAAATCACTCCAATAACTAAAAATTACCTTGGCCTGGAGCAAACTAACTCTCTAGAGAAAGAGGAAACCACATGGGGAGAGATGGAAAAAGAGGGTCAAAAAGATTAAAGGACTAGAACAGGGTCCAGAAGGGCTGAGGCACAGAGCCACCCCTGAACAGCCATGGCTACAGCAAGGACTTTTATAGATGGGACCACAAACCGGAATCATTGCCCTCAGTGACATGGGACACATCTACCTCAACTGGCCCTGATTCAGTTGCATTACCAGAGGCTCTGGGGCAATATCCTTACTATAATATTCTTCATGCAGCTTCCCTACTCGGTTTCTCACTGGGGGAAAAGAGGTTTGCAGCTATGGAGAAAGGATTTGGCCAGTGTCACTTCAAATACATACGTGTTTTATGTACATAAATCTCTGCACTCACAGATGGCAGCATCTGCCTGTTCCCTCCAGGACTGTATATCCCACTCCAGCTACCAGAGTTAAAAAAAAATGCCAGGTGCTTTGCAGCTATATTTTTCCCTCTATGTATTTGGACTCTGCAGACAGGAACAGCTCCTATTAATTGCCCAACAGGGAGATGTTACTGCCAGGGAGTAGCTGACAGCACTTTGCTCTGCTCATCACAACACAGTAGTCAAAGTCCCAGAGGGCAGCTTAGCAGTGTGTCCTGTCAGACCTGGTTTGTCTGTGTGCCTGTGCAGTGGAAAGGTTAAAATAGGAACCAAGCTGATCACGTTCATCTCCGTGCCTCCTGCCAGCTGGACCATTGTTGGAGCAGCATGCCTAAGAGGCTGGCAGGCAGGGAAAGGAATCCACCTCCTCAGCAGTGCTAACGCCCCATCAGGGCTAGGTTGTTTGGAAAACCATGCCTTGACTTTACACTGGACTCCAAATGAGCTGTACAGACAGTAAGAGGAGGAAAAGCAGATGCACAATCTCACCAACCTCCTCTTTCAACACTGTCCCTCTTCCCCCCATGCACAATCCACAGGTCTTGGAAGATCAGCCTTTAGATCAGTAAGTTAAATGTGAGGATACAGCAGACTGTTTCCGCAGAGTTTTTAAGGTGTGAGGTACCACCAGGTACAGTATTTTAAAGACCACAAGCAAAGTCAGCTCTTGGCAGACTGTAATAGCTCTTTGCAGTGCGCTGGGTCAATGTTAACTGAACAATGATGGCATGAGACCAGCACAAACCACAGATCACATGATTTTCCATGGAGGATTTCATGGAAAAGATCTTACTTCTTGTTTAACCCATGAGATCTGAGACAAGGCTAGAGTGTAAGGTGGAATGAGTACCCACCCACCTCACTTATGTAGGTGCCAAAACTTTTTACTGGCCCTTATATAATGGACTGCCTTCAGATGGCTACTGCCCAGGTCTCACTGGGTGGAGAAAGCAAGTGAGAGTCACAAACATAAGAAAAAAAACACTGCCAGAGACTAGAACAGAAGGAGCTTGTTACTGTCACAGGGACACTTACGTTAGTTATCACAATGGTGTATGATGCGCCGAAGTCGAGCAGCCCTAGCTCCAAGGTGAATTCTCCCGTTTCTGTTATGCATTTTCCATTATTATATCTAGATACAATGATGAAGTACAGTATTTCCCAGTTAGTCCCACAGACAAAGAGCACAGAGCAGAGCTATCAAACATGCCCCTACAATGGAGTATGGACAATGTGTGATATAAAGCTGATGTTTATGTAAGATGATCACTAGAGTATTCGCCATCTTGTCTTTCCAGAAACACTTAGGCACTGACTGGAGTTCACCTAATGACCTGGGCTGTTGTTAATGTTTTAAAATGGTTTCTGCTTCTTCCTAGCACTGATTGTTTTTCCCCTCAGGTTTATTTTCCTTCCAAACTTTTCTCCACTCCTTCAGGAACTGTGGGCCAGACAAGTTAGCCAAGTTCAAGCAGCCTTCAGGAAATCAGAGATATGCACCCACAAGCCACTTTGTTTCCTTTCAATAGAGCAAATTAGCCTTCATATTTGTTTTTCTGATTTTGGATGTGTGAGATGGCACAGAGGCTCAGCAGCATTGCCACAATGGCTGCTGCATCCTACTAAATTGCAGCAATAAATATTTTGGATGGAGCTGATGCAGAGAAAAGCCTTGAAGCTTGTTTTGAAACATTGCAAATGCCAGAAATACCCTACAAGAGCCAATTCCAGTGCTGCCAAACCAAGGCCATATGGAGCCCCTGTCTAATAAGCCCAGCCTGCAAAGCCACGTAATGTTAGTTGATGTTACCAGCCCACATACCAATGCTTTGTAGCATGGAATACGAATTGGCCTTTTCCTGAGAGCACCCTAACACTAAGAGCTTGGGCCTGAGAGAATATCAAAACAGAGCAGGCATCAAATGGCAGAGGGGACTTCATCATGTCCTGATTTACTCTGCTGACAGACGCACAGGAATGGCCAGTCTCTTCCCTCCAGGCCCCCACATAAAGTGAATAAAAGCTCAAAGAAAGTTAAGTGCTGTATCTGGACTTCTTCAAAAGGCTTTTTGGGTTTCCAAAATTCCCCTGACCTGACTCTGAGAAAACTCAGATTATAGCCTGAATTAGGATGTCATTATACTCATGTCATGGGAATAAAGTTTCCAAACTTTGTCCCTACTGATTTTATCTTACCAAAGCAATAACAGCCATGGGAGGGGAGCTATCCCAGACACTGTTTGGAGGCCGAATCTATTCAACTGTATAATACACACAGAGATACTGATTTGCTGGCCTTTGGCTTGGACACTTTGCAGACTAAATGAATGGTGCTTCTGTACACACGAGTGGCCCGGAGCACCTGCTCTGCGCAGAGCCAATGATTCTGCTTTTTTACAAACATCTGCTCCCACAACCAAATGCCAAGACAATAGTAATGAAGGTTTTGCTATTCACCCAAGAAAAGCCCCGTTGTATCCAAGGAAGTGTCTCAGAAAGGACCTTCAGCACAGCAAGGGAAACTTACTTGTCCCTCTCTAGCAGCGAGTACTCAGATGCACTGTAGTTTTTCTGAACAGCAATGAACCGTGTGCTGTCAATGGTGAGGTTGACATCTTGGCTCAAACCATTAATGAATCTGCAAAGAAAGCATATTTCATTGGGTTGTCAGACAGGGCAGGAGAAGCATAATATCAGACGCTTTAGAAGTGTGCTCCCTCTCCCAAAGGATTCTATAACTCCATAAAGTTATGACAGACTCTCCTGCAAGCTACCAAAATACCTGCCTGATTCATTGCCCAGTTTTTCAAAATAAGATTAGTTTTGCCTGCTGTGTAATTTTACCTTCTTACTCTCTCTCCTGTAAAAAGTGACCCTCACTTTTTGTGGGTTAAGACTTCCAGGCAATCTCTTCTCAGAGACTTTCAAAGATTGTTCCGTGGCTGTTCGAGAGGACAGAGCCCCAGCCCACCCCAGGAAATTATAAAGTTGGGTGTCCTGATGAGTGTGTGCACCACGCTTGCATTCTTTCCAAGGAGTTTCTACCAATGTGGAAAGAGTTTTCTAGCAAAATAAGATATTTTCATCGAAACCAAAACTTTCATGGGAATGTTCAGGTTTCATCCAGTGTTTATATGCTTTTTTATACACAAAAGACAGTTTCCTTTTGACAACTCAAAAATTGTTAGCAAAACCAAACTCTCTTCATTTGGTCTGACAATGTTTTAAAATGTTTTGGTTTTCAATTCTTAAAATGTGGGTGAAATTCCTGAAGATAGTCAAGTGCTTAACAAAAGTAACTTTTTAGTGGAAAAATAGTGAAACCTCTTCACAAATTTTTGGAGGGGAAGTTTTGGGATTCTGTCAAAAATGTTCACCAGAAAATATAAAACATTCCTGACTGCAGGTATTAATCAAGTCTTCAAGGTGGTGTTTAGTCAGTAGAAGCCTTCACAAACCCAGGTCTATGAAGAGATACTGCTCTCCTGCTACTGTCAACACAGACTTTCAGATAAGGGAGTTGGTCATTGTTTTATACTATCTAAAGTTTTTCGGGGGGTTTTTGTTTGGCTGGTTTTTGGTTGATTTTTATTTTAATTGCAGCTTGCCCAAATCCTCCAGAAAGTCCAGCTGGAATCTTTTTTTTTCTTTCTTTCTTTTTCAAATCTGCTGCTTCTGCATCTCAGCAGCCTCGCATAGGTCTGGTGATGTGGTGCTGGAGGTAACTGTGATGTCAGTGAGATGGCATTTCAGTGCAGACCAGCACAGGACTGTTCATGGACTAGCTCAAATTTGGAAAGTAGCCTAGCTGCTTAAGCAGAGCCCAATGCCCAGTTGAATTGTTTACAAGGATGTAAAATTATTGCTGCATCAAATTTAGTATGCATTTGTGCATAAAGTTGGGTGACATAAATGAACGTCATGGGTTGGACAGTTCGCAGAGGATAAACGGCAACAGCTCCTTTCCAGATTGCTGCTTCCCTTTCTTTCCCAAAGAGGTGGGACATAATGAGATGAACTTACCACTCTTCCAAGGGAGGAGATCTTTTATGTTGCCATCTCAGCCCAGACTATCCTAGGCAGTAAGCAGCAATAAAGCTCAGTTCTGCATGACAAGTGAGGGAGGTGACACGCAGTCAAGCCTCCACAGCTGACACCTGAGTCTTGCATGAGAAGTGTGGACTATATTCCAACCTCAGAACATCTGGGTTATGTTACATATAGTTTGCATTAGACAAAAGCAGTTTCCCTCACCCCACCACTTTCAAATCCTCAAAAAAAGCTGTTCCTACCTAACAGCTGCCAAACCGTTTTCTGGCTTTGCTTCCAAGTCTGTAATCTAAAGAGGGGAAGAAAAAAAAAATCAAAAACATTTATTAATGCTTCCTTACAAATAATGTGTAGCAGAAAATACTAGTGTCTGTAAAGTTACACATATGTTGCAAAACCCATGAAAATTGAGTGGACTCTCACATAAGCTTTACATTAGGCCACAGAAGTGAAGTCCTGGTACGATGAAGCCAATGGCAAAATTTCAGCTCCACCAAGGGCTTAAGATGAGATCATACCTTTTTTTCCTCATCTCCTGCGTAACAAAGGCTACAGAGTTTCAGCCAGTCACCCTTCTACTGAGGCATGTAACACCCTCCAAAAAAGTATTTGTCTTGGTCCGAAGATGGCAAGACAGCATTATCCACATTAGCCTCTTTCAATGATTAATCGCAATTAAACACAAGTGTCTTACTCCTACAAAACCTGCAACTGCCTGACTTTCAGATCTTGGTTCTTGACATACTCATAGACTTCACAGAAGCCTAAAGCCAAGAGGAACTGCTAGGTTACTATTCTAATCATCATGTATCACTCATATTTTCCCTGACCCTCAATACTCAAGAGATTAAACTGTTGTATGGTGCAGGCAGTGAGCAGAAGAGAGCAAGATGTTCTGAGGGTGTTTGCACGCACAGCCTCTGCAGACACATCCCTGGAATGGTGACCTGGTTGGGCACCCTGGGGAGTGAGAGCGCCGCTCCTGGAGATCACAGCTAGAGCTTTAGCTCAATAGTTAACATCATCTATATTCCTTCGAGAGAGCCTATTTGGTGTACAGTGCTGAAAAAAGACAGCAAAGACACAGCCCTGCCCTGAACATTGTACGTCACACAAAAAGAATCCAGAGCAAGGTTCTTGGCTAGTAGAAGTCTACAGTTCTGCCGTGTCCACTTAAGCTGGCAGTGCAATTTCAATTTGTGCTGCCCACAGATGGAACTCAGGCAAGCCAAAAGGGACTGGATCTACCTTCAGAAACTGGCTTTCTCCACATGCTCTTCCTGATGTTAAACCCTGAGCTTCTGAGACCAAGGATTTAGAATTTCAGTATACTTATGAAATGTCTATTGTACTTCAGTGTGATATGCTGATCCACAAATAACATATGCCCTAAATAATAGATTGCTACTGTGAATAATAAATGTCAGAGCAATAAATAATAAACAACAACATGAATTTTTTTCCATGGGAGACACATGGGGATTAACACTCTAGTTCACTGCAGACAGGCCAGTCAAATTATTGCTCGCTTTCATCAATGATCCCCAGAGCTCTCAAATTCATTTCCTGCCCACTCAACAGCCCACATTGGAGAAGAAACCAATTTCATACTGGTTCCTTCCAGGAAAACACCCCCACCTGAGTGAGGGGCCAAACCCAGCAGCAAGGGAGGTTGGCGTGGGCCATGGATACTCTGGGGCAAACCCTGCAACACAGCAGTGATGCTGGCATTGCCTTCCTTGTGTTGCAATGCTGGAAAAGTGAGCATCATTCACCACACTGTCTTCCACACCTCCCTTATCTACAGCTGGGAATGACAGGTCAATAGCATCACGCAACAGCACTGCTGTTCCCCAGCGCATGGGAGCCTGCCCATGCCAGGGTGGGTGTTAACTTAAGCACAGGCTAGATAGCTAGGGCAGCACAGAGATGTACTGAAGATCAGAGATTGCTTTGCTCCACCCTGTCACAGACTTTCTCTTTTTAAGGACTATGAAAATCACTGTAAGAGTATCCATTTCTTAAGGTAACAGCACACAGTCATCAGGGTCACAGGGAAACTTAATGAAATTGTGTGATAACAAGACCCTGGCTCTAAATCATAAAGAAGAAAAAAAAAACTGATGTTAGGAAAAAATAAATTCTTAAAACTCCTCATTTTTAAAGACAGTTATGTGATTTCTACTATATAATATTGAATGCTTAGTATGGCAACCCTGCAAGGTAGGAGGCTGAGGAACTGCAAAGAGAATTGATATTTTAGCATGAGGACAGATTCTGATGGCATTTACACACATACATACACACCTGCCGCAATGTACAGTAACACCATACATTTCAAGCAAGCTTCTTGGGATACATCTGCTTGTGCAAGATATCAGAATCCAGCCCTATACATCCCATATGCCTCTCTCTGATTTTTGCGGCAATACAGAAAAGTCCAAACGTAGCTGGCTCTGCTGCAGAGCCTGAAATGAGCTTAATCATTTATTCTGTTCAGCAAAACAAATGGGTCTTCTGTGCATTTTCACTAAACACACACAATAACTAAACCCAGAATCATTCCTCTGATGCTTTTATTCCATGCCCAGCCCTAGAGCCCCTTTAATATCTTTGCTTTATAGAACCATCTTTGGGGGAAAATCTCTGGCTCTGTGTTTCCTCAGCTTTCTCAAGCTCTGCTGCCTAGCAGGCATGACTCTGCTCTCCCACTGCAGCATTCACTGGATTAAAGTGTGCCCAGAAACTCTCAGATGCCATAATGCCTCTATTAATCAGCCAGCAGAAATGCATACAGATCCAGTGCCGCTAGCTAAGAAGTCAGGTTTAGAGCATCTGAGAGCAATCAGACAGACACTGCAACTGAGCAAATGAATTAATGAGCCTATTACCCCATTGTATCATCACAGCCATAGAATTAATACTGTATTTACACTTCACTCCCACACTCACTAAGCGGCTTGATAGGCTTCCTTCTGCCTCAAAAACAATTAAGCTGTATACTGATTTTTCCTTCACGGTGTAGTTAAAAGCAAGAGGCAATCCTTGATGTTGCAGGGTGAAGTGAAGATTCTGTTGCTCTCCATTCAATATTAATTTTGAGTACTCAGCTGGGTTCTGTGGGAAAAAAAAACCAACCTTTGTTACACTTTCTTGAGATGAGAAGGGATCTGGCACTTCCCACCAAGTGCAACCTTATCCTCTCTTCAAGGGAGCATGTAAAGAGAGGTTAACAGAGTTGTCTTCTACAGCAAAGGGCCTATGTTGACCTATAGGCTTCGGGCTGGTCAAGCCAGAGCTTGGAGGACCTTCCCTTGCTGGATGCAACCCAAGGGCCAAGGCACACCTTCTGCCCATACAGCTACCCTTTCCCCTTGCCCTGCTCTGCCCTGATGGGAACCACATCTAAAACATGGCAGACAGCTGGTGGCCAATGAACTGCTGGGCTGAGTCCCAAACTAGCCTGACCTGTAAAGTAATCTGGAAGCTGAAACAGGAAATAATCCAATGCCCATGCCCAGTTAATTGCCTTCCCATTTCTTTCCTCCTTTGCAGCTAAATACTTTTCAGACACCATCCAGATCCCAGCAGCAATGCCTGGTCTGAGCACTGAGAGATGTGAGCTGAATGTCTCTACATCTCAGGACAATTATCCTCTATTCTATTCCTAACTACAGATGAATGTAGTTAGCCATTCCCTCCTTTGCCATGGAAATATGTCTCCAAACTTTCCACTTCTGTCTCATCAACAGAGATAAAATACCCCGTTTTTAAAGCTATTCCCAAGCACTTCTAAGGCGGTGGAGGACAACAAGCTCTAGCAGCTCTGAGCTTTATTAGAAAATACCTGAAAAAAAAGCCCACCCTTTCTTCAATGGGACACAAGTCAGGCCTTCCAGCCCCACATATATGCTTACCTGAAAAGCCTCCACAGGCTGCTGAAATAGATCGTGGTCTTGGATTGTCACTTGAACAGGGTTCTTAGCCAAATTCAGGACCCGAATTAAACTCTCTTCTGGGACAAGTCGAGGCATATCAGTTTCCTAATTAAAGTAAAAGGCTTTAAGTACCATCTGTATGCTTTATTAGCACTTTAATATCTCTTCATTTTTAGCCATAATAGCTTTCCTTTCTGCAACGACACTTTTCCATCCCTACCTCATCAGAAGTTGCACTGAGAGAAAACTGAACATAAATCTTATTTAGGGAGGTTTCCTCATAGTAGCTCAATAGCCAACCTATCGTTCCTCCCAAAAACTGCTCTTCACACCACTAAGAGTACTGGCTATGCAACTGCTGGGCAGGTAGAACAAAGTCACTGTTTTTATTATACAGCTCCCTAGTGCCTGGATTTAACCAACTGCCATATCAGAATGGAAAAAATTGTGCTTAGATTTCAAAAGCAGCGACCAGAATATTTCCCACTGCATTCAGTGACTGGCGAAAGAATTACACCAAAAGCTAAGCAGTTTTGAAAATCCCAGTCAAGCTCCTTGTCTGTAATCAGTGCTTTTGTATCACTTGACACCGTGCTATCTAACAACCGACTATATACATCTTATTCCCTGTTTTCTGAGAAAGGAAGGGTGATGCCTCCAGCACAGAGGTATCTCTTTCTGTCAGGAATCATTTCCTAGAAAGAATACTTCAACCAACGTCAGCCTTGTACTACGCAAATCTAAAATGAATTTTTTAAAAACTTCTCTTTTCTCGCTTTATTTTCAAGTTGCTGCCAGCAATACTTCAGAGCTATTAATTTTTTTTCCTATCTCATCCTATAACTTGGGTATTGCAGACAGGGTAATTTGAACCTAACTCAATGGGGAGACACAGTGTCAGAGAAAATAGGGTGACACTGGTTTCCCTGTACCCATATGCTGCTCCAGACCAACAGGCCTGCTAATGGTATCCAGCAAACCCCATTACTATGGCTTTTCGCTGGCGCTACCCACAGCCAAGTCAAGATGGGCCATTCTGTCTCCCTCTTTGCTAGAGCTTTTAGTGGCGTTCAGGGTAAAATTTCTATGCACGGGCATGGGGGAATGTCTAACTCACCTTGCCTCTGCCCGGAGGAGTCACCTACAGCCAGAGCAGACTTTCAGTGCTCAGCCAGAGCTGTTGGTGGTGACAATGAGAGAATTTCTTTGCTCATGTAGAGAGATCAGAAAGAAGACCTGAACCCACAAAGTCTCCAGCAGGAGACTTGTCAGTGGATTCACCTCAGGAACCAGCAGATGTTAATCCAGGGCTGTGTGCCAGTTACTCTAACAGAACATTTTAAGTATCCCTGGAAGCTTTAAAAATTAATCCTACAGTAACCTTTGTGAGCCAAAGGTCAGCCAAAGTCTGCACAAGGTTGGTCATGGGCCAGAAACAAATGGTACAAATCTGCAGAGTCAAACATTGAGTTTACAAGAGATTTGCTGCCATCCTGTCTGGGGATGCCTGGCAGTCCCTGATGCCTGTGACTACAGAAGTGACTGCGTTCACCTGCCTCACTGGAGAATCAGTTTGGCTTGTAAAAAAAAACATATCCCCACCCTAAAGGAGGAAAAGAACTAAATTAAAAAACCAAAACCACTACACACACACATCCCCACCCCAGCCCCAAACAGTAAATTATAGGCAAGCTACAGCAAGAAATAGGAGAGAGAACAGACTACCTTTTGGGAATTAATCCCTAGCATTAACTAGATGTCTGTCAAGCACTTTGATGATGGAAATCTAGAATATAGACCAATACAGATGACCGGCACAGCACAACTGCAAAGACTAGAAAGAGAGAAAGAGACAGAGAGACAGAGAGAGAGAGAGGGAGAGAGGGAAAAGTAGACAATGTAAGAATTATCATTAGCCACTGGGTCAGTATGCTTAATTGTAAAGAACACATTAAAAATTGTGATAAAGGAACACAATAGTTAAAAGGATTATCTAACATGCATCAATAAAAGGGAAAAGGGAAAGAAAGTATTTCTGGTGAATCCCTTGTGCTATACTTACATTTATTTTGATTTCTACAACGGCTGCAAGTCCAAACGCCATCCCTGCAAGGATCATACCTGTTGCCATTTTCCTAATAGGTCTATGGAGCAAATGAAAAAGGTGCCGTTAAGAAAAAAAGATAATTTAAAATATAGAATACCGTTCCTCAGAGCCAAAGACGTGCCAAAACCATGTAATGAACTGTCCAACAGGTGGCACTGGGGATGACATGCTGTTTAAATTGCCAATCATTTAACTTAAAACTATTCTATTATTCTGTATGAGGCCAGCACTGAGGCCAATTAAAACTGATATGCCATGAAAAAAAGCTCTTTACTTAAAAGTTTCATATTATCTTGTTCCTAGCTCTTCTAGTGGGAATAGCTCATGGCATTATGTTAACCTGTGGTGTTGGAAGGAGCACTAGAAATGATATATCTTCAAGTCCCTTTTGGGAAAGGCAAAAGAAAAGCAGTGTGTTATTTAGCAGCAGGAATGAGGAGAAGAAAAATGTATAGTTTGTGTCATCAATGTTTCTGACCATCTGTGGCATCATTCTGGGTTATTTCTCATGCCAATACATTTACATTTCTAGAGAATAAATAGCTTGCTTCTGAACTTGGAGCAAAACTAGTGCAACTCTACCAAAGTTACATGAGACAATCTGATATAAAGCAGAATAAAATAGGTCCAGAACAGCAGGTCCAAACTGAGTATTGAGTTGTTGAGATTTGAAGCAAATCTGGTTCTAGATTCAGTGGTCTTCACTCTTTGTAATGGTCTGGATTCACATTCCAGATTGACTGGGCTGTGGGAAATCCAGATTAGGAACCCAAATTCTATGTCTCCTTTATATGTCCTGAGATAAGAAAATATTTACTGCTTGCATCTTGTAATAAAAAAATTGTTTTGATCTTCACTGCTGCATTGGGATTTTGTAGCACAAACTTTTGCAGCCACATAGGCTAACTCCCTGCAGGCTACAGTGTTTCCACAGCCACTGCTACAGCTAAACTGCATCCCACATGCAACGGACAGAAACAGCATGGCATTCAGTCCTGATCAGTGCATGAGTTTGTGCTGCTGGGTGAACTAGTCTGTGAACTGATCATCAGGCAGGAAGTTTTCTGTCAAGTCAGGGCTCAGTCCAGGGCACAGAGTCACACTGAGGTAGCATGGAGAAGCACAGCTTCTGATGTGTGTCCTCCAAAGGGCACCATCGCAGGGCTGGCCAATGTCTTTGTTATGTCTTTAGGTGCAAGTAATTCAGCATGATGGGAGAGGATCAGCAGGGTGAAGGGGTAGGCTTCAAAGGCTCCTTCCATCCCTATTTTATGTGATTTTGTTTATCCAGCATTTTAGTTTGGATTAGGAAAATGCTTTTTAAGCCTGTCATCTCCCACTCATTGCCCCTTCCCACACTGTGGTTCACGTTAAGAAGTGGTGCTGGAGCATGGAAACTGGGTTCCTTTCAGCTGAAACTGCACTGGCAGAGGCACTCCATGACTGCACATAACATACTCCCACTGCTAAAGGGCATTGGTCCACAGAGGCAGACTACAGATACTCTGAAGTAAAATCCCCCAAAATACATAAAGTGGATCTCAGAACCAACCTGGAGGTCTGCTTCTGTTACTCTGAACTTCTTGCTAACATACACTTTGAAAAAAATGCTTGGGCCATACAGAAATTCCCTTATGTACTCACTGGTTCAGATTCTAGTGTGGAATCTGCTTTCACAACACCACATGTAGCCCATGTGGGGCAGTGAATTTGGCCCCACAGGGACCTTTCAGGGAGGGAATTATTTTAGGGGTGATATAGCAGATAAGGTGAAGAACATGCTGATCAAATTCAAAGAGGGACTGTTCATATCTGCTTTCAGGGAAAATCTGTACGAGCAGAATCCAACATCACTGAATTTTCCCCTCTGGAATTTCCAGGGCCTGCGGAAGAGGGTGATACTGCCTATTGGGGCTGAAGTAGAAGCAAGTACTGGGAAGGGTGAATGGAAATTTGTGTTTCTTCTCCTTAAAAGCTATTCTGCACACTTGCTGCAAAAGAATAAGAACTGAGGCATCCGCATTGTCCCCAAGTACTTACGTGAAATTAAATTTGCACATGTTTATCAGGGGGTAGAGCCAAAGGTCGAAAATTGGGATGAAGACAAGAATAAGAAGTGGATTTAAGAACTGCAATACAAAAGAATGGGAGTTTAGTGACTAGAAAGCAACTTTCAGTAATTAAACTCATAAAGCACTGTCCTCCAGAAATAATTCCATTACAGCAAGGACATGAACAAACACTTAAAAACCTCCTTTTAAAATATAATCATAGTATGCACTCCGACAGCTTCTGCTATTTAGTTTTCACAGGCATGAATAGGTTTTGTTCATATCCTCCCCTCCAAGAGGTAAGCAAGCATCACTGGCCCAATTTCCCTGAAGACAGAACTGAAACATTATGTTTTTAAAAAGTACAAAACCTACTGACAACAGAAGCAGGTGACTTTCAGTGCTGTGGTGGGACCTTACAACAAATCAGTAATAATGGAATCATCTTGGGACTTCAGCAAAATCCCAGAGGAACAGGCACTATTCTGCGAGATTGGCAATTTCTCACACTTCCACACAGTTTGGTAATCCCCCAGGAGCTACATTTCTCCTGGGAGGGCCAGAGCTTGTCTGCCAGCCAGCAGTGGCAGAGCACAAAATTAGAGTGTGATGGAGAACAAGCAGAGAGATATGCTGTTTCAGTTCTGAAGGAAGATTTCAGGGAACAGAACAGCTTTGAATTTCTCCAGAGCGGTTCAGCATAAGAATTGTAATCAACTGTGACAACAAGTCACCATCTTGGAGCCTTCACATTTTCATCTGCCCTGCAGGAAGGGAGGAAATATATTTATTTCAGGCACAATGCTCATCCCAGAGCAGGGGCATGTTAAAAGGAGACACAGCTCGTATACTCCACATTGCCAGCCACTAGTTCAAGAACAATAGTTCTTGAATATTCTGCAGGATTCAACCTCCATGTTAGGACATCCTTGGGGTCTTCTGAACCCCAAGACTAAGCTTTCAAAACAGCTAGTGAGCAATAAGGCAGAGTAGACACCACAGCAGTCATCAGGAGCACTGCCATTACCTTCAAAAGGAGCAGGTAAAGGCCACTGGTCCCATGAGAAAAATAAAAATGAGAAAGGAAAAAGAAAATACATTTCTAAGGGTTATTTCCTACCCCACAGTATCTTTTACCTGCATTTGGTCAGGCTGAAGGACATATATTCCCTGAAACAAAAAGATATTCCAAGTGATTCATAAACACCATAACATAATAGTGCATATGGCAAATAAGCAACCAGTCAAGTTTGCCTTAGCAGCAAAAGTGGTTTCTTCAAATTGCTTTATGTTGGCTTTAGCAGCTGATATTGTGCTTTTGACACTTGTCGTCTAAGGACACAGTGTTTGATGAGAATCATTTTGCAGAAGGAAGCTACACTCAGACCTTGATATATGGCAGCTGGGACATAGCCTATGACAGATACTGAGACCCATCTTTCAGACTGGTTGAGCTATGAACTAGGTGAGTAGGGAGGAATGGGCATGTTAGTGTCCCAGTTGGGATTTGGACTTAGGGCTTCCTCCCTCTTTGCTTCTGTAATGTGAAAAGCCAAAATCCTGCAAGTGAGTGCTTTCAAGCTTCAGGACCCTCTGAGCTCTGTTGGCATTTCTCCCAAGCACCCCAAAAGGACAACTAAAGACCATCCCTGAGCCAGTGGGCTGCACAAACACCTCTTTCCTCCCTCCATCTACCCAGGGGTCCAAATGGGCTTTGGTGAACTGTTCGACTGTGGCTTGAGCCAAGAGTCCTCAAGACTGTAAGAGGTGCCTCACCCTTGCATCACTGTACCCAGCCCCCACAATCAGGCAAGGTTAATGGGGGTGGATGGAGGGATCCAAGACCCCAAAAGGGACCGATGAGTTGTCTCCAGGGAGAGGCCACGCAATGCTTTTCATTTGAAATTAAGATGAAGAGAAGAGGGGAAATATTAGGAAGGAAATAATATCTTCCCAAGAACTCATTGTGGGGGTTTGTCTTCTGTCTGCCAGGTTTGTCCTGAGCTGAATCTGGAAAGGCTGCCTGTCTCTGCTGGTTCAAATTTTGGGCTTGAAGTCAATTTTAAACTGGAAAATGGGCATCTACAAACCTAAATTCTCATGTGCGCATCCACAGGTAAGATCTAGATGGCCTGTTAAAACATATATGTCTGGAAACGAGCACTGTACGGTGCCATCTTTAGTCAGATAGCTGATCCACATTTATCTGCCACTGCACTCTGCACTATTTGCCATTCACATCTTTGAAGAACTTTATGGCTACTAACTAATTAATTCTTATCACAGCTCTACCTTATACACAAGATTCCTGCTGGTTTTGAGAGGCTTCATTAAATGTATCACCAAGTAAGCCAGAGCAGAAATATACAACTACAATAGCTCTAGTTACACCTTACAAGGGCTGTGTGAACTTTCCCTGACTTCTCTGCCTTCAGTGGGGGTAAGCAGGCTGGAATCCTACCTGCTCAAGGTCACAGAGCGACCGGTTGCCAGTAGGTCAGCACTCCTGATCTTGCAGGCTGCTGATGCCTCCCCAGCCCTTGTTCCTTGCCAAGATGTGCTGTGATGAATTGAACACGGCTGCACAGAGCCTCTCACTTCTAATCACCAAAAGTGCAACTCACCCAGACTCATCAAGCAGATGCTCTTAGTACTGCAAGACTCCGGTTAAAAAGCAAGAGCAGTGATGTTACTATTAGTCTTACCAGCCCTGGTGACATTCAGTACTTACAAAATCAGCATTCATTTTTGTGGCTTGCAAAGTCCACCTGGATCCCTAAGGAGAAAACAGACAGCTGTGAAGCCTTCAAGAAGTCCTGTGGGACTAGAAAACACGGGGACAGAGAAGACAATAGTGCTGGAGGGCTTATTTCCCATCTATTCCTTCCCTCCCCTGTAACACCTGCCAGTAGGCAGGGCACATTCATCCTTCTCACCCTGCTGTGCCAGACACCCAGCAGGACTGCGAAGGGATGGCCAGCAGTGATGGTGGGTACTGCCTTAGCACGCCCCTGGACAGCTAGTAGGAGCATGGCACTCTGTGTCCCCAGGATGCTTTGGTGTTACCCTGGAAAGACAAGGGTGCAAACCTAGGCTGGCAGGCAGGTCTGCACCACAGTGTACTGTACCTGCTGATCAAACAGGGCCCAGAACATTGGCAGCGGTATGAAGAGGAAGAGAACACGTGTCACCATTTTAACCTCCCCAATCAGCTGTTTCTATAAAGGGAACAGGCAAAAAGGTAAGATGGGTGTGAAAAGCCAATAGGTGATTCAAGTCACAAAGCATGAGAGCTCCTGTTTCTTTCTGAATGGCAGTTATTCATTGCACTTATTCATTATATTGGACATATTTGCATTTCTCCATTTCAGTGCAGCACCTAAACTGTCCATTAAGGGTCAGGAGAGTACAGATGTGGGAAGGGACATGACAAATGAGAGCCCCGTGCATGTGAGGAGTGGTGTGGCCAGGCCAAGTCTTACTGTCTCCCCTGTATGTCTGCCCATATCCCCCCTTCCCCCTCCAAATTTGCCAGGTAGAGCATCACTTACCGAGTATTTTTCTGACGCCCAGTCCAGCCAGTGATCTCTCTTTGGAATCTGACTGGAGCGGTTTTTCAATCGGTTTTTAATAGCAAACTAGGGAGAAAAACAGGTGAGTAACTTGCTCGTGGAGTACCTGCCCAACTCAAGGCTGCCCTACCCATCCCCAAATGTAAGCAGTGCCAGAAAATTGCGGGGGTTTGCTGGACACTTCCAAAATCTCGGATTGGATGTTTTATGACCAATTGTCTGCAGGGAAGTTTCTGTGACATTGGGTGATTAAAGGTATGATGTGGGAAATGAACTATTTCACGGGCTTGTCTTTTGGAGACAAAACTGACACAAGCCCCCAAAGATTGTTTCATGCTTGATTAAAACCTGCTATGTGATAAAGCTTTAAACATAATTTCTTCAGTTCTCTTCCAAAAAAGCACCTGTTGAATTGACCACTGTGCTGGGAAGAAAATGCCTCATTATCCAAAGTAATGTCAAAACCTGAACTCTCACTCCCTTCTTGTTCTGTAGACTTTTCTTTGCATATTCCTGGTGCAGCCCATGTCTCATTCAATCCTAGACCAGATTTCAAGTTGGTTTCTCACTGGAGGAGAAATCAGTGACACTGAATTTGTAACTTGTTTGTTTATGCTGTGTGCTCCAGTCACTGAACACACTGAACATGGCCACTCTGGCAAAAAGAATGGCAGGACCTCACTTAGAAATACTATCCTTAAGATCTGGCCTGTTTCCCCAAGGTAAATCTGTCACTAGGATTGACCTAGGTAAAAAGAAAACATTTGCTGTTAGCAACAGCTTCCTGAAAAAGAAACATCATCATCTACCTAATAATAAGAGAGTATTTTTTCACATACTACATTCAGCTCACACACCATGAAAAACAATTGATATGGCTATAATGCGACTTCAGCAGGTGTCTCTTGCATTTACATGAACATGCTGAATGTGCATAATATGAACGTGTACTATTACTGTCTGCTGAACTGATAAACTTCAGTAAAATTATTCAGCTGAAAAAAATTGAGTCATATATCTGATACTCTGAGTTTCTGAATTTTCCTTTCAGTTCAGTCTCCACCAGCATCTGCCACTCATGGTTCTACTGACATCAGCTGAACAGTTCATGGAGCTAAGGAAAAACAATTGAAATGTTGAAAGAATAATCTAGGACCTAAATGTGTTTCTTATTCCTTACAGCTCATCAGCAAGATATCCAGGAACAGCATACAGAAGAACTCCAAATGTCACCTCCCCTTTCCCTTTGCACCTTTCTGACCTGCAACCTCAGAGTTGTGCACAAAAAAGAGAGAATGGCACACACTTACGCTGATGCATCTGCACACTTCAAGTAAGACGTTCCCTTGTGGTGGTGTTTTTCTGTACAGTCCACTTCCAGCAATGAACACAACTGAAAAATATTATAATCCAAATGGGAATTCCCATGAATGAGGCTTAATCCTGCACTGGCTTCTGGGAAGGATCACCCACCCCTGTATTCAACAGAAATTTTCTGCCTTTGGGGTTTACAGGATTGTACTTTTAAAAAAAATAAATATATAGGACTCCTTTAATGCCTTCAGATGGAAGAAAATGCAACACCCTACAAGAGGCAGTTTGATCCCTAGGAAGTCACTGTCATCTTCTCATTATCTGCTCTGGCACAACAGGCACCTCCACATCTGATTCATGCTGGGAATCAGTGCTTTGAAAATTCCCCCATCTATGCTTTTTGTGGGCTAAACTTAAAATACAATCCACGTTGAACTGCTGCACCTGATGTTGGACATCAGCCCTGAGTCACTGCAACCATATGAGGATTAATCCAGACCTAACGCGGGCTCTGTGTACTTGCATCTCACCCACATTTCAATGGAAACTGCCACAAAGGTCACTGCATCACACACTGGTGCTGACAGTATTTACCTCCATTTATGGCTTCCATGAAGGGATATGCAATTTAAGATATTGTTTTGTCTTGGTTTTCTCCCTCAAAGCACAAAGAATATTGGACTGAGGCTTCAAAATCCTGTCAGAGAGGGGGCTATCTGATTAGATATCATTTGTCCTGCTCTTTGAGAGCCTCTGAGCACATTGCAATTCCAAAGACGTTAGCAGGGAGAAGCACAATAAAAGCTGAGCATAAAATCTATATAACAGACCAACCTCAATGTTTTAAATTAACCCAGTTGTCTGGGCCAGTCCACAGCCAGTGGAGAAAAGCAGGCACCTCTGTCCTAAGACAAGAGGCCTGGGACATTGCAAGGAACTCACCATTTCTCTTTTCTGACTATGACAACCATTTGCATCCAGTTTTAACTTGCATAACTGTCAGAGAGAAGTCCGAAGTCAATTTAGGTGAGTTGCACTGAAAGACACTTGTCCAAAGTCACCCAGAGTGGGTAGATGCACTACCTAATTTTTAGCATCTCCCTGTGTTGGTGCCTCTAAAAGGTGATTCATTAGGTTTGCTGGAATACCTTCTGGCTATGCCATTGACTCCTTTGGGAACTGAGGTTCCTGCATTAGGTTTGGTATTTGGAATTAAATAGTATCAATCTTCCCCCATCTTTCAGAAACTGAAGCAACCCAGAAAATCTTGCTCTGTAAGATTTCCATTCTGCCTCTAAATCTATCCTTGCTTTCCATCATCACGGGGAGAGGGTCAATGAGGGCAGAAAGCGTATTTTCTCCGGTTCTGCATGCTGCTCACATAGTCAAATATATCACTTCCAAGAGCATTTTAGTGTGTTACAAAGGAACACAGAGCTGCTTTGCCGGGCAGGCCGTGGAATCTGGCAACCGGACACTAGCTAAAAACACATTTTGATTGATGCCCTCACCAAAACTGCATTATTTACATGTCCATTTTCCCCTGGGCAGCTACTACCCTGCTAGAAACATTCTTCTCGCAATGATGCACTGAGGAGCCTGTGCTGCCTTAATCTGATAGGAACAGGCCACAGGGGAACAGACAAGCTTCTCAGGCCCGTGACCATGCACTTTTTTAAAAATAATTGCTGTAACGTTAGCTGTGGCCTGATGACTTTTCTCCAGTGTTCTGGTTCTTCTCTCTGATGGAAGTTTGAAGGGACAGAGCAACATTCACATTCTCTGGGGGATGGACTTTTCGAACCACAGATGCTGTGGTGAAATCACAAAATTGCTTGGTCTCTCAATTAAGCTAACAAGCTGAATGAGAAGTCACCCCATGCTGTGTCAAAACCTCTCAAATGCAGCATAATAAGGGGATTGCTCCCCTCAGCAGCTTGCAGCTGTGAAACTAAAGCTAATGGGGTGTCCTCTGCAGTGGCTACCAAGGAGTAACAGTATGACCGTGGAAATTGCTGAGTATTTTTTAAGGGTTGAAGAAGAAATCTTGACAAGTACATTAATGGGGCTAAGATGCAAGCTTTAGGAAGTAGGGTGATTGTGTCTGTCTCCTTACACTTGGAGAATAAGGGCTTTTTATTGCAACATAATAATAAGCTGTCACTGTGATTGTGGGAATTACTCCAGCCAAGCAAAGTAACTCCAGCTCAGAATAACGTAACATCTCGTTCAGCTCCTTCTGTGATTTTTGTGTGGTACACAGATTCTGAAGCAGAAGTCTGAGCCATTAAAGATGGCCCCAAGCTGCAAAGAGCCTGTGGAAAGATTAGAAGTCGCATGTTAAGCTTCTCTTCTATAAGCTGAGGAACTTGGCGTCTCCCTTTGCTTTATAGACCAAGGCAACTGTATTTTGAAACATTCACCAGACCACCCTCTCATCAGTATAATGATAAAGGATTGCAGGAAAACCATGGTCTGCCCACCACTAAGTGAACTAGTGATTTTTCTTGCTGTTCTTAACTGTTGAATTGTTGGATGACCTCGAACCCTTGAGCTTCCCATTGCAGTATCCATCCAAAGCAAGTGAATTTGTGCATTTTCTCATCTATCCATGGACTCAAAAATGGTAACTCTTATTACAAGCATTATTGTTTCCACTCACCAAGTGCCAACACCATCAGTGCTGCTGGGACACCAAAAGCCAGTGCATAACAATCCTCTCCAAAACATTTCACATCCCCTGAAAAAGAAGTCAGAAATAAAAGCACCTAATTACAGTCAGACTTATGTTACCAGGGCCTTTGATTTGCTTCCCCTAAATCAGTCACTTCCCCTGGCTTTAAATCTTCTTTGTTGGTGCCTGACACTGTGAATTGAATCTCCTTGAAACAGTTGTCCTCCCTTGATGAAGACAATTTGGAAGCAGGGTTAGTGTCTGTCAGCAAAAGCAGCTGATAATGGGATATTGATGAGAATGGTAGAAGGGAGGGGGCAGACAAATAGGTAGAAAGAAGTAGTAGGAACCGTAATTTGGAAAAAAACACACAACATTTAAAATAACCTGAGGCCATTCTGTATTTGCCTAGATCTAAATAACCAGTACTGTGTTTCCACATAATTTGTGACAGCTGCCAGAGTTATTGAGCTAAAAACCTGAATTGGATTTCATAGCTACCTACAGTGGACAAAGTGGAAGCCAATACCTCTACTAAATAAGTGGGAACACAGGATTAGTTTTAACACTCCAGTTCCCTTTCTTGCCACCTTCACACTCTCACTAGAGGCAGCCTGCTCCAAATGTCAGGTCTTGCAATAACCCATCAGGAAGCCAGGTTTGTTACGGCATGGCTTTGCTCGATCTGAGCTATGGTTCACTGAAACCCTGCGCCTCTTGGACCAGGTCAGCTCTCACACCACATGAATTTAGAAGTCCAGTTGCAAACAGCAAGCCAGCAGCGGGGTCTGTGTTTGTATGCCGTTGGCTACAAATTACCACATTCTAACATGGAGTAATAACAAAACAGCTAAAGTAAGCCAACATAGTTAACAGGAAACCAACCCATGAAGCCTTCAGTTGTTCCTGTTTGTTGTCCCTGGGCAGTCACAGTCAGCTGCATAGCTGTGTGCGTGCATAGCATTTATTTACTTATTTTCAGCAAATTAGCTGAAATCCAACAAAGCTGGCAGCAAGCCATTATGGGCATACTGAACTTTTGACATGCAAAATTGAGTTGGACTTCTCCACCTAAAAGCATATATTCCACATTACTGCCAAATGTCTATGAACTGCACTTCTTACTCTTCCAAGAAAAGCTTTCACACTTAGCAGAAATTCCTCTCCACCTCATTTCCATGTTGCAACTACTTTATTGCTAGGCTACATTGGCACAGGTTTTGATGTTTGAAGGGGACTGGATTTTCATCTGCCCACTGACTACATTGAGCAAAAGCCCCTTCCCAACAGAATGCTGACCTAGGGACATCAGTGAGAGAAAGAGCAAGAGATACAGCATTTGCCTTTGCTCATACAGATGGTGTAAATAAGAGACAAGCACAATTGTCCAAACCTTGTGAAATGAACGTCCTGTTAAAATAATAAGTCTGAACAAAGAAAGCTTCCTGGAGGCCATGGGATGGAATGAAAGAAATTGCTACTAGGTGTGAAGGCTACCTTGTCCCTGTCCCCATCGCCTATGGCTTGCTGCTCTGCCTCTATGTCTGCATTCAGAGCGTGCCAATCCCCTTGGCTTCTAGGCACTGCGATACAATGAAGTAAGTGCAGCAAGACTCGGGGACTAAAAGGGGTTGTGCAAGCTGGCTAGAATATAAAGTAGGTCTTAAATGGGGCATAGGCCTGTGCTTTGTCTTCAAGGCCAGTTGCTCAGGGCTGCAATCTTGCAAGCAGACCCACGCAGACATGCCTGGGTGCCAGGACAGAGCCCTCCAGAAGTCAGCAGCACCCTGTGGGAGGGGGAAGGTAGGACTTCAAAACAAGCCCTGTTAAGTTTTTTGGCCCTGACACCTTTACAGGACAGCAGAGATCAGTTCCCATCCACAGGTTACCTGCAGGCAAGTCAGGGCAATAATCCTTCAATGGCAATGGAGAGGATTAGATGACCATATACGTCCTTCCACCTTTCATATTTTAATTCTACAGTTCAGGCTGGCTTTGAAATACAACCAGGAACATAGTTTCTGTGACTTGTCTGCTAGTACTATAAATCTGTTACGCTGCTACGGCAGGATTAACAAGGCGTAAATGCAATACACTGGCCACTCCACAGATAATATAATTTCTGCCATTCAGTTGTCATAAAAGCCTAACTATGCACAGCAGAGTAGTCAGAGGGCAGCTAATTTATTGTCTTATTCTAAATCAACACTGACCTCTTAATACAGGAGTTACAAACGTGGAGATCAGACTTCCAGCATTAATGGATAAATAGAAGATGGAAAAAAACTTGCTTCTCTCCGAGGTCTAAAACAAGAGAAGACAATATCAATGTCACGGCTAATGCACAGCATTGGGCTTGCAGATTGAACACTATCAATTCTCTTGTTAGGAAGGCTGGGTAAATATTGACACACAGTGCATAAAATGTTAAGCAAACATGCTTGCATTCAGGTGACGGTAAATGCTCACACAAATCAGCTCACGTTACTTGAGAAGCGCTTTGGGGCTTTCTGGCATTTCAGAGGAAAAGCCACTGCTTCGAGAGTGTTGCGAGATTGGAAGGAGGGGAGAGCATTTACTTATTCAGAACAAGTAGCATGATTCAGATCCTCTGTCACCTAATTCAATCCAATTTGGCACAGTTTGACAAGCTCATAATTTCTTCCCATGTCTGAGCTCTCTTTTTTTTTTTTTCCTCCTCTCCTGCATAGAAATAGAAAAAGAAACCTGTGTATTTTGAGGAGCTGGTAATGACAGCATAGATGAGAGAGTGCCAGCAAATGAGAGGTATCCATCAGACAGGAGATTACCAAGCTGAGGCCAGTCAACCTCAAACTAACAGGGTAAATTAAATCTACAGGACCAAATTCAGGGGCCTGATGGAGGGATGAACTCTAAGCTGAAGAGTTCAGAATTTAACTGCTGTTTTAACATATTATAGTTCATACAGTCAAAGGATTCCTGTTGATCTTCTTTTCTCCTGTATAATTCATAATTTGAAAGGAATCAAGAACTTAATACAGCTTGGTCCTTTTTGCAGGAGTAACGTGTGAGGGCATTCAACTGAGAGCAGCTTCTTCTTGCTTGTGAGGGAGACATATGTGCATAGTCGCATGCACGTACACAGTGCTAAACCTCCTCCCTAAGCCTGGGTGGGCCAGCAGAGAGGAGAAAGAAGAGCAGGCTACCTGACCTACCCCATGCTCCTCTGTATCACCAGCTATGGGACACTGGAGTCAATGAAACCAGCATTTAAGGACAGCCCAAGCCCAGGTAACCAATATACCCCATATGTATCCAGGCTTCGCTCCCAGTTGTCACCAGGTCTTATAAAGGTAGTGGGCAAATTGCTTGGGACATGGCTTGGTGCGTGGCAGAGAGCTCCTTAGGGCATCTCAAGCCACATGTCTATGACTTGAGCATCATTTCAATGCAAAGCTTTAACTTAGCTGAGTGTGAGGAAGCTCCTCAGGGGCCTGCCTGGTTCTGTCCCCTCTCCTTCTAATGTGTCCTGCTTCCTTCTGCTCCCTGAGACAACAATATTCACAAGGCTAGAAAACAGGAGAAAACATGGAAAATTGCAGGCAGCTAAAAGAGGACAGCTCTTACAGAATGAAGCCTGGGATCCAAAAATGCAACAAAACTTCCCATGACTGATGGCGCAGCCAACAGGAAATGTTGCTGCTTCATTTGGCAAGAAGCCTCTTATTACAGGGGATTACTGCAGGGAAGGTGGGCAGGTGGGAGGGCATGGGAGGGCTTTTCTTTATGTCCCCTTGTGAAGCAGGTACGAGGAAGGTGACGGTGAGAGCCCCGTCACTTCCCACTGCCACCCACCAAGGAGTCTGGCGGTTCCCTCACTTGGATTAAGGTGGTTTTGCCTTGCCCCAGCACAGCTATGAAGACCCCAGAGCTTTTGGCTCTTTCACGGTTTTATTTCCTAGCATGTCCCAAGCAATCTAATCCATACATTACTCGTAAATGATTAATCATGGATTAAAGAATTCATAAACCTTATAATAATCATCTCTATGGCATGTTCCCATGGTTAGTAGCAAACAGCACTGCGTCTTACTATCTCTTATACTCCATTTCTGTCCTTACCAGTGGTTTTGATTACCTGGAACTTTTTACTGCTAAGCTAGTAAAAGTATATTCTCTTTTTCATTCTACCTTTGTGACTAGTTATTTGTCATCATAAGGAAATCTAGAGAAATGAGCAGCCTCAGCAATCTGTCCCGCTCCCAGCGTAGCCCTGCTGTGGCTTGACATGGGTAGGCTAGTAGCGTCCTCACAGTCCTGCCCTCTTCTAGTCAAATTCGCATGCCATATCTCTAACCCTTCGTATCTGAGCAACACAGAATTTCCAAGAGCTGAGAAAAACTCAAGCATGCAGCTCTCAATGTGATAAAGTCTAGAGCAACAATTACCAAAAAGAATGTGCTGGTAAGAGAAAAGGGTAGTGATGTATAAAGAATTTGGGGCATCTTGTTTCACACATTTTCAGAATTCAGTGATGGAAAAAAATGGTCAGAGAAAAGCAGAAGTGAGTACAAAAATAATGACCCAGCAGCTTGCAAATTACACTGATTGGAAAAAAAGAATTCCCTCCCTATTTTCTTAATCTTTAAAGCAGACATACATTAACAACATGATTTGGATTAGCTAATTTGAGAAAAGGTACTGTACATGATAATCCTGATCTCCTTGGCAACCGGAAAATAAAGAAACAAAGAGAAAGCTATTTAGTACCTTAAACACCATATCACACTGTTTGAAAGCAGCTTTGATCCTTAATTAATATGCACAGCAGCCTTTGCATTCATATAACATATCATAAATATCATTTGGTTCAGGCATTTTTAGCTTGGACTCCTAATCCCACAGACAAAGATGCTTGGAAATCTCCTGCAGAAAAATCTACTTTCCCTGTCTGACCTCCTGCTGAGTAAGTCTCCATCATTGTTTGTAGAAGTACTGTTCTCAAAGTGGCAGATCCAAGACTATTACACTCATAAAGTACTTAAAAGAAAACCAGATCAATAGTGTGCATTTTCCTCATAACATAAATTTGTCTCTACATGGGAATAGCAGGGGCAATTTATTTATTAATTTTATACACACAACTACCACATCTCTAGTTTCCAGATGGACAATTAAGCCTGTGCACTTAAGGGTCAGCTGAAGTTTACTGGTGTCCTGAAAACTAAGGGGGAATCAAATGCTTCATTTTATTTGGAATTTTCAAAACTTATTTCATCCTACCTGGAGTGGAAGACAAAAAACATAAGTCCTCTCAAACAGCACTCCAGAGGGGTTTGATTCCTTACCAAATCAAAACTTCTCATTCCAATTTAAATTAAAAAGAGTTAAATTTCCTATCACATAGCATAAAACAATTTTTTTCTTCTGAAAGGCCAAGTAATTTCAAAATGGTAAAATACAAAACTTTCTATTCTGAAAAGAATTAAGAGAGCAGAAAGCATTGTCCTTATCAGGAGACTTTTTACAGTTTTCTTTCTCTAAATTAGTTTTTCTTGAAGGCAACACACAGGTGAATGTTTTAGCCTTAGTATTTGATAAATTTGTTGGAGAGGTGTAGTCTGAATGCTGGAGAATGGATATAGGCCCACACAACCACAAGCAATTCAGGTTTTTCTCTGTAACTCACTTGTGGTTGTAAATCTGGGATAATAATATGTATGTGCCTGGCTGGGGTGCTGAGATTCATTAGCTGAAGTCTATAAAACACTCTGAAGATAAGTGGTACATATTATCATACTGTAATTAGGTGGTAATTGAAAGATGCTGGATAAACATTATTAATCATTAATATTCATAGAAGTAGCACTTCTGAAAACACTGCTGTAACACCTCTTAGAATCATTTTGGGACAACTATTGGTGCTGCAAGCTGGGATGCCCACATGCTAGTATGCCCACACTGTATTCCCAGGGGGTGTGTGCTGTACTGCCAGCCCGGTTTTGGTCAGAGTTATACCAGCTGGGGAGGCTGGTGACCTCAGCAGATAACTGCTGCTCCCTCTTCTGCAGCAGCATCTAAAGCACTGTCTCTAACTGACAGCACAGGATGGACATGTCTGCAGAAAGATCTGTTTTGAACAAGCGACCATGAAACATCCTGTGTTTTGCTACTTCTTAGTAACTATAAGCTTCATCACTTCATCATCACACATGTGCAGAAAGCACAAGTCTTCCCAAAATTTTAAAATAAACATTCTAGTCTATATTATTCAGTCATTAAATACTGACTACGTGCTAGGGCATTTCAAAAGGCAAACAGCAAACTGCTCTACGGGGGTCCCATCCCTTGTCCAACTCTACCAGTGCCTTTCCTGACAGACCATTACTGTAATGTCCTTCTTCAATGCCTCCATTGATGGGAATTTCCATCTCCCAAAGGTCCTAATCTTTTCCAGTACTTCTCTAGATCTATTTCTGGAAAATTTTTCCTATTGTCAGTCCTAAATAATTCTCCTTCAATTTAAGCCTACTCATCACAGACGCAACATTTATTTTCTTTCTTGTAGCAGTGGCCTTCTATATATTGAGGATGTATGCCATGCACAGAAGTTGCTGATTTGAATGCTGTCATTGAGAAACCTGAAATTTTTATTTGTGTGTTAGGTCAACATAAATCTAAGTGTTTAATTTCAGGTCAATTTGAAAATTTAGCATTTTGCCTGAGGCTTAGTACTTCCTGACCTGCTTCACTTCTTTAAGTGCTACCCGATCCCTGGTTGAGCCACTGTGCCGCATAATGGGAGTTTGAGATTAGCGCAGGTGAGGGGCTAAGCAGTCATGATAGAAAATGAGGACGTGAAGCAACTGGACTACAATTCACAGGATGCAGAGCAGTGCTAAAGAGCTGCTAAACAGTGCTAAAAAGAAACATTTTCCCAACTCTTCAGAAATTTCCATTCTGGAATATCTAGAAAACATTCTGGGTAGATGTGGTACCAGCACTACTTTCAAAAGACTAGCATTTCCTACAGTTCTTTCTGAATAATATCTAAGACACAAACTATGACTGATTTGAGGGAAAATTCCCAAGGAAGCATAGGCTGGTGATACAATTTTCTATTTCATTTGCTGTGTTCCGTTGCAGTGCATTATAATCACCTGTGTTAAGCTGGTTCAGAAATGGCTACAGTTCCATGATACAGGATTTTCCAACTACTCTGATGTCCAATTAACATTTAGATGATTTGATGCAATTATGACCTATCCTTCCTGATATCAGTCCTGTTCTGCTGTCATTTTCCTTTCCCGAACCATCCAGATTCTCTCAAGTTTTATGCAAACCCTCCAACCCCACATTTCACTGCATCTTTTCCTAGCAAACTGGCCCTTATTACAGTACAACAGGATTTGATCACATAAACACCCTCATAAAGTAAGCAGACACTGCAGATTTTAGGAAAGAAAAGAAATCTTACATGTTCCTCTTCAAACTGGTCCCCACCAAATGCAGAGACACAGGGCTTGATACCTCCCGTTCCAAGGGCGATCAAAAACAGACCAACCATAGACAGGATCCTTCATACAAGAACAAAAATATCACCATTGCAGAACCTTTCCAGTGCTTATGAGAGCATTTTAGTGTCACCCAACCATGATTCCTCTGGTATCATTGTCTTTTGTACATGGGTAGTGAAGATGAGCCAGATAAGTGTAAAAAACAAATTATCCTCATTTCTGCATTCAGTACTAGTCAATTAACCGAACTGCTTTTGTCAGTTTCTTGCTGTTATGAGGCCCAATGGATATACTTGAGATCAAAAATCTGTGGGATTATTTTTCACTCATCTGAGAACAAAAGATTGCAGAGATCAATTGAGAAAAAAAAAAAGAAAAGAAAAAAAAAGCCTTTTCCTGTAGCCTTCCAGCTTGGTTAAACACAGACAAACTGTTTGAATTAGGCTCATTCTTGGGTGCTTTCTACCTCCTAGTACTCCTCAAAACACCGTTGTTGGCCTGACAGATTAGGTCTGGAGGGAACAGGACTGTCAGGACTGGCCAGGTCTGGGACAAAAATAAACTGTTCTGTAAATGAGATGGGCTCCTGCCTGCATGTGCATATTTTTCGAGCTGTGACAACCTAGGCAAAAACAGCTTGGTGGTTTCAGAGATGTCAGTGGGGATATACTCTGACAAGACTATCAGTTCAGAATCTAGAGAGCAAGAATGGTTGCACCCTATGGAAGAGACAGACTCTTCCACTGTCACATCAGAAAATGTATCTTTGGTTCTGTGTTCCCATGTACATAGGGGAACCTTGCTGAGCTGGGCAGCTATGCTGATGAGGAAATGAGGGAAGAATGAGCATGGTTCAGGCAGCTGGATGGAGGAGACCAAACTCCGGTAGCATGGTATAGTAGAGAGGGGTGATCAGATGTCCCTATCTCTAAGGGCTTAGAGTCTCTGTGGTGGTTTCCAACTCCTTCTGGTGCATTCACACTCTAGATCCACCCTTCTGTTCTTACTCAGATATCCCAAGCTCTTCCCTGATAAAGCAACCCATGCACAGCCCCAAAAATGCTGGCCTGATGGAGGTGAAACAAATTATAGTCCTGAGTAAAACAACTACCCTCGCAACCTACTATAGCGCTGCAGTTTCAACAGCTACTTACACATGAACCACCTGGTTGCCTAGGGATGGAATTGCACCGACTGACTTTATCAGATGGCCAACCACATACACAATGGAGAGGTAGATGATCGTCCTGTGAGGAAAGCAAACAGCAGTGACTGAAGGTGCTAGGTGATGTATGATCTGAAAACAGAGTGCACCTGTGTTTCCTGATATGGCAGGTCTACTTGGCAGATACACAAGGAACTGGTTTGTTCCTACCACTGGTGTAGCAGGCAGCTATAACTCTCTTGTGTCAACACTGAGTGCACTGGAAGAAAGAGACAGGCGAATGGGTTCAGATTAAGGAGGAATAGCCCCCGCTTTCTTTGCAAAGGTTGCTGAGCAGAATAAACTAAAAATGTTCCAGTCTTGTCATGCATAGAAGGCTGCAAATAGAAGAGTACTGTTCAGGTCCAACTCAGTTTCCAGATTACTAATAACTGGCATTTTGTAGCAAGTGTGAATCCCTTGACTGGAAGGCATCTATAGGTTGCCCACATTCAACCCACCTGACTAACACATCCAAATTAGGAGTGTGGTTCCCCCATTACAAGTACCTCTGAAGGACTGAGCTCTTCTATGTGCCTCCCATGTCTTGGTGAGAGAGAAGAAGTAATCTGACTAGGAGGATCAGGCTCTTGAGTGTATTCTATTCCTTCATCACCTTCAGGATTAAGAAATGTCTATGTATTTATGTGCAGACTAGACACACACAGAAGGAATGGAAGGACTTGTTAGGACAGAAGTACTAGAAGAAGCCTTATGAGCTTTGAGTACAGAAGTGGTCCCTGACACACTGAAACCCTGGTTGCAACAGCTAATTTAGAGCCACATCAGATCATTCCTAAAAGCCCCCCTAATCTCTTATCCTGTCCTCAGCATTGGCCAAGGTCCAGCTACTACAGCAAAAGCCACCTCCCTTTCAGTCATACGGATTACTCCAGGGAAAGTCTCCTGCCTAATGCACAGAAGTCTGCACAAGGATTTACCTTCTCACAACATCATGCTGCAAGACAGATATCATCAAATACCAATGAACATTGCTAGGTGACCTTAAATAATGAAGTTAATAAACCACCACTGTTAATTTTTTCATTCAAAGGGACAAGAGAACAACTAAAATTGAGCACAAAGAAAAAAGAACATTGATATCTCCTTAAGAACTTTCTGCTGGAAAGGCACGTGGCAGCTGTTTTTTTCCTCTTGAGACTCTTCTGCTACATGTGCTTAGTCCTAGAGAGAAGGGTTCGGATGCACTTCATCACTCTGACAGCCAATACTCCTCAGACAATGAACACAGTGTAAAGCAAAGAAAGTTCTAGAGCTGCTCACCACCACTCTGGGGCAGATTATGGCCCCACAACTTATCAATGAAATGCAATACTGCCTAACTTAGGGAGAGTTTACCTGGTTATGTGCTGAAGGATATGATTTGCGTGAAACAAGTTTTCTCTGGCATAAAAATGGATGTGCTCACACATTCTTTATGCTGTGAAAGCATAAGTAAGTATAGTAAAGTTAGCAACATTTTATCTGAAACTGCAAGATCTAGAGGATGACACCGCTTCCTAACCATCTTTGAATCCTTCTCAGAAGCAGAACTTGGCAAACTGACAGTTAATCATCCTACACCTCAGCTCCCTCAAGGTGGGGAGGGAAGGACAATGGAGGAAAATTGTACTTGTGACATTTAATTTGTTCCAACTTTGTTGCCTATTGGCCCTTGGAACAGCATGAGCAAATGGATCAACTGTTCATCCATTAACAGAGAGGAGCTGACCTTTGCAAGTGTGTCTTTGCTACACTGAGCTAGCTCAAAACTGGGAGCACACAGAGCACTGCCCTTGCACAGGCTGCATGGTGTAGATGTATGCTGTCTGAATTAGAGAGGTGTCTTCACTTACTTGTATTTCCCCAGCCATGAGTCTGCCATGATGGCTCCAATGACAGGTGTGAAGTAACAGAGAGCAGAAAAGGCATGGTACACAGCAGTGGAGAGATTCTCATCCCAGTGGAAGAAGCTTAAGAAATATAGCGTCAGGACAGCTAAAAGGGAACAAGCAGACCACCATCAGATAATTAATGTGTATCTCTGTAGGGAAGCAGGAAACTACATCACAGTGGCAAGAAAACCACCGATTTGTCTAGCAGCTACGAGCACTGTTGTGGAAAGATCTATGATTTCAGACCTGTTCCTCATAATCCCTGACACAGGAAAAACTGAAATAAGATATATGAATATCAGGCATTCTTTGCTCATAAACATTTATGTTTAGCTGGAAAACATATTTTCTAGCTTATCTTACTGTAACCTTTAGTTCTGTTTATGCACATTTTCTATTTGCAAATTAGATGCCTGTATGACTCAATTCCCAAATACGTTGATTGCACACAACTATGAAAGACGTCACACACTAGAAAACCAGGTTTGAAACAGGGAATGATATGAAAATGTAGACTGGAAGGTACACTTGGAGCTCTCTGGACGCAACTTCTGCCCAGAGAAGGTGTAGCATCAATGTTAGGGCACACTATTCATACCTGCATTCCAAAATACCGATTTACTTTGAAAGACAGCTGAGACCACATACAGCACAGCCCTGGAACACCAGGCCAGCATGTATAGAAACCCAAGGACAGGAAAGTCGCTTCCCAGACACAGGCCACATACCTCTCATGCCATAGTAGGAGAAGCGCTCGCAGAACTCGTTCACCACGATGAAGGCAATGCTTAGGGGGTAGTTGGAGCCACAGAGTTTCTGCATGAGACAAACAAGAACGTATCAGCTCTGTGAAAGCTTTCAACCCAGCAACATATCCCCACAGTGCCTGGGCAGTGGAGAGGAGTCCAGGCCCAAAAACCACATGCCCACTGCTGCTTGACCGGCCTGTGGGTTGGACTCAAAGGAGTGAGGGGACCCCACACCTATCTTGCTTTGGTTAAGGCACCCCAGTGAATCATCCTAGCCAACATGGGCCCAGTAAGGACCTCCAGGGGGATTCATGGGCTGCCATAGCCCACCATGCTCACAGCTCCAGGAACTCCAGTGGAAGGTCCTACCGCCTCTCTGCTGCAATGTAAAAACCCACTGAGATGCAAAACCACTTTCAGATGCCTTTTCTCCTACGCTTCACATAAAGCTACTACCCTGCGCCCTCCCTCTCCTAGTGCCAGACCTTGCCTCAGCAGTTGGTAGACCCCAGGGAGCTGCTGTCTGCTTCTGTGTGAAACTGCTCCCTCCCGCGTGACAACTGCCCTCAGTCTCTGCACCTCACTTGCACTGAACTGTGCTACCACATTCACTGAAGCAGAGCATCAGCCCTGTGTCCGGCACTCCCTCAGGCATGGTATCCACTATGTATTCCAGGAACGTTGGCATAGCTATGGATAATTCAGTTTATTAATCAAAACTAAACAAAACAGTGATGGGACTGTCAACCTGTCTGAGCGTGGCCACTCGTTCACTGAGTCTGACTTTCCTACAGCTAAAATCAGCAGCTTCCAAGTAAAATACATTTAAACAGATGAGTCTTGGCATGACCTTGTGTGGGCCTCTGTCCCTCTTGCTACCCTACTGTGGTCTGAGCTAAGCAGCTTCCAGCTGCTTAGCTCCACTGCCTCACAACAGGGAAAGCAGGTTTTCACAGCATTGCCCAGCCTCTGCCAATTAGCAGGAGAGAGGGGCTGGCCATGCACTTGGTGAGGGATGGGGGGGCCCAGGGGGAGTGCGATATTAACAGCTGCATTTATATTTGGGGGTTTAAACAGCCATGGTATGGGCCAGTGAAATGAGATGAGCTCTTCACATGCTTTTCTGTGCCTCGTGTCAGAAATAATGAATTCCTGTATTTCTTCCCAGAGTCCCAAATGCAAATAGAGATACCAAAATAGATGTGTTTATTCAGGTTTATTTCACCACCAAGAGACCTGAGCTTATTTGGATTCCCAAAGCAATGGTACCAAGTTTGGAAGAGTCTAGTTTAATGATGCTGACTTGCTCAACATTACACAAGAGCAACAAAAGAGAAAAGACTGGCTGTCTGGAAAAAAAAAAACAAAAACACAAAACCCCCAAACCAAATGTTTTCCACTACTTAAGCCAGCATCTCTAAAGACAAATATTTTTGTCCTTTTTTATATATATTTTTCTGTCACTATTTATGGGCTGCCTTTTTATTAAGAAACCCTTGGCATCTCTGCTTTACTAGAGTAAATACGTAATCATTCATTTCATTTATTATTTACTCTGAAACCATCATGCTCAGCATATGGCTTGTAAGACAGAGTGGGCTCCCTTGGAAACCGTACTGGGGTCTCCTGCTTTTAGACTAGCCTAAAAACAGTGGCATATATAAGCTGTAAATGCACAAACACAGAGACATAGGCACACACAGAATACCTTTCTCCAACAGGTTTTTCATAATAAAGAAGGAAAGCCAGAAGAGGCAAATTATGTTTCCTGTGGGTGCTTGGAAACATTTTCTGAACTTGGAAGTAAAACGGGGATCTTTTTCTTCTTCTGTTTCACAGACCTTTCTATCAGTACTTGTGAGATTTAACAACATTTGATGGAGATGCAGAGCGTGACTGTTCAAACCCAGATGGCCAGCTGTCAGGAGCCCTGCTGCCAGAACTCACCCCTCCGCACCCGATGCACAAGCCCTGCTGGATTTAGCTGCAGTGGTTTAAGGTGTCACATGCCATACTGCGACCTGCAGTGACAGAAAACCTGGCAGGGACCCATTTCAGCCACTCATGCTTTGGTATGGGCACCTCCTACAGATGAGCAGGGAAAGGAGAGAGGGAGGCGGTGACTCCCCAGCTAAACCTCCCCAAGTGCCTGAGCCAGCACCCTGAGTAAGTGCTTACAAACACAGAGCAACGACTTACAAGCAGGGGTACTTCCATCTGGCTTGTATGTCATGAGATGGCATCAGCACACGCAGAAACCCTCATGTATTCTCTCCGCTGTATCACTGACCTGACTGTGGCCTGCCTGGACATCCAAAAGTGGGCAGCTTTCATCCATGCGGAGAGCCAGATGCAGCTTGCTCGCTTTCGCGGAGGAGGACCTTGCTGAGCAGCGAGCCCCAGCAAAAGCAAAGAGGCTAAGCCTGGATTCATGAGCGCCACAGATAGTCTGCTGTGCTTAGCTACCAGTGTAAGCCTGGGATCTGCAGGATTATGGAGCTCTTAAAGATACTGTGGAAGTTGATAGTCTGTTTCTTTGGAAAAAAGAAAGGTCATTTAAAGTGCCAGCTACAGAAGATGTTTGTTTTCACCTCTCCTTCTTGCTGACTAGCTGCTAAATTTGGGCTCAGACTAATATTTCACAGCAGCTCTGGATATCCAATAGTTAATGTCCGCACAGTATTTAAATTTGTGAGTTAAATAGTTGGCTTCCTAATGACATGACTGATTGCAGGCTTTAAAAGCAAGTATTACCATGCTGTCCCGCGAGTCAAAGCAGGTGCAATGCAAGCCCTATTCTCCCCAAAGTCAAAACTGTGTACAGATTTTAGGGGTCAAGCACTCAACAAGAATTAGCCTGAGAACTGCACAAACTTCAAAGCTGCAATGCAAGAAAACATTCAGCTGAATCTGGCTCTAAATAAGGTCCAAAGATGTAAACCTGAGGCTCTGTTACTACAGTTGAGCTCTGTAATGCACATCAGCGGCCTGTGCTCAATCCCTGTCCGTCCTTCTGCTTTGCAGCATCTGGGGACCCTTCCCTGGTGGTCTCATCACACTAAGCAAATGCACAGGTCAACTCCTTCCCTCCCCCGCACATCCCCCTGCACTTCAGAGAAGTAAGTCTTTTCCCACAAGGAAAGTAGCGTTCAGAAAAAGGCAGCAATCAAAACTCTTACCCCTTTTCCCAAAGATTCGGACGGTTCATTTTTCCCCTTTAAGCTGCCCTTTCTTAACTTAATCAGGTTAGTAGAGGGATTTTTGCCTTGAGTTGTTAATGCTTATTTCAACCCTCTGCAAGAAAGGGTGTTTGTCTCTAGCCAGAGCACAACAGAGGAAAGAACAGAGAGATCTTGCAATGTTTAGAGCAAGCTGAGCAGAAAGCAAAGAAAAGGAAACCAGCTGTAACACTCACCGGGGATTTTTTCTGAACAGGGAAATCTCCTTTGGGGGGATCATCTCCTGCAGAAATAAAAGTGAACAAAGTTTCCTTGGATTCGTTTCTCTGAAAAGCGTTCATCTCCCCTCTCGCCTTGTCTCCCACCATGCTATGTGGCTGTGGTGAGTTGACTGGGAAGATTTCCAACCTCAGGCATGAAGTTTGATTCAGTTTGAGTTAACCCTAATTGAGCACATTTGTGCAGCCAGGGCAGAAAGGGGAGGGAGATGCTACCAGGAAAGACAACTCCAGAGTTCAAGAAGAGTCAGGGAACAGAGCCTAAATCGTTCACAGGTTGGAGCTGTCAGCACTTTGTGGCACACACCTCCTATTTGCTTGGCATGCCCCCAGCTATCGGACGTGCACCAGCCCAGCACGGCACTGTATGCTGAACAGATGTGAGCTGAATAAAAATCCCAGGTCCTGGATACCCCTACAGCCTGCGGATTTAGGAGCAGAGCATGCATCTCCCTGCCGATGTGGTAATGACAGGTTTATTCTGCAGGGACTGCAGGGATCTCATTCCCCTGAAAAGCCACACATCCATCCCAAGCCATAACTACTAAAATGCTCATCACGTCAAACCCTTGGACACTGGATGTCACGGACATCTGCACTGTGTTAAATCATTTCTTTGGTATCCCAGGAGTGAAGTGACGCAGGGTTCATTCTGCACCAATTACCTGGAATGACCTTGCTTTTTTCTACATGACAGTTTAATCCGGAGGGCACAGCCAGCACCCAGGAGAAGCCCCACACCCCATCTCTACTTCCTATTATCCAAAAGCCCACCTTCGGGCTCCCTATGTGGCAAATGCATCCTACACTGTGCTGGGAGCCCCCGGATTCCCCCTGCAGCTATGTGAGCTCAGCTCCCTGCAGGTACCCTCTTGTCCCTCCTCCCCTGACTTTCCCACAGGAATATAGGAGCTCTTTATCAGTATTCTTCCAGTGCCAGTTGCAATTATAGAGCAAAATTCACAACCTTCCCATAAACCATCCTCAGTGGCTGTGGCTCTGCAGTATTCTCAGCGCAGTGCAGGCTTTTTTTTCTTACCCTTAGATTTGGCTTCTTTAAAGGCCAAATGTTCAAAGAACTTTCACAAATATTTCTCCCTTCTCTTATCAAGGAAAGTACAGACCACATCTAGAACCCACAGTTGGTACAAGGAGTCTCCATAAGCTCATCCCTACCTCCAGTACTGAGTTACTGCTAGTGCTTGGGTATCACAGGAACCAGGTTTGCAGTTGACAAACCAGGAAAGAGGCCTTTGCTCACACCACAGATCCTTAATCTGGCTGCAGTTGTTGCTAACAAGACATGGAGAACATTTAGATAAGGGACTTAGATGTGACAGAGTGCCCAGAGGAAGCATAATTACTCTCCACATTCCCTCATGAGCTCTGGGATTGCTTCCTCTGAAGATCCCCAGGGATCCTATTTCACTCCTGCTAACTGGGTAGCTAAACATGGGGCCAATGGGGCAGCCAAACACGAAGCCCAAACCTCAGATGACACCAGGGAGGTCTACGCATTTCTTATTCCCTTTTTCTTCTACAGCCGTGGCAGAGCAACAGTTTGGTACCTCCCCCATACTGCCACAGACCAGCTCCTCACCTTCAGCCCTCCCCGTGATTTGCACACCCACACGACCTTACTTTTCACCTGGGTCACACTTCCCGGGTATCACAAACAGCCTCCGGGGAGTTAGGGTTTGTTACGCCCATTTCATGTGCAAGAGTGACTCAAAAGCACACCCAACTTTGGGGGCAGCACAAGGAACAGACTTGTGCACATTGGTCCTGTCTCCTGCACACCAGGTAAGCGTACAGTCTTGAGTCCTGCAAGTCTGACCCTTTGTTCAAGGCAGCAGGAATATTTCTGAGCCCTCCGGTGGTATCTCTTACTGCCCTAAGTATCTCTAGACAACTCCCGGTAGAAGCCTGTTGTATTCTGCCTTGCACAGGCGAGCAGAGCAAGCACAGCAGCAAAGTTATTAATGGAGTAATACAAAAGGAAGACAGAAAAGGTTTCACCATCCCTTGTGCAGGGCTCCCACGCTGCTGCAATGTGATGCCTTAATATTTTCAGCATCCTGCAGCTATATTTCCTGAGTGTGTACACAGCGCCGTGCGTCACATAAGCTAAATGTTAATACTAGCATGGAAAACCATATCAGTCAGTGGGATTAACATATTACTTGTCAAATACACTGCAGAAACGTTTAGGCCATTAGCTGCCAGAAGGTTTTCCAAGACAGAAAGGGAGAATAGAAATTCAAATGTCTGGTAATAAATGGTAACTCATGGCAAACAGCAAGAGCAAGTTAAAGAAAATAAATCTGCAAGCACCTCAGATACAAATGAATTCAGAATAAGACCTGATAGAAGGAGACCTGTGTGGCTGGGCTGAAAATCAGGAAGGAATTGTACCACAAATGGAAATAAGGTGGCATTTCTGAAGACAAGTATAAACAAACAGATCAAGCATAGAGCAATAGAGGCTGCAAAGCTAAGGCACAAAATGAATTACAGCTAGCAGGGAGACACAAAAGGCAGCAAGAAAAGGTTTTAGAAATGCTGTCAATATTGGAGAAAGAGGAAAGAAAATGAAAGTCTGTTATTTAAACTAGAAAACGAGCAAACAAAAGCTCATCCAGAGAAGTCAGAAAAGTTGTGTCCTTTTTGTTTGTCTTCACTAAAAAAACTAAATTGCAACAAGATACATAACACCATTAAAATGAACCAGTAGGAATATGGGTGAAATAAGACAAAAAACACTAAAAGAATATTTGGATAACTCAAGTGTGCTCAAATCATTAGAGCCTGGTGAAGTTCACCTTCAAGCGCTGAATGCAGTTTTTGAACCACTTCCCTTGTGAATGACAGATGCAGGACAACCATCACCACTGCCTTTAAAAAGGCAGGTTAGGACAACCTGGGCATGTTCCTCCATAGCCAGAGAGATACTTGATCAGATAATCCCTTCTAAGCACCAAAAGAAGAGTAAGGATTACAAAACAGCTATTTTGGACTGGAAAAAATGCTCTCAAACCGGACTGTTTTATTCTTTGGTGACAGGGTAACTGGTGTAACAGCTAGAGCAGCTGTGGATGTGACATATCCTCGTTCTAGTGTCTCTAATGTCTCACAAGGAAAAGCAGGTCCAGATAAAATACCCATAAAGAGGGCAACTGGGAAATCCCTCTCAGAGTAGGTATCAATGTTTTTCCTTCAGATTAGGAGGAAACACACAAGTCCTCAGCTTTTCCATGAGCAAAGAGAACATCAGCACATCCAGAGTGCTGCTCATGTTTGTGTCCGAAACCAGGATGGAGCAAGTCTGGGGGAAAACAGAGTATGAACTCAAAATGATGTTGCTAAATGGGAGAAACCATTTTATGGTTCTGGCATGAAAAGATGACATTCAGGGAAGATGACTACCAAATGCTACCCCTACCCATTGACAGAAAATGCAGGTACAGAGACCAACTACTCTCCATTTTTATTGAGGATGAGAAAAATAATTGACTTTATATTCAGTAAAGAATATTCAGGGCTGCTTTTGGCCAAATTCCCTTTCAGCAGGACAGGCAAGCACTAGAACAGAGGTGGTGTGGCTGGACCTGCGGGGTTCAGGCAATCCTTAATGTCTGCTATATAAGAACATATTAGGGACTGGGTAAATACCGGGTCCTCTCCCAGAGCAGGCAGATGGATGAGGCGACCTCCTGAATTTCTGTGAAAACAATGTGCTAAACAACTTCAACTGGTAAGCACGAAAGCAAGGACTACTTTCTGTAAAATTTCCTCTTTTCTGAGTTATCCTTTATGCAAGTGGGGAATCTGCAGGATGATTCATGCTTAAATGTAATATTCAGCTACCAGATGCCTTGCATAGCCAGAAGTTCCCATGAATACATTTTTCTATTACTTTCAGTTCATCATTTAATTTTTTCTGGTTCCCAAATCCACAGGAAGACAATCTGCATTTTCCCTTTGCATTTGCAGTCCTCAGATTCTCACTGCTTCCTGCTGCAGTACTGTTCACATTAATCTGTTTATACTCAACCGATCTCTTCATTTTTATCTGCATTCATCTTGTGGTACAATCCCTTCTTGATTTTCAGCTCAGCCACACTGGTCTCTCAGTAATGATTCCTATTTTGAATTCGTATACACTGGCCGTACTTTTATAGCCTTTTTACCATATCTCTGTTTTTCTCCTCTTTCTCTCTTTCCAAGATAAGGTTATAAGAAGCTAGATGAATGCATGCCAGCAACACTTTGGGCTTAATGACCTGGCCCCGGATGGACAAGATAACCTCTCCAGGTCTCTTCTGGCTTATTTTCTCCAATTCTTTGATTACAGGAAAGAGCATAGCTTAACTGATTTAGATGGATCAAGACTGGTTTCTATTGCCTGCAGACTTCTCTCAAACTTCAAAGTAATTTAAGAAAATTATGTATCAAATCACTTGAACAGCCAGGAAAATATGCCAGAAGTCTTCAGACCCGCATCTCTGTTCTATTCACCAGCCCTTATAGACTCAAAATTGTAAAGGTATTTAGATTAATACCACTAACAATATCAAGTACCTAATCTGTATTTAAGAGCCTGTCATCTGGTCACTAGTCAACCTGTAACAATCAGAGAAACTTCTCATCCCTCCTGGTGCCTTTTTGCCTTCAGTTTCTTCTATGATTAACAAGAAAAATTCTCTCACCAGCTTGGGCTTCCTTTGCAGCCTGCAGCATGCTGTCCCCCTCTGCCATGCCTGCCGCTTCCTGCGCATTGGACGACCCCAGCTCTTTTGCACCTGAAGATGAACCTCGTTGAGCAATCCTGGCTCGCTCTCACCCTGTTGTTAATGTTTCATTTCACAACAGCAGTCCTTTGGTAACCAATAAAATAGTTAAACTTTCATTTATTTTTGATCCTGAAGTCAAACTGAAGTAATCTCTGCTCAGCTCCCAAATGTCATAGGGAATCTGCCTTTCTCCTTGAATACAGCCTCTAAGGCTGCACGGCATCTTTCATGGATGTTCACAATCAATCACTTCACACTGCAGCTACACTGTCTTTCAATAAAATTACTACTTCTGGATGAGAACAGGAACTGGACCTGTGGCTAGATAGGATCTACAGCTGGCCATAAATCTACATTTTTGATGCTGCACACCAGCTACAGAGCTGGCCTTAACTCTACATGTCTTTTAGTAGTTAAGGTTGTGAGGACACAGGGTTTCATCACCATTTGACAGACTGGCTTCAGTTCCTGGTTCTTCACGTGTCACACAGGAATGCAGACATAACATTGATGTGCTGTCCTCCCAGACCCTTTTTTACTTTAAAGCCGTGAGCCATCTGAAGGAGGATTAACGTTTTTGCCACCATGCTTCTGCTGTTTATTTCTTTCTGCTTTCCCCCCATAACCTCCTCTAAACTGCTGTGACTTCCTTTCAGAGAGGCTCTAAGGCATCTCCTCTGCAGGTGAAAGTCCCAGATATTTTCTGCAGATATAGAAATGGCTCACAGTGAAATTCCGTATGTTCAGCAGAAAGCAAAATGGGTTTCCATCACCACACGCCATGGCCCTGAAGCTACCTGCATCCTTCCCCTCTTCACTGCACTGAAATCCCAGTCCCACATGCTTCATGGCCTTATATCTCTCATCATCTCCTCAATACACAAAATACAGTCAAGGCTGCAAACAGATACATAGTTACTAATGAACTCTGCCATTAACTGAACAAAGGTTGTCCCAAGGGAACTGGGCAGGAGGTCTAGAAAGATGCACTAGGGAAACACTAAGAGACATCCAAACTTTACAGTGAAGAGAAACATGCAGCAATAGCTACTTATATGTGTAATAGCGAGCAGCCTAAGCAAATCACAGATCAAATTCAAAAATGAAATGAGAAATAAATTCCTACAGGTGTTGAATCATTTGACAGGGCAACAAGGGATGCACAGGCTGAAGTGAAAGGAAGAAGAACAGCACAAACATCTCATAAAAAGACAATGGTAAATTGTAAGTGGCTTGTGAAAGGAGGATCGAAGCAAAACTTTAATTATGGCTACAAAAGAGCAGGCTATTCACTCACGATACATTAAAGTGAAGATAGATGGTAAGAAGGATTTAAATCCAGAATGTAGGATGTATGGCCAGGATCCAGGGAGCATTAGTCATATTACAAGAAGATGTACCACCGATAAGCACAAAGCACAGCACGGCAAAGTTAGCAGTATGAGACTCTGGGCAAGCACTGTGAAAAACAAGCAGAAAAGAAGTATGAGCACTACAGGCCAGACAATGCAATAGAGAAGAAAAGCTAGAGGGAGAATAGTTGTTGTGAAGAATAAAAAGCTTTACTTGGTAATGCTTGTGACTTCTGTTAGAAGATTAGGGGG
>VUYV01000013.1:6180440-6287743 GCA_008711295.1 Anarhynchus alexandrinus
GCCTGCTCTTGCGCCTTTAGGACTTCCTTCTTGAAAAACATCCAAGCTTCCTGGGCTCCTTTGCCCTGGAGGACTGCCTCCCAGGGGACTTTGTCAACCAGGCTCCTGAAGAGCCCAAAGTCCGCCCTCCGGAAGTCCAAGGTAGCAGTTCTGCTGACCCCCTTCCTTGCTTCTCCCAGAATTGAGAACTCTATCATTTCGTGGTCACTGTTGCCAAGTCGGCCTCCGACCGTCACATCCCCCACAAGACCTTCCCTGTTTACAAACAACAGATCCAGCAGGGCACCTTCCCTAGTTGGCTCTTTCACTAGCTGTGTTAAGAAGTTATCCCCAGTACCTTCCAAGAACTTTCTAGACTGCTCCCTCCCTGCTGTATTGTATTCCCAGCAGATGTCCGGCAAATTGAAGTCTCCCACGAGGACTAGAGCTCGCGATCTTGAGACTTCTCCCAGCCGTTTATAGAATATTTCATCTGCCTCCTCATCCTGGTTGGGCGGTCTATAACAGACTCCTACTACAATATCTGCCTTGTTAGCCCTCCCCCTGATCTTTACCCATAAACACTCGATCCCATTATCACCATCATTTAATTCAAAGCATTCGTAACACTCCCTGACATAAAGGGCCACCCCCCCACCTCTCCTTGCTTGCCTATCCTTCCTGAAGAGTCTATAGCCATCCATGGCAGCACTATAGCTATGAAATTTGAAATTTTGCTAATAGCCAAATGCTATTAGCATTTGACAGACTGGCTTCAGTTCCTGGTTCTTCACGTGTCACACAGGAATGCAGACATAACATTGATGTGCTGTCCTCCCAGACCCTTTTTTACTTTAAAGCCGTGAGCCATCTGAAGGAGGATTAACGTTTTTGCCACCATGCTTCTGCTCTTTATTTCTTTCTGCTTTCCCCCCATAACCTCCTCTAAACTGCTGTGACTTCCTTTCAGAGAGGCTGTAAGGCATCTCCTCTGCAGGTGAAAGCCCCAGATATTTTCTGCGGATATAGAAATGGCTCACAGTGAAATTCCGTATGTTCAGCAGAAAGCAAAATGGGTTTCCATCACCACACGCCATGGCCCTGAAGCTACCTGCATCCTTCCCCTCTTCACTGCACTGAAATCCCAGTCCCACATGCTTCATGGCCTTATATCTCTCATCATCTCCTCAATACACAAAATACAGTCAAGGCTGCAAACAGATACATAGTTACTAATGAACTCTGCCATTAACTGAACAAAGGTTGTCCCAAGGGAACTGGGCAGGAGGTCTAGAAAGATGCACTAGGGAAACACTAAGAGACATCCAAACTTTACAGTGAAGAGAAACATGCAGCAATAGCTACTTATATGTGTAATAGCGAGCAGCCTAAGCAAATCACAGATCAAATTCAAAAATGAAATGAGAAATAAATTCCTACAGGTGTTGAATCATTTGACAGGGCAACAAGGGATGCACAGGCTGAAGTGAAAGGAAGAAGAACAGCACAAACATCTCATAAAAAGACAATGGTAAATTGTAAGTGGCTTGTGAAAGGAGGATCGAAGCAAAACTTTAATTATGGCTACAAAAGAGCAGGCTATTCACTCACGATACATTAAAGTGAAGATAGATGGTAAGAAGGATTTAAATCCAGAATGTAGGATGTATGGCCAGGATCCAGGGAGCATTAGTCATATTACAAGAAGATGTACCACCGATAAGCACAAAGCACAGCACGGCAAAGTTAGCAGTATGAGACTCTGGGCAAGCACTGTGAAAAACAAGCAGAAAAGAAGTATGAGCACTACAGGCCAGACAATGCAATAGAGAAGAAAAGCTAGAGGGAGAATAGTTGTTGTGAAGAATAAAAAGCTTTACTTGGTAATGCTTGTGACTTCTGTTAGAAGATTAGGGGGGAAAAAACACAGTAGGAAAGGGCTTTTCTTTCCAAATAACTTTCTAAGAAACTATCATAGCATGGAAAAATTGGAATTTTTCTCTTAATTGGAGACTATATTGAAGCAAAACACAGGGAAAGATAAAGCTGATCTGCTGAGGCAGAGAAATGAAGAAAACCCAGCACTAACAAAATACAACCACAAATTTAAATTACCTTCGAGGCTGTCCAGATGGGAGTATCACAAAACCACTGCAAAAATTGGAAGTCGGCTCCAGAATAAGACTTGTGGTCTTTTGGAACAGACCACTGATTAACAGTAAGTGAATACCAAGGAAGCTATATATTGCATAGAAAATCAGGAATAGTTTAACTATTCAGGCTGTCAGCAAGGAGACGGGCTAAAGTGATGTCTTGGATTCCTCTCCAGCTATTTTCCCCTCCAGTTCTAAGTTGTACTTGATGCTAAGGATAAGGTACTGTGCCCCAACTCAGAGCTGGCTGGTTTCAGTAAGTTCAAAACAGAGAAATGGACATCCAGGTGCCCCAGGCAATCTGGACCAATGGGAACATGTCCAGTCCCAGGGATGTTTCTATGTTCTGCCCTTCCTGCTTGGCCTTTGTTTCCCCTTTATAGTGATTTAAAGCATTTTAGGAATGCTGCCTGCTTCTTAGAGACAGTGCCTAGTTGAAACGATAGCTAGTTTTACTGTTGTATGTAAAGTCAGCAACAGAGAGAGTGCTCTGAAAAAACAAATCAAGAAACGGAGAGCCAAAATAGGTGTACCAAGGGAACGTGAGCTCAGTTTCTAACACACCCGTCAGTGCTGTTTGACTCACGAGGGTGTAAGTGATCAATTCTGAACGTCTTTTTTATGCCCCTAACAAACAAGGTGCACTAGTCCCTCAGACACACAACGCCACAGCTGTCTGGCTCAGGCGTAACTCAGGCTCTCTGTTCAAATCTCTGAATAACAGAGAGAGATTGGAAACAGAAAAATCTGAAGGTTTACCGGGTCCACTTGCCTGGGGCTGCGGCTGGGTCGTCCCCTTCATGGAGTGAGAAGGTGGGAGGTCCCTGCAGCTGGAAGAAAGATGGATGTAGTGTAGCAGGACTTTGGATAAGCACTTGAGGACCATTTGGTGTCCCAAGAACATTTTCCCCCTGGTGGTATCAGAAGCAGGATCTTACATAGTGCCTTTCAGCAGCAGGTCTCAGGGCATTTCACTGAGCAGATATCAATATCTCCATTTCAGAGATGAGCAAAAGAGGGAAAAACCATCCTGAGGAAGGCAGACTCCACTGAAACCTCTTGCATGTCAGCCCAGCAGCCTATCCATTGAGCTGCCCTGCCTGTAGTATTATCATAGAAAAGAAAAACCAGCTACTGATTTATTCTGCCATGGGCTCTGAGAGATAGCTCAGCTACTGAAGACATCACAGCTTGCAGCAGCCTTGGGTCTGGAGGAATGCTGAAAAACAGTCGCATCCAGTGTCTCGGTCATCCCTTGGGTGCATTGCCCTCCTCTCCCTGCTCACTTCCAGCCCCTGGGTCAGATATTGCTTTGGGAATTTCCCTTTTTGCACTGACCCCTCAGCTGGCCAGTAGCTCCTTTCTGGTGGTGAGTCCCGCACCCTCTCCCACCCAGCTCCGGAGTAAAAAGCTGCTTTTACTCACTGCTAGCCTCTCCTTCAGCGAGAGGCAGCTGGTAATGAGAAAACAGGAATCCTGTAACTACTCTATTCCTCGCAGCCAGCTCACAGGGATGCCTGGCACAGGGAGCGGGGGGGTCTATTGGGTAGTGAAGGAGGCAGCACGGCTACAGGATGCAGCAGCAGAACCCCAAGGTTCAGTTCTGACTACGCTTCTTGTCAGGCATCTTGAGCACATATTTCAAGTTTCCTAGCCTTAGCTCTACTGGCCATAAAACAAGAGTCAAGCAGCACTAATCTCCTGTACATCTGGGGCAAATGGTGCCATTCATTAATCCAGCTACAGGACTAAGAGTCTCAGGGAAGACATTAATTACAGCTTTTCCATTTTTTCCATGCATTCACAGTAAACAGCCTGATTGTTTTATTCTTTGCAAGTTTCTTTATCCCAGGAGGAATAATGCACTGCAGAATTTCAAGTTTTTGCCATCACAGAGAGGGTATTCTGACCGTATCCCAGCACACAGCTGATTTTTTGACTACAGCTTAAGTTAGATTGCAATTGTGTAATCAGTGTTTCATCAGGGCAAGCTGCCAGGGACAGAGAACATGTAAATCCCCAAAATACCTCTGTCCTGATAAAAAAAAAAAACTTGCAGTTCTAATCCAGAGAGATATCAGTGCTCTGACAGTGACCTCTCCCAGATGCAAACACAGACAGATACGATACAACCTTCTGCATTCCAGGGACTGTCATTTCCACCGAAATGTTAATCAGCTGTCCCCAGCCAGCTCCCTCCATTGCCACACCAAGGGCCAGGCGGATCAGGGGCTCATCCAAGATTCATTAACTCTGGTTCTCTGAATTTTCATAACAAGCTTGCAGTGCCATCCATTCTTTTCAGCCTCCCCCTGCAGTGACGACGAAGATTAATCTGCTAACACGGTGAGTGTGAGCAGCTCTCACCAGCTCCAGCGGGAAGCACAGTCATATGGGTTTTCCCTGCATCAGGTCCCAGAGTGGACAGGCACAAAATTAGAGACCTTTTTTGCTTTTTTTAAAGGTTACTCTAAACTTACAGCCTTTGGGTCTCCAGAGATCATGACACTTTGTAGCACAATTAATTAACCCTGGCCATCCTGTGCCCAGGGCAGTCTGCTCTCCACTGGCACCTGTGGCAACTTCCCTCTGAGTTTGGCAGGGAGAAAGGTTATAGTGGCGTAGGAGGAAGAATTCATCTGTGCCTCTTCCTCCTTATGCTAACTCCCCCAAAGAGGTCCACTTTTCCTAGGAGTTGAGCAGACTCTGATCCACCTGACATCAGCAGAATCACAGGGGCTCAGCCTTTCCCAGATGCCACCCCCACAGCATGTGTTAACTTCCCTCTGCTCAACATGCCTTTCTCCCAGAAATAACCTCTCCTGTCTCAGCAGCATCTTCTAACTGGAGCGCATCTTCTGGCTATAATCGAATACTGAATCAGGCACTTGCTCTAACCTTCCTCTTCTATCCCCAGCCTGGGATCTTCCTCCTGGGATCCTGCATAGGGTTGTGCCCATCACACAACAGCCAAGTCCTGCATCACATACCTGCAAACATTCTGCATGCTTCACTTGTGCAAACAGTAACCTTGCATGCAGAAATGTTTTTCCCATGGGCACACAAAAACTAGCTCTGGTGTTTTCCAGCTTGTGACCACCCAGGAGCTACAGAGCAGTGCTGAACTTGCAGGGCAGCAGCATGGCACATGCCCAAGCAGCAAACAATGGTGTACATTGCTTTTACTGCACCTGCAGGTCACCAGAGCCCTGCTGGCTTCACCAGGAGCAGAGCTAGTCCCATGCATTTTGGGTGATTGCAGACACAGGCTCAGAGCATGAATCCTACACAACAGCAGGAGGTTTAATGAAGTCAAATTAAGCCACATTCACTCTTCAGGCTACTACACTCACCTCCAGCCCTTCTGCTTTCCCAATCTATTTCCAAGCAGTTCCTCATACACTATAAGGATAAAAACCCTCCGCACATTTCCATTATGTTCCTATGGTGAGCTATCAGCTACTAAGCTGGTCCTTTACATTTATTACTCACCAGCAGCCAGTCCCATCTGTATCTGAGCAAAGCAAGATGCCCAGACCTAGCAGAGGTTTCACTAACCCCAGCACTTGCTCTCTTAAACCTGTTTCTCATAGGCATGTACCAGCTGCAGCAAAAGATGCTAGATGATGATGTGCCTTTCCAGGTCAGTTAATATATCCACTGCAGTCCCATCTGTAGTACCTGACAAAGGCAGACAGCGTTTCCACCCCAGCTGATGAGCAACAGTGCTGGTGATATGCTGGTATCAGCTTTCCACCACCCCTTCCATCTCCTGTTCCCACAGCTGGCATGTCTTTGCTGTTTGGCATTCAGCCTTTAGATGTCTCCAGGTGCTCCTCCATAGCCCTTAGTAAACAGAGGAGAGCACACTAGTACTTGGTGACAGGGAAATCCATTAGTGCCAGCATTTATTAGCTTTAATAAACCCATGCCAAAAAAAAAAAAAGTAATCACATTCTCCATGACCTCCAGCTATGCCTAGGCTACATGAGAAGATCTATCTGTGCCAGTCCTTTAAGATGTAGAGGGCCACTCAAGAGGTATATATTCAATTGACTTCAAAGAACCTTTGAGTGCTCAGAAGCTTGCAAGAGATTTGTTTATAGAAATAATCACTCTCAGAAGCAAAGTGTACATGGCACTTTTTCTCCTTCTCTCATTCAGTTTTCCCTCTAACAATAAATCACTAAAGAGACTTGACATGGAATGCCTTAGCATTGTACTCATCTAGAAATATTCCTTTGCTGTATAAACTCAGATTATTATTCATTCTCTCTGAGATAAAGACAGCTAGAAATAATTTGAGGCAATAAAACCATTTTTTTGCATTCCTGCATTTCCCATTGTTAACAAACAGACGATCTTATAATGGTAAAGTCTGAGGAATAATTTCTCTCTTATACTAGATCTGATTGACTAGACATGACAGATGGTGTTTTTATTACTTTCCGTCTTTATGCCATTCTAAAAGAGGCCTCATCTAATGCAGCCCAGGCAGTGTTTTGAGTCTTAACCTCTCAGATAAGCAAACCCTGTTGCATCAGGTTAATGGATCCTTACTTGATTCAGGAAGGTAATTTTCCTTAAAGTTATTCTAATCAAGTACTCAGAGCCCAAATTGTCCTGGCTGATTGAGTGCCAGCAACGGGTAAATCTTTCTACTAAGGACCATATTTATTTTCAAAGAGGGAAAACAAGTTATTATTATTATTACAGAACCAATTCTATCATACATTCAGTGACTTCTCAAATACTGGCTTTTACTGCAGTTGCAGAATCAAAGATAAAAGTAAAGTTAATGCAGCCTTCCTCTCAGTGGTTTTATTAAATAACAGGCAGGAAAGGAAAATTAGAGAGAGTGATCGCCTGCTGTCTATTGGTACCCCCTCAATTAACTGCCCCTATGGTAATAGCATCTGACCCTAATCAGCACAGACCCCTTCAAACGCAGGCTCACTCCAACCTGTCTTCCTGCATCAGCCTCCAAATTGAGGGCTGTCAGCCCAAGTAACTTTGCCACCAGGTTGGGAAGAAGTAACAGAGGACTATCCACCTTCTAAAAGAAAAGGTCTGAAGGAAAACCAGTGCCTCAAGGATGCTCCCTGCAAGTGCCATCTCCAACATGGCATCTGGCTCCACAAGCAGTTTGGTGCTACAGCTGCTCGTGAGCGCAGTCACAGCCCATATGGAGATAGGGATCATAGTGCCCTGCTGTCTTAGCTCTTGGTTGGCTTAAGTCACTCCAGGCAGAAACCCTGCCAGCTGTGGGGCTGTCCAGACTGCTTAAAGAAGCAGATGGAAGGCCCAACCTCTCCTACTCTCTCTCACATACTGCAAGACTGGTTCAGCAATTAAGCCAATGTAAGGACAAGGAGAAACAGCAACCATCCCAAAGTTGCCCAGAAAACCAGCCACAGAAACAAGAACTGGGCCCACAGCTCCTAAATGATCATTCAGTCAGTACTTTTACTTCTCAGCACACGTATTACCTTTCACACAGCCTCACAAGGAGGATTGGTAGCCCCGATGCCCCATCAGACATTCAATACTGGTTTTCTACCTCCAGAAAACCTGACCCCAAAGAGCCTCAGCTGCAGTTTGCAGGGCAAGCAAAGGGAGCTACTTGAAACAAAAAAATGTTTCTTTGCCATTTTCTGAGCAGCTGAGCTGTTGTCCTAACAGCTCTGCTGAAGTTATTGATGCCTTAAATGAAACTATCATTCTCAATGATTTTTATCTACCAGACACCAGACTTTTATGGTTTAGTCAGGCAGAGTATTACATTGTAGTATCAAGGCAGGCATCTTTAAAACAGTGATTACTCTGCAGGAACAATAAAGATGCTGGAGAATACATTAACTCCTTTCTGCCTACTGTAGGAGAAGACCAGGTTTGAGACCGTCTAAGGAACCTGAAGGTGCACAAGTCCATGGGACCTGATGAGATACATTGGCGGTCGCGAGGGAACTGGCAGATAAAGTTGCCAAGCCACTATCCATCATATCTAAGATGTGGCAGTCTGGTGAAGCTCCTGCTGACTGGAAAAGGGGAAAAATAACCCCCATTTTTAAAATGGGAAAAGAGTAATACCTGGGGAACTACAGGCAGGTCAGTTTCACCTCTGTGCCTGGCAAAATCATGGAACAGATCCTCCTGGAAGCTATGCTAAGGCACATGCAAAATAAGGAGGCGATCGGTGAGAGCCAACATGGCTTCACTAAGGGCAAATTGTGCCTGACAAATTTGGTGGCTTTCATTGATGGAGTTACAGCATTGGTGGACAAGGGAAGAGCAACTGACAACATCTACCTGGACTTGTGCAATGCGTTTGACGCTGTCCCGCACAACACCCTTGTCTCTAAATTGGAGAGACATGGATTTGATGGATGGACCACTCAGCGGATAAAGAATTGGCTAGATGGCCACACTCAAAGAGTTAAGGTCAATGGCTCGATGTCCAAGAGGAAACTAGTGATGAGTGGCGTTCCTCAGGGGTCAGTAATGGGACCAGTGCTGTTTAACATCTCTGTTGGTGACATGGACAGTGGGATTGAGTGCACCCCCATAAAGTTTGCTGATGACACCAAGCTCTGTGGTGCAGTCAACATGCTGGAGGGAAAGGATGCCGTCCAGAGGGACCTGACAGGCTTGAGAGGTGGGCATGTGCAAACCTCATGAAGCTCAACAAGGCTAAGTGCAAGGCCCTACATGTGGGGCAATCCTGAGGACAAATACAGGCTGGGCAGAGAATGGCTTGAGAGCAGCCCTGAGGAGAAAGACTTGGGGGTGTTGGTTGATGAGAAGCTCAACATGACCCAGCAATGTGCACTTGCAGCCCAGAAAGCCAACCGCATCCTGGGCTGCATCAAAAGAAGCATGGCCAGCAGGTTGAGGGATGTGACCCCTCTACTCTGCTCTACTGAGACCCCACCTGGAGTACTGCGTCCAGCTCTGGGGGCCCCAAAATAAAAAGGGCATGGATCTGTTGGAGCAGGTCCAGAGGAGGGCCATGAAGATGATCAGAGAATTAGAGCACCTCTCTTATGAAGACAGGCTGAGAGCTGGGTTTGTTCAGCCTGGAAAAGAGAAGGCTCCAGGGATATCTTATAGCAGCTTTCAGTATCTGAAGGGCGCCTACAAGAAAACTGGAGAGGGACTTTTTACAATGGCATGTAGTGATAGGACAAGGGGGAATGGCTTCAAACTGGAATAGGGCAGATTTAGAATAGATATTAGGAAGACATTTTTCACTATGAGGGTGGTAAGGCACTGAAACAGGTTGCCCGGAGAAGTTGTGGAAGCCCCATCCCTGGAGGTGTTCAAGGCCAGGCTGGATGGGGCTTTGAGCAACCTGGTCTAGTGGGAGGTGTCCCTGCCTATGGCAGGGGGGTTGGAACTTGATGATCTTCAAGGTCCTTTCCAACCTAAACCATTCTATGATTCCTCAGAAGGACTACAAGACAAGGAGAGGTTGTCAAGCTGTGATACAAGGGGAACCTAGAAACCTATATTATGTCCCTCTTTATGGTACAAACCAGCCTTTCAAACATGCTGCAATTGTGCTCGTAAGCCAAAAAAAAAAAAATAATCACAAAGACCTCAGGATTCCCTGTCCACTGAGACCTCACAGTATTTGCATTCAAGGGCAGCATACATTGAAAACAGCATAGCAAATACAACCAGCAGGGCAGCAGGATGATAAGAAGCAGCTAGAGAGCAAGCAGCTCTTACGCATGTTGCAATCACACTACAACAGTGCCATTATGCTACACACGAACCTGAGAAAAAGCCTACTAACCTCTATACCATAAGGCTGACGCTTCACCTTTGAGGAGCTTTCAGCAAATCCAGCCCCCACAGTAACACTGCCCAAACAGATTGGTGGGACATGCTACCTCTTAAATTCCCCATCACCACCCAAGTACAGCTCAGCTGGGTCCACAGGCATAGCTCATTAAATTAATTATTCCATAATTACTTGGTGAAGACTCAAATCTCATTAACTCACACTCATCTCAGATTGAGTTCTTCCCATGCTTGATTCTGTAGATAGTTTACCTTCCATTTTTGAAATGTCCTTAAGATACAGAGAGGTATGAAAGGTTTTACCCATGTCTTGAAGCAGTGGCTGCAACTTTCTGCTTAGCTGAGACTGAGGCTGGGATTTGGGTGCACAGGAGGAATCCTGGCACAAGAAAGGGCATTTCAAAGCACGGGGGGAGTGGGGACAGCCTCACAAGACTTCCATCATTATGAAGTCACACAAGATCAGTCATTCTTATCATGTTGGAGAACTCATTTTGAGACAAAAGCTTCTGATAGAATTTTACTTTTTTCAGACTTCTGGGCTCCTCTGGATTGGAGAGGGAGCATGGTCTGCTCCAGGCTTGAATGCTAGGTGAAAAGGGTGTGTTTGAATCAGAGGCTCCCAAACTAAAGGCAGAAAGTATGCCTGGGCTCAGGCTCAAGGATTAAAAGTTCCCAAGCTTTCTCAAATATCTCTGTTTTGGGCCCTCTTGTGTAGCCTATCACATTTAAAACACACAGCACGCTTCAGGAGAGGCAGCCTTTTAAAACAGTGCTCTCCTCGAATATTGTTACGGGCTTGATTGCAGACACCTTTGGGCTCAGAGCAAGCACCACTGAAATTGTTCAGACAGGTGATCAATACAGGGGCATAACTTAAAAAACATGTTACTTGTGGAGACGGCCTCCAGGGACCGCCCTGAAACTGTCCCCACGGTTAAACAATCCCAGAAGAAGTAGGCATCCGTCCCTGTTAATTAATGCTGGGAAATAAGGCATCAGAGCAGCGGGAGGAAAAGACAAGCTTGATTCTTACTAGGTCTCATTTGCTACACCAGTTTTTTTAATGAGCAGTGTAAGGTGGAGAGAACTTGTCCCTGGGCCTGATGGAAACCCCCATAAACTGGGTGAATGGACCATAAGCAAAATTCACCCCCTTCCAGTTTCCAATGTCTGGGAATAGCTGACTCCAGCTGCTTTGGAGAGAACTACGAAGAGGTTCCACAGCTATCGGATAAGCTGCCCCAGTGGGTTTCTCATTGCCTTTACTGAGTATTGGGTAAGACCCCGTGCACAGAAGTGTCTGTGATCAATGAACCCATGATTTGGTAGTTCTGCCCAAGGGCTTATTCACAGTTAATCCAAACGAACTTGATTCATGAAACTGGCTGGAAATCTCATCAGAACAGGCTTTGCAGAGAGATTTCTGGCAGTTTTGCTTCCAGCACTGACTGAAAATAGAGCAAAAACAGACTCCAGCCTCCTCTGAGTTATTTTGTCAGATCTGGAGATGGGTGATTAATTCACAAAAAATAATAGTAGCTTGGTCATTTTCTGCCTTTTGCTTTTCTCCCCCCTATGAACAGAGGTGTTTTTTTCTTAGGTTTATTTGTTTTTCTGAACTATTTGTCAAGTAGTTTCCGCAATTTCAGTACTTCGACAGCATTAGTGGTCTGCAATATAAACAAGCACAAAGGGACACGTAGGTTACATCGTACACTTCAGAGTTTTTCACCTGGATGAGCAATACATCTTAGAAAGAGGTTTGCAGTGCAGATTTGCACAACTCTCATTCTGAAGCTCTTTCATGGGTAATTTGGACAATTGCCTCAAAAAAGCCCACTCCCACAAACATTCCTCACATGACGTCCGTTTGCTCGTGCACTCCCAGCCAGGGAACACAGAAAGAACAGGAACACAATCAAAGTACGTTACTTACGGAAATATCTGCAGCAAGTCTCAAAGAAACGTGTCGGTGGAGTGTCCCCAGATGGAGGGATTTCCATGGAGGAAGCAGTGCAGTCGTCCAAATCAAAAAAAGAGCACTGTGAACTGTTTAAACTTTAGGATGTGTCTGCGATAAATGTAGGGAATGAATATAAGGTTATTTCTTCTTGTACCCACAGCAACGCTTTTGTACCATGGTTATGTACAGAGAACAAATGGTGAAACAAGCTCTTGGCCTCACAGTAACATTGTTCTGTTTGTTGTCCCTAAAGGCTTTCAGTCAATCTTCATCTGTGGGTTTGGCCAGAAAAATGTACTGGTGAACCTCCCCTCTGTGCTTTCTGAATGCAAACTTAAAGCTTCTTGAGAATTCTTTAACTCTTTAATTCATCATTTGTGGACTTCAGAGGAGCGTCTCTTATTTTCTGTACCACTCAGTGCCTTTGTAAGTATAAAGTTATTGGTAGGGTCTCTTTCTGACTTGCACATGCTCCAGAGCAGGGCTCCTTTAGAATGAGATGGTCCTACGGGGAGGATAGACAGCTAAAACAGGGATCGTGTTGGAGCTGGCTTGGCCAGACCTGGTCTCTCTCAGCCCTAGAGCTTCCTCCTCTTTTCACATTCCCTGTTGGGGAATGGAAAGCAATGCAAAGGATTTGGCTGTATCAAGCCAACTTACCAAAAATGATCAGCAATCGGAATTGATGCCATATGTTTTCACGAGATCATAGTCAGCTTAATACCTAAAATTAGATTTAGGCGTTGGTGAATGGCAAACAGGAGGGAAACATGCTGTACTGACTACTCAGCTTCTCCAAAAAGCCAGCTACTCCAGTCCTCCTGTGAGTGCCAAACACTTCTCAGGCACCCCCACTTTCTACACATGCAAGAATCACTTTGCCATTCAAGTGCAGCTTGCAGTGAAGTAGGAGCAAACCAGGCAGGTAGGGCTGTATTCCCAAGGCAAAATCACCTGGGTTCTTTAATTGCCTGAGAGAGAAAAGAAGTTTTCACTTTCTTCAGCCTTGCCTTCATAATCCACCATAAAAATGAAATTTGCTGCTCCTGAGAGTTGGTATGCTGCAGAAGAATAGCACCTGATACAGGTGGCTGGCTGGCCATCTGCCCAGGCACCCTGCGCCCCCATCCCCACAGCACCCAAGCATCTCAAAGGCATCAGCAGCTCCCTCCCAGTTCAGGCACGGGGCTCCAGAGAATGCAGCTATTTCAGCCCCAGTGCTCAGGTTGCTAAACCACCTGCGGCATGCTAGTTGATAAATAAGGCTGATTGATGAGCAGTGTACTGATCATTTTAGAGGAGATAAACCAGACATTCAAGATGCTTGTGACAGAATAATTCGGAGGACATGACAAGATGCCATTGAATCCCTTGAGATCAAGAGCCTGATTCTCCTCTCACCTATTTTGGTGAGAAGGAGGAGGAGCTGTCTTGTCTGTGGAGCTAAACCTGTAGTAAAATGGTTTAATAGGAAGAATCTCCTCCTTTGGTGGTGGCAGGACTGCACTGGAGTGAAGACATCTGGGTCCCCAGACCTGAGTACCATCTGGCTGCCCAGGGAACCCAGCTCATTTCCACAGCGAGGACCCTGCAAACCCTTGGGGTCTGGGGCCTTCCAGGCTCCCCAGCGCAGAGGCAGGAGCCTGAAAGCCCTGCAACAAGCTTGCAGTTCCCATTGCTGCTCCTGGCAGGGAATCCCAGGCTTCTGGTGTCTTCTACACAACTAGACAGGCCCGAGTCTCCTCAAGCCATGCAAAGCCAAATATGCTGGGTCATGGATATGGAGCTCTCTGCAGAGACAGCAGAAAGAGAAAATGAATTACATAAGAGCAGGAATTCGGGCACTGATGATTGTGAGGTCACCAAGGAGAGTAAGGAAGAGAAGAAATACAACATAAGGGGACCTCAATTTGCCATGAAAATCATAGACAGAGGTAATAAAAGCTTTATAAAATATTCATTTTGCCTCAGAGTTTATGTATAGGAAGAAATCTGTCAAGAAAACATGCCCCAAGCAAACACCACCTGGGAAATGCTGAGGCAGTTCTCCTGCCCAGTCCCCCCAGCACATTAACAAGTCAGGTCAGTGAAAACTGGGCCGGACAATACTTCAGTTTATAAAAAGGTCAAGGCTATTTTCAGCCAGCTGCACTTGGTATGTGGAGCAGCCTCAGCTCATCACATCTGTCTGCCCCTAATGCTCCATCTATGGGATTTCAGAACAGCTAATTTGGCCAGAGTCAGTAAAACCAAATAAATCTGTGTTTTTAAAAAGGGTTATGTAGGAAATTTTCGGTGTGCAAGCCCAGAATAAACAGGAAACTGTAGAAAAATTATGTCTAGTGGTTGCCACACAGAAATAAACCCTGGGGATGAATCACATGGGGCAACCAAGGAAGGAAGGAATTACCATAACTGAGACTGAAGAGAGGAGACCTTGCTGAGACACTGCGGTGGGAATGAGGGTGAGAGGGATCTAGCTACAAGCTTGTGCGGTGACTGTGAGGCCAAGAACACTGCCTCTTGACTTGGTTGGAGGTAGCAGCATTGCCAGATGCTCTCACATCTTTCTGTTGTACTCCAGTGCTACCCACAGTCAGGGAGACAAGCAGGAACCAGCTCATCCAGCCTGTCCCTACACCAGTGAAGCAACAGCAATTCAATGCGGAAAGTTGAAACCTGGGCACACCCTCCTCAAGCGCCTCACATCACCAGGGTGGAAGATGGATCTTCACTAATAAAAACAGAATGTTTTGGTTTCACAACGATCTCAGAGAGTCAATGGCTGCTGGAGCAAACAGCCTATTTCATGAGAATTTAGCAAGGGAATAATTTAATGGAGCTCAGATAAAAGGCAGTCACCTGGAACTCAGATTTAGAAGAAATTGCTTTTTTTCTGAATTACTGGTTTGGAGGTTAAATGAGGAATATTCATCTGACTGCACTTTTCTTGCACACTTTCCCTGATCAGTGCACTAATGAACTCTAAACCATACGGGGAAATGCTTTCAGTCCCTCCCCCCACCTCCCAAGGAGCAAGTTCTTTATTAAAAACTAATGATTGGTTCTCTTTTTCAAAATTAGCACCTGCAAATTTGGGGGCAACTTCAACGCTGGAACAAATAGGAGCAATTCCCTTTGCACTGATTAGGAGTTCATCCTTCTCAAAAGTCCCAAAGGCCTCTTAAATTGACTGTCTTGATTAAAGATGGGGTTAGCTTTAATTGAGTAATTGATGTGGTTTGTTATCATTGATTATGGTAGAGATTTCCTTTGCTGTATCTTGGCCAGAGAGGGGTGCTTCCTTTACACCTCAGTTCAATCCTCCTTAGGTGAGCTGTTCAAACAATTACAGATATATCATCAAGACACATACAAATATGTATACATCCACACATTTTAATATACTAGCCTTGGAGCCTAGAGGCAGATCACACTCCAGGCTTAAGTTGTGGCATGGAGAAGATCTCTTAAGTTGTGGCTGCAGAAGACAAAGAGGAGCCTGTAGGACGAGATCCACAGATATAAGAGTGTAACTCCCCTGATTTTAGTGGGTTGTCACTAATGAGACAGTTCTGTGTGCTAGGGACACAGAGCTGGAGGAAAGTCTAGTTAAAAACCAATACATGCTGCAAGGATTGAATAGATCTACTCCGGTGCTAAGCTGTTAGGTGGCTTGTACCTTTGTGCTTCACAGTATTAGTCATAGAATGGTTTAGGTTGGAAGCGACCTTAAAGATCATCTATGAGGAAAGATTTGGCTAATGGTAAATCTCGAGAATATACATTTTCTCAAAGCCCTTTGTAGGGATTTGGAATCAACTGCTAGTGAACAAGTAGTTAATGTCTTCACTTGCAGTTAGGACTGTAAAATATGTGAATGCACATGTCTGTTTGTTTGGTGTCTCACTATTAATTTCGAGCTGCTTTATGAGGCTTCTTACTGTGATTTCCTGACTCAAACCAAAGACAGAGTTACCAGCATTTAAAATTGAGCTAGAAGCTAGGAAAAACTGGGTTTAGGGTTAATTTAATGTCCTGTGATGACCTCTTTGCCACCATTTAGCATTCGAGAGAGAAACTCCCTGACTGTGCAGCTCCACAAAAGCTCTTTCTAATTGAATCAAGCAGATTTAGATGATATCAACTGATTTTTTTTTTAAGCGGGAAGTAGGGATTCCCTTCGACTGGTGAAAAATGTGGGCTTGCAGGGGAAAGGACTTGTGAAGATTGTCTTTATGTAATAAACGAGAGAGAGAATAAAGTTTCAAAATTATTCAAATATGTAATTTTGAAGCTTTTAGTTGTTATGGTTTAAAAATCTGCAAACACATAGTAAAACCATACAATTGAAATAAAACATGTCAAAAACATTTTGACTGACTCAAGCCACATTCTTCAGTTTTTCAAAATGCAGGCAGCTTGTTCTTCTTCAGGATAGGAAGGTTTTTTAAATCTCAGACATTCTGGTGGGGTGGAAATGTGCATCTCTGAGTGTCTAAGACCACTACATTCCCAGATCTTACAGAGCTGGAGACAACTGCATTGCCAGTGCACTCTCCTGCCACTTCTCCACGTTGCTAATGGTGCACTGATGTGGACAAAGCACATGCAATGAGGCAGGTTATTGCCAATGAGTGGCAATACAGGTTTACACTGCCTCGGCTGCCTCTTCAGTAAACATGGCTCATTTGCCAGCCAGCCAAGGAGTACAATCTCTGGGGTTGTGTTTGCTGTTAGGGAAGGGCACAGCAAAAAGGATGGCTATTTGCACAGGGTGGAGAAGACCTGTTGTTTGCATGGGCCAGATTTGCCCCACCTATCCACCCCATCCAGCTATGTGCTGGCTGCCAGAGGAAACTTCTCCAGAGAGAGAACCCACCACTGAAACTGAAGCCATGGGCACCCAAAAAACTGCCCATGTGACAGATACTGTGACTCTGCCAGACACTGTGGATCCAGCTGGTTTTAAATGGGGAAGGAGCCTGGCTCATTCTAGCTCAAAGCTCAAAGGCAACCATGTAAGGTCAGAGCCATTGCTTACAGCAACTAAATTCTGCTCTACAGTCAGGCTATTGGAGTACTTGGTCCTTCACTCTTTACAACAGATCCCAGCAGTGCGGAGATGTGCCAGATGCTGGTCAGCTTTAGTCATGCAGAAAAGATAACTCTGGCCATGCCAACGAAAGCTGCATCTGCTTTGTAAAGCTGTGGCAGATGCATTGGGTGGTTGCCTGAGCCAGTTGGTATTGATGTGCAAGCCAACGAAAGACAGCAGGTCTGCCCAAACAGCAGGATGGCCAAACACAGCTTAGACAACACAGTGGACAGCTCCTCTTCTCCATCAGAGGCTGGACAGATGGCCTGGAGAGAAGCAAGTCCACATCACTTAACACCTTGCTGTAGGACAAGTCACAAAGTGCTTCCTTAGGCAAAAGAGTCATTGAAGGCAACAGGCTCCTTGCCTGCTCACAGGCCAAGGAAAGACCTCTGGGACCACAGGCTTGGACTGCACAGCTGTATCTGGCCAGTGAAAGCAGGCTATGCATGTGGTACTTTCTGCTCTACTGTATTTTTGGCCCATGCCCCACCCTGACAGGCAGCAAGGATGAAAGTAATTTGACATGTGATGAACCAATGCGAGCCAGAAATGGGAAGGGAAAGGAAAGCCAAAACCAAGACAGAGGGTTGGCTTACACAGAGGTCCAGAGCCAAGTGCCTGCCCCAAAGAAGGATAGGATACCAAAGGTCACTGCTAGTACTGGGTTGTTCCTGAAATAAATGTCCTTTGGCTTCAGGGTATACAACAGAAGCACACTTCATTGAACCTTCTGCTTCCAAGCATGCAGTTGGAAAGTGTTTGTCCTCTGAGTCACTCCAGAACCATGGTGATGGGCTATCACTATCAGCTGACAGATGGGTTTGCCTCTCTGTTCTTCAACATGTGGGAGGCCATTGACCTACAGATTCTCCATCTCTGCTCTTTCCCCTTTCCATCTGCTATGGAAGTCTCCATGCTTATTATAGCCCTGATGGGCAAGGTAATCAGCCCCAGATTTCCCCACTGCTATCAAAATACAATTGCACTGCCATTCAGCAGCTCTCCAGCAGCTCACCTAAAATAAGCTACTGATTCTATTTGAGTCCTCAAGAAAAAGCAAGCAGATAAGAAAGTCAGCCCCATCTGTCAGCGACTGCAGAGAAGATGACTTCAGAGACCCTGGAGACACAGCTCTCTAGGAGAAAGTGAGCCAGGCTGCTATACCCATCTCATCATTCCTAAGTGAACCAAATTGGCTAAGCAACTTAAGAAGGTGCAGCCTGTTCCTGACCAGGGAAACGGGTTATTCTGCAAATTGGAGCAGGACTGAGAAACCACGCCATGGCTCAGCCCATCCCTTTTGGTTGCAAAGGAGGCTGTTTCTACCTTAGGATCTGAACTTGCATTGCTAAGAACTGCTTTTATGAGGAATCTTCCAGATTGGTGAACATACAAGACAACATTCAAATTGTCTAGGAGGCCATCATGTAGCCATCTCTTGATACACCAGCATGGCCCTTCAGGCAAGGAGCAGTCAACCTAAGCTGACTTACTGTCATCTTTCTACTCATAAGAAAAATAAAGGACCAGAGATGGAAAGGTCAATTATAATGTAATGCATGTCACTGCCTTCAGTTATATTGCACTGAATCTGCCACCACCATTTCTCTCCTTTTGCTTGAAATTGCAATGATAGCACTTTGCAACCAACTTTCATGAGAGTTTACAAAACAGCAGTCAGACAGGAGTATGGTTTGAAAGATTACAGAAAGGAAAATACAGGGCAGTGACTCCTATTTGAGACAGGTCAGCCTCAGGACCTCAGCATTTTCTGCCACAGAGCCATGCACACAGAACAGCTGTCCCTAGTCATGGAATCACGGAATTTTCAGAGTTGGAAGGGACCTCTAGAGATCATCTAGTCCAACTCCCCTGCCAAAGCAGGATTGCCTAGAGCACATTACTCAGGACTGCATCCAGGCGGGTCTTGAAAATCTCCAGAGAAGGCGACTCCACAACCTCCCTGGGCAGCCTGTTCCAGTGCTCTGTCACCCTAACCATAAAGATGTTTTTCCGTGTATTTGAATGGAACTTCCTATGTTCCAACTTGTGCCCATTGCCCCTCGTCCTGTCATTGGGAACCACTGAAAAGAATCTGGCTCCATCCTCCTTCAACCCACCCTTTAGATACTTGTATGCAGTAATAAGGTCTCCCCTCAGCCTTCTCTAGTCAGGTGGGAGCAACACATTGCATGTAGCATTCAAACTGATTCAAGGGTGGTCTTGGTTTGGAAGAGGATGGCAAGGGACTACCCAAACATTAAAGGAGCAGAAAGGCTAATACTGTCTAGTTGTTCAGCTGAACAGATTCTCCTGGGAGCCAACAGGAATTGCACTCCTGACAAAAGTAAAGTGGTGATCCCCAAATCAACCATAAGCATAAGTCCATCTAGAGTTTCCAGAGAGGCATAGGGAGCATCCTGTGACTGACCAAGGCTCCTTTGGCTGGACCTTGAAAACAGGAAAAACAAAAGCTCCACCCTTGGAAGCGATGCACGTGTGAGCTGCCACCACATTGCTTGTCTGAGCCAGTGCAGTTTGGGAATACAGTCATGTGGAGCAACAAACTTTTTCATGCTATGAGTGCCCTTGAAACTTCACCACAGCAAGATCTCAATGATACCTTTCAACTTTTTAAAGCAACATTATTCAAAAAATGGGAAAATAAAACTGGCTGCCCCTAACAAGAGGTTTCCGGAGTTGCTCTTCTCTCTGCACAGTGTGTTTGTCAGTGTATCACACAGAGGTACAAAGCCACTTCCCTGGTCTCCCTCACTTGTCCTACACCTGGTCACCGCTGAGGGCAGCCTGGGATTGAGGGATGAGGACAAGGCACAGCTGAGGGCACCCACATCTCACAGGAGTACCCCAACCTCATGCAAGATGATTCCTCTTCCAAACACCAATCACCCAGTGGCTGTGCCTCATGCCCCACATTTTTTTCCCCACCATTCTCCCTCTTCCCTCCCAAATTCCCCAACACACATCCATACAGAAAACACCCTGCAACACTTTGAACATCCCCCAGCCAAGCCTTTCTTTTTCAGCTGCCTGACTGCCAGCCCCAACATAGCAGGGCTGCCCATTTGCAGAACTCAGCACTCTAATCCATTGACCTTTTACACATTGTACAAGACCGTCTATTTCTTATCAGCATAGCCTATTTTAAGTAATTTTCTAGAAGTTCAGTTCATTCTTCTGCTTGCCTAAGGAAATATAAAAATTTACACCTATTGTAAAAGCATGAATAAAAGCTGATTGCAGAAAGTAAAGACAATAATGTGCCCATAATACTAACTAGCTCACTTGCACTGCATTTCTGTTTAAAGAAAGATTTGTCTGATCATCAACAGGGTGTTGATTTAGATTGCTGCTAAAACTACCACTGTAAAAGTAAATCCACTTTTATTGCGTTAGTACAGAGAACAGTTATGTACAGTTTAAACTTTTATGCCTGTTACCGGTGGTGATCAGTCTCTTAATTATTAAGCCAAACAGGTTCTGTAGCAGGAGATGACATATTTAGTGCACTTGGGATATTTTTTGAGGCGTTACAATTTACAAAATGAAAATCAACAAAACCTGTTTAAAATAGAAATCAGCAAAGATGGTAAAGAATCAGGTAGAGAATTTGTGCCATTCTCAGATTGGGCTATTTGAGAAAGCAAAGTGAGGGCAATGCTCTAGGACTTAAAAGATTCACATTAAGTTTCCAGATCTGTACAGAATTCTGGTGTGACTGAAGCTAGTCTTTTGAGTTTGGGAATGTTTTTTGCACTGATATTGTGCAATTTGGCCAAATATAACAGAAAGCAAACTATATTTGCTACTAAGAGGCAGTCACCTTCCGTGGTAGCCATATGCATTTTGATTATTCTTTACACAGTGCTCTGGTGACCTGATACTTGAGATGCAGGGCATGTTTTCTTTGGCAGCGATGTTACCCTCCTCACACTCATGCATTTCTAATCTCAATTCTCTAATGGGTAATCACTAACAGCAAAGAAGTAGTTCACGTGTGGATGCACAAGAGGAAGATGTCTGTGTGCATTCTGCATGTGGTTTGCTGTGTAAACACTATCCCAAAAAATAAAACACAAAGGAAACATTATATGTGAACAAGCAGATAGTTGCTTGGATCTCCCAGTGTCCAGATTCCATCACTTTCTGGTAAGTGGAGAACATTAAAACTGGAAATGTATCCAGAGGCATTCCTCCTTTGGAATATCAATATCAATTCACCCTTTGCTCAGGGTTCAAACTGCTCAGCAAGGAGAGCAAGACCTGCTCTGGCCGTTATGAACATTGCCACTTTGGGACTGTTTCTCTCTCATTCAGCTAAGATGAGAGTGGCTGGACTATGGACTTTTCAGCCCCGCACAACTCACAAGCAGCTCAGCTGCAGCTCCTGTCCAGGGCTACACTGTGTGGTCAGCAAGGGGCGTGTGCTAGCAGCAGGGCTACAGGGCAACCTGAAAAATACCAGTTGGAATCACTTTTATGAGTCATTTACAGAAAACACATTTACAGATGAAAAGCACATTTAGCTGAAGAGCATTTCATCAGTCAGAAGTCACTTAAATGCACAGATGGGGAGAGCTTTGGAGAACACTCAGGATCCAGTTCTTTTCAGTACAGCTTCGTTATGAGATTTGCATGAGACTGCTTTCCAGTTGGGCAATGTAGCCATTTAGGAGCATTGGTTTGACTGACAGATAACCCTGCTGGTGCAGGCTGGGTGGCAAGGCTGCGTGCTTGGAATGGGCATCGCAGAGACAGCCCTTCAGACTGCCATTAAGGACCAATTAGGTCAGCTCTGAGAGAAACTCATTGGCTAGAACTTTTCAAACAAAGTGAGATCATGCAGATTTAATGACTGATCAGATAGATTTCTAAGACAGCTCCCCCACTAAATAACAGAATCACCAGCTGACAGACCATATGAGAGAGAAAATCCTGTAATTCAGCCTGTTTCAGTGCATGAGAGATGGCACACAAGAGGAAAATCGGGTTGTTAAGGTACTAAAGTAGCACCTAGTTTTTGGTTCTCAGCTGTGTGTCATTTTCCTGTCATGCTCTTGGGCAAATTACTTGACCTCCCATAGCTTCAGTGCCTCAGCTTTGAAATGGGGAAGATTCTGCTGCCTTGATTACTTGGCTTTTAAAGGACTTCAGTGAGCATCTCAGGGAGGGAGGTGGGGTGGTGTACAGCACCTAACATGCTCTCTGTGGTTGTTTTGAGGGAGGAAGCTGCATCCTTTATGAGCCACTGTAAACACCACTAATTAATAATCACCAGAAATTTTTCACTGCATCTATGTAGTTCAAGAGGGGTACTCTCATTCCCAGGCCACAGAAATGAGCAGGACAGACTGAATTCCTCATGCCTTCATCAAAGGACTTCAGATGGGACAGTGGCTATCTGGGGGTTAAAGGTTTTCAGCAGTCCTTCGAAGGCACCGGGTTGCCTGTGGAGTCTTCAGCCCAAACAAAAGGGCAAAGACCCTCCAGGTCTTTTGGGACTGAGAGCAAGAGAAATCTTCCTTTGAATTGAGGAAATCTTTAGAGAAGGGACTTCAGACCTCCAGTGATAAAGGAAATAAAAAGCATCTGCACTGACAGCTCCAGTTAGGAGCAAAGAGGCACAAAGGGCTTTGAAAAACAACCAGCCTTTCATCTTCAATAGCAAGCTCAACAGCTCTGCACCAGCTGCTCTGTAAACAGCATAGCAAGGGAAAGCAAATCATTGGCACCAAATACATTAAACATGGCAGTGTCTTCAGATGACATATTTTGTAAACTTCCTCCTTACAAGTTATGCCATTTCTTAAATCTAAAGGATTACCTGCTGTATAGCAGCAGAGTCATTCTTCCAGGCAGATAAGCAGCTTCATTAGCCATGTTTCTTGCTGAGTTTCCCATAATGCAGGCAGGCAGTTTGGTTAAGAGAGCATCAATTGGGATGTCAGGTGACTTCGGTTCATCTCTTGTCTCTGCTGTATATTTTCTGAGGGACCTTCAGCCAATCACTTCATCTTTGGGACAAGTTTTCACCTGGACAAGGAAAGGAACTATTCTTTTGTCTTAAAGCTGTGAGCCCTGTATAACAATCATTTGCAACCTTTTATTCACTGTGGATCCATAAGAACTTTTTCAGGAGACAGGTAGACACTGTGTGGCAAATAAAAACCTCCTGATAACAGAGAGACTTTTCTCAGCTCTGTCCCACGTAGGAATAGCCCAGGAGCACCCAAAACCATGCATATCACAGGGTGAACTCATTCCAAAGTGTAAGCTCCTAAAGGCCAAGTAAGAGAAACTTCAGCCTCGATTTGGTGTGCTTTAATTTAATTTAATCATCTCATGGGAACTATAAAGCACTATCAGTAAGGGGTTAAAATAAAGTACTGACAATGCCCCTACAGTATTTTGTGTGCTGAAATAGTTAAACACACCCAGCGTCTATGTACTCATACAGGGAGGGATTACATCCTCTGAGCGACTTGATTCTTTTTATCTATTAACACTGAAGTGACATTTTCTCTAATTTCCAACTCTGTTTCTATTATGAAAACTATGTTAGAAATAATGAACAAGCACAGTTAGCAACATCTGATTGTCACTTGTTATGCCCATGGCAAGGCATGACAACCACCCCCACCTTTCCATTTTCTCCTCGTGTAGAAATCTATTGGGATTCTGGTCACTTAACTTCCTAAATCTCATTTTGCTAACAGAAGAGTAAGAATGCCAGACATTTCCAGAGTGCACCAAGGCTTAACAGTAACATGATATCCATAATACATCTGTACTGCTTAAAAACCACTACAAGCTCTTTAAGTAGCTGCCTGCCTTTGCAGGGAAGCAGCTGAAGAGTATTGCTGCAGCCCAGTTCCCCAGGTTCACTCTGCTGATGGTAACTCAGAGTCACAACCAACAGTGAACAAATCTCACTGAACACCCACTGCCACTGAGCCCTAAAAAATTCCTTTGCATAAATCACAGCCCCTCCTCACCTGGCATGTGACAGTCCCATGAAAGGCACCTGACGCTGCTTAGTGGGGAGCATTTGGGGCTTGCAGCTGCCCCTCAGTCTTTGCCAAGCTGTCATCCAAAGATTTCTTCAACAGCAAGCTTTAGCCAGCCCCTCCACTTCTGGCTAACTGGCTGTTGCTAGGCCAGATGCTTTCCCCTCCATCAAGCATGGATAGGTGGCTTCTCAGGAACTGCCTTGAGAAGAGCGCAGCTGCTTCCCTGTGCTAAAATAGGCACTTTAATTTGTTCTCCCCACTTCAACCAGTGAAACAGCATATGGGCTTCTGCTCTCTCCTTTAATTTGCCGCAAAGGAGCCCCAGGGTTTCAGGAGAAAGCATTTGGTGATTGCACTTGTAATAACCCTGGACACACACCCAGCTGGTATCTGCACACTCACTCACCATTCTACTATGGGGAACAGCAACACTACATCCCACATGTCCTCAGGTCTGCATCTCATCTTCAGAGCAGGTAGCACTGGTGGTTCAACCGTAGGTACTGCACTGCAGAGAAATTTTGCTGGCAAAGTCCTTCAGCAGCTCAGTTGCTATTAAACACCTGGGAGGCAGGGGCAGGCTTTGCTCCCACTCAGTACAGCCTTAAAAATCTTATCTTCCTCCCTCAAAGTTGATTCATAAAGGAAGTATAGCTAATGTTTTACATACCGTGCTGTGGTGAGTCCTTATGACTGGACTTGAAGAGCTTCCTTTAGCCAGAGGCACAACACCTTCAAATGGGGACTACAGACTGGCTGGTACAGAGCTACGCTTAAAAAGCCCTTGGTGCTGATGGACCTGGTGGGATCTGCCTTCTTGTTTTAAGGAAACAGCATGAAGAAGTGTCATCATGTGGCCAGAGCCAGGCACCGGTTTCATGGCAAAGGCAAGTATCCTTCTGCTTTAGTCTCAAAACCAACCTTCTGTCATTCTCTGGGAGCAACAGCTCGTCAGGCAGGGACAGCCATAATGACACAAACATGCTTCCTCATCTCACCCCTGTTCCTTGGTAGATCAGTGTTATTATGCTGTTATAAAAAAGGGGAAACTGAGGCCTGGAGCAAGGTGGCAACTTGTCCAAGGCTGTTCAGGGCATCGCAGACAGTCAGGAGGCTACATGAACTGCTGGTCTGTGGGTAGCATCTGTTTTCCTACAGCAGCATCAGAAAGCCAAGCTCTGTGGCTGGGACCATGCTTTTTTGCGTGTCCACGTGAGCCCTGAAGACAACGAGGGTGACCAGACCCTGATCTGCAGGAGAGTTAAGGACCCCTGCCAGAGCCTGGCTTTCCCAGGGACAGTCAGTGGAAGCAGGTTTGCTCCCCATCGTCTCAGAAGCCCCTTCCCCCAGCCAGGCAGAAGAAGGGGAGGTCTCTTCCCCATTCCCCCAGCCCGGCCTGCTTCTCTCCACAGCACAACTGACCCCAATTCAAGCTGCTGACACTTCTGCTCAGGGTGTTTCAGAGCTTCGTTATTTGTGAATGCCTTTTTGTGTAGCGCCATTGGCACCAGCACAGCTTGTTCCCAGCCTGTTCCAGCAGCTCCCCAATGACTGAGGTGACAGACTCGAAATGAGGCATGGGCTCCGAGCAGGTCCTCAATGGGGTCAGGGAGAGACAGCAAGCATCCCGGTGGATATTCCTCCCTTTTCCAGCTTCTACTCCCTGTACACCTCCATGCAACAGTCTTCAGTTGCTGCTCTCCAAGAGCTTAGTGCAGACAGCCGCTTGCTTAAAAAAACACATACAAATTTTTCAATCCCCAGCAGCAGGCTGGGTATCGACAGACTGCATGGCATTGGGAGAAAGGCAGCAGAAATATCTGGGAGGCTTCTGGGATTGATTTGTGAGGAACAGATTAAAACACACTAAACATCTGTATTCTGCCTAAGCAGTGGCCAGGCCCAGGGCAGGGAGCTGGCTGCACACATCAGGGAGATGAGTGCTGTGAGGGACGATCCAGTTACTATGAGAATCCTATATTTAAGAAAGGGAGGCTTCTCCTGCAGGGTTGCTGCATAAACTGGCAGTCAGGGATCAGTACCTGAATTGCTCATCGCTCTCTCTACATACAGTCTGTAGATGATGCCAGGCTCAAGTTAGGGAAGAGGCCAAGGTATGTCCTCAAACAACTTCTCAGCACACAGATGAGGTGGCAAAGAAGCGGAAGAGAAAAACAAGAATAACTTAGGAAGTTATTGCCAGGATGGATGTGTATCCACCTTGGTCAGGAGCCTGCCTCTTACTGTGGCCAAAGGCAGATGCTTAGGAAAAGTGCAGGAATAGGGCAAGTGGCACATTCCCAAATGCTCCTCCAGCATCTGAGTTTTCAGCTCAGGTGCTTCTGTACCACAGGAAATTGATGACAAAGACACCCCAGGTGAGAGACCAGAGCAGAGAAAAATTTCCTGAGAGCTGAAAACCTGAAAAAAGCATGTAAGATGAGTAGAGATCACCTGAAAGACCATTGCTTTCTATATACAAGCAGTATCATCTGTTCAAAGGAAAACAGCTATGACCTGTCTAACAAGCCTTAGTAGGCATCTCAGTATCTACAACATGGCCAATGTAAGGCATTTTTCTTAAAGATATTTCATGTTTGAAATAACGTCAAACAAAGCTGTTATGCATGTTTTCTCAGTCCCACATAATTTGGAGAATTCCCCCTTAGTAAGCATGACTGGTACGTGAGGCATTTTGCACAGTATCTGCTTTCTGCAGGGTCTCATCCAGGGCAGTGGTTCTGGCAAGCAGAGTCTGCGTTTTGACACGGCCGTTCTACTCCCGCACACCGACACATATGTAATCCAGCTCTACTGCGTTTCTGTCAAACCCTCGCTGTATCTGCAGCCACAGCACCACTCCCAGACTTCTATTTACAAATCACACCTTCTTCACTGCCAGAAGGGGAATTACTTTTTTCCAACAACAATAAACACCATTTATTGAACATTGAACACAGTTATCAATGTTGGCTAGCCCTGGCTGCTCAGGAATAAAGACAAGGAGCTTTCACACACCCAAGTAGGAGGTCCAGTCCTGACTGCTGTTGAGAGGCTACAAAGCTAAAAAGCATCCTCAAAAACATCCACAATCAGCTGAGCTTGTTCTTGCTGTCAAGGGCTAAATTTCCCTATTTATGACGCACAACATGAATGTCTTATTTTTCTATGGAGTGCAACATTTGAATTTCTCTATTACAATTTTACAAGTAGCCTTCTGTGTCAGTCAATGGAAAACTATTAAAAAACAAGCACTTCAAAATCAGGCCAAAATAATACAGGCCAATGCTCAAGAAAATAGCCTATATCATGGCTACAATAAAAATCAGACTCCTATTGCAAAATACCCTATGTTTTTTCTTTTCCCCTGACAGTGTTAACAAATCTATGCAGTTGTCCTACTGGTAAGTATCTGGAGGGAAATGCAGCTAAGCAAGCACTTACCAAATCTGCTGTCATGGGACATGGGTGATGGGACACAGAAGTACCCAAAAGCAGCCCACAGCTTAACCTTCTAAAGCAGCTTCCAAACAAGAAACTGATGCCTTCATTATCCACAAAAAATTGAGGGAGAGGAGCGTTCAAACAGTACTGCAGAGGCTGCAGAGTTTAGCCTTGAGTATCAGCAACAAAGCCTCCTGACACAGGCAGCCCCTCTAACAGATGTGCACCCCAGTAAGCACTGAAGAGACAGACTCTGATGTAAAAGAGACACATGATGTCAGACACAAGCCTGGGGATGACTGGAGCCCCAGGACTGTCCCCTCACTTTTGCCATACAAGTTTCTGCACGGAGAAACCAGTTCACTGTTACAGTGAGTGGTGAAAAGCAACCCAATGGGTGTCACCTCAGACAAAACACAGGAATGAGGGACACTTTTTCCTGATCCCAGATGGGTGCTGAGGGACCTTCAAAATCAAACCAGAGCAGGATAAAGGACTGAGCCCCATGACCAGTGCAGGATGGACAAATGTATTCCTGCTGCAAGTGTTGATGTCTCATTTCATTTCCTTTCCCTGTTTTCCCTTTGCCCTCCTCTCCCTATGGCTATTACACAGGATCTAACTACTTCCAGGTTTAATTGCTTTCAAGCCATTTCTTTTCCCACTCTAACATCCCCAGTTGCACAAGTAGGAGTGGGAAAGGGAAAACCACAAGGGACCGTTAGAATCATGGCCACATCATTGCTGCACTGTGACACTCCATGGGATGACTTTCTAGTGCATTAGAGGTGTTGCTGAATTAAAGACAGAGTTTTAAGATTGTAAGAGTCCTACACACTCTGTTTTATGGATGGAAGAAACACAGCCTATAGTGACAAGGAAAATAAATCTGGTCTTTTTTTTTCAGGCTGATCATTCCTTGTTACTTCTGTTGCTTATTGTTGTTTTTCATTTTCGTTACCGCTGAACTTGTCCACCCTGCACCTGCACTGGACTGAGCAGACCCATCCTGCAGTCAGTCACAGTGAGTCACTCAAAAGGTAAAGAGTTAGGCCCACAAGAGAGGTCAGACATGAGTAAATACTGCTCTGAAGGGTTTTGCATTTAGGCACAGGTAAGTGTTTTTCTTACCGGAAAGCTGCTTTAATTTATTGTTTTCAGCTAAATAAACTCAAGGGCACAAGCAGCCACTGACACGTTGAAGTGCAGGAAATCTCCAGCATGTAACTGAGTGATCAGCACACAAAAGCACAGTAACTCATTCAAGTGCTTAGACATTGTCAGCTTAAAATTACTATATCATTACACTTCATTATTTAGAGGTCTTGAATGCTCTAACCGGGAAGACAACCCACTTAATCTGATCACTTCTCATGGGTAAAGCTCAATGCGCAAGTTCTGGACCAAGACAACAGACTTCATGACAAGGGAAGAGAACAGTTTTATACTCTCCTCCATAAAATACCATGTAGGGCACAGAGACAAATACCTTGCCCTGACACATGAGTTACAGGCTACAGTGTGGATTGATCCATGAAATGAGATGAGCAAATCACCCCCAGCCAAATCAGACCTTTTCAAGCTAGAGGGCAGCTGGCAAAGCCCAATCAAGAGGGAGCTAAAGACACCAGAGATTACCTTGCACTGGAAGCTCCTTCCTCTCTCTCCTTCTGAGGATGATCATCTCAGCTTCTTGGAGGGGCTAAGCACCAGGTATGGTCTTAGCATCATGCACCAGTCACCTCTGTCAAGGGACAGTGAGAAATCAGCCATATCACATTCACTCTGCAGAGCATGCAGAGGACAACAAACATGAGCAACCATCCAAGGGGCAGTAGGCATTGTCTCATGTCTGACACAGAGCACTGATTGGCAGGAAATGTAATGGATTGGTGTTAACGGTAAAGCTCTTTGGGCAGAACGACCGGCAATGCAGTGATATCAAACAGCTGGTAAGCATCAAGGCTAATTCCAGCTAGTGGGCCCTTACAGAAGAAGTGCCTACAAAGGTTTTGCTCTGGCAATCAGGCCTTTGGGGGGCTGATTTCTAGCCCTTACAGGGATTTAATACAAAGCCACGCAGTTTTATAAGCAGAGAACTTGGAGCCCATTGCAGGAGCAGGCTGGAATCTGCAGTGAGATTTCGGGTTCCAGCAGTTGTAAACCAGACATGCATCCTGCATTCAAAGCACCACAGATATTAGAAGGAAAGTGGACTGCTAAGATCTCAAATGGGTGTTCATTAAAAAAAATTAAGTATTTCTGACTGTGTTTTTCCCAGACATAAATTGATGTAGTCTCTGTCCAGGAAGAGCAAGAAAATGCTACCTTATCTGGATTGCAGGAATGGATTCACCAGCTTTGTCCCTGAAACCAAAGGGCATGTCTGAGATCGTCCAGACACGAGCTGAACGAGCAGCTGCACTCTCCCATGACACCAGTTCAATCAGGCTCTTCCCGGGTGACGGTCTGGGCTAATTGCAGGGGTCAACACCTGAGCTCAGGGCAGCAAACATTGCACAGGGCAGCTTTCACTAACACTTTCCTGTGGCAGAGGAAATCTCTTTCCTTTACCTGAACAGAGGAGATAAAGTCCCACTAAGGCCAGCAGATTTCATAGTCCTTAATGTATGTGGTGGGCTGGACTGAGAAGCAGGGAACAATCAGCTGTGGGTGTTTGATTCCTGGATCTTTTCCTTGCAATGCCAGACCTGGGCTGCTACACCTCAAAGCTCTGGGACCTTGTCCTTTCCCTGGTGGAGCAATGAGATCCAGTAAGCAGTGAGGTCCAAGCAGTGGAGTACTCTGCTGAGCCTCAACAGTTGTGTCTACACATGGACCCATCACACACCTCTGCTCCTCAAATGTCCCTAGTCAGTCACACCAAACTGCTTCGGAGTAGGAGCCACATGCTAAAAGAGTACTGAGAAAAATGGAGCCTCAGGCTCTGCTTATGCCTTTGTACACCATGCAAGAGAAATGCCAACTGAGTACTCCTCCAGGACCAGGCTGGGTTCAGAAACTGGGAAAAGCACACAGAAAGGAACCAAGGAGGGACTGGTGGGGAGCAGATCTGAAGCAGTGGCCCAAGTCAGCATAGCTTGAACATACACCTCCAAGCCAGCTGTCCATGCACCAACTTTCCTGATGCTGCTGGAAGCCCTGGGCCTCTTAGCGGCGAGGGGACAGGTAGTTTGGGGGCAGTTTGCAGTGAAGAAAATCCTCTCTCATAGCTGCCAGACTGGCCTACTCGCTCAGGAACACATTGCTCAACTGATGTGGTCATGAAAAGAGACTTTCTTCACTTATAAGGGAGATCTGAATGCAGTTGAGTGTCTGAATACAAACTCAGACACAGGAGCCAAACCAGCTCCTCACAGCCTTAAACTGTGAAGGGTGGCACCAAAGAACTCAAAGTGATGCACAAGGAGCAGTTCAAGCAACATTAGAGCAGGACGAAAGACAAAGGAGACAGGAGAACAAATCTCACTGGCAACACCTGAGGCAACCTGAACAGTCACATCCCTGTGTTTTGGGCTGCGTGTCAGGGAGTGGTGGTGATGCTTGGCTGCACACGGGCACCAGTTGCTCCGAACACGGTCTCACAGGGAGGCAAACGCACTTCCTGCCTGTGGCTCAGACCAGGGTCTCACTGTCCCTTGGGGCCACCAATGCCACTGGTCCCTTGCTGGTTGCTTGGGCCAAGCACACAGGGCCCTCCCACCAGGTAGGGGCTAACAAAGAACCAAGCACTGTAGGTCTGCTGCTGAGAGAGAAAGCTGGACTAACCCTGGCTACCCTCCAAATGCAATGCCTGCCAGCAGGTGAAGATCTTCCTCCAGGAAGACACTAATTATCAGGAGATTTGCGTTTCAAGGCAAATCAGAGCCCTTAATCATTTCCCCAGCCACACTCGACCCAACTCTCACCTCCCAGCAGCCCTGAGGGTAGATGATCCAACTGCCCTGAGGACCAGCCAGGGAGGAGAAGCAGCCAGGCGGTGAATTACTTCCCAGCTTTGCCTCTCCCCACGAGTGCCTGCACGCCTGCAGGAATGAGGGACGGGCACACTTAACCTCCCCAGAACTAGGCAGCAAAATTGTGATTTTTCCAATGTGGATGAGTCACTTCCAACTGGGTTATTAAGTTATTACATTGTATTATTATATTAACGTCATTGCCATTTTCAGGAGAAGATAAACCTAATTTTAATCTGCTCTTAATTGAAAGCTTATCAAGAGCCTGGCTCCATTCCTACGCAGTGAGATGGCTTTTTCTTCCTTCTCCTTCCCTTCCCCCTCTCCATACGCTGCACTCTTTACGCTGATGAAAAGAAACATCTCTATTCATTAGAGAAAAAGCAGCTTGGAGTTGATCAGGCCTGTTAACCTAGAGCCTGGGCTGTTATCACAGATCAGACCTTCCCTAACAACAAAAAACTGTTGGGGGCTGCGGTTTGGTGGCCTGTTGCAGCAGTTTTGTTAGCTGTTCATTTTTATGTTAGGGTATTTGACAGTTTCCATTAGAGGAAGTAAGAATATTAAAGATATTTGAGCAGCTCTGGGAGAAAGTTAAGTATATAATGCAAGGGGACTGTGCAGATTTTAATTACAGATTCTCCCAAAAATCCATAGAAACTCTGATTAAACTCCTAATTACTTTTAAAGAAGTGAATAAGCAGTCAATAAGATGAACAGCAGTCTCTCTCCTTCTTTCCTTTTCTTGTGAGCAAGTTCCACACTGATAGCATGCTGCAGATGTATTATCACAGGCAAGTTAACAGGAGACCAAGAGGGAAACATTTCTCTAAAGATTCCTTTGAACGAACTTTTTGCGACATCTTCAATACCAAGCCTGGCCCTAAAATCAATCAGGTCACAGTGATTTACACCAGCAAAGGATGTGCCCATAGCCTCCAGCTGTGACTTCATTTTGCAGGATTACATTGGCTTTTCTGGCAGAGCTCTGCAGCCCCACACAAGCAGTGGTGGCCTGCAGGGGGCTGTGGCGGGGTTTCACTCCTTGTCTAGCGCAGGGAGGTGATGCTCATAGAGATGCAGGCCTTGTCCAGGGGGCTGGAGCCAGTCCTCCTGGCTGTGTTTTACTAACAGCCTTCCCAAACTTGTCACGTAACCACACTGAGCAACTTCACTTATCCCTTCTCTGTCAGACCACAGAGCTGGCAGCAAGTCTCCCCTGGCCCAAGGTCATGGCTCAGCCACAACTAATATCTCCACAGCTGAAGACGTGGGCATCTCTGTGCTAAGCAGAGCACCAGCCCCTGGCACAGAGAAATACTCTTATTCCAGGGGGACCTCTTACCAGGTGGTGAGAAACTTCTCAGTCCCAGACCTGTGGGCCGTGTTGCAGCCCCTCCAATCAGGCCCAGCCCTGCAATGTGGATGCACCTGATTATCCACACTCATCCTGAAAAAAAAAAGGGGTTCCCAATGAGGCATTTTAATTGCCTCCTCGGAACTTGGTCAAACGTGCTGGATTTGCAAAGAAACTTCTTTCCTCTGAGCTTCGCTGAGGCCCACAGTGAACTACAACCCATGCTCCTCACCAGGATGAGCATTACCATTCTCTTCCATGGCAGTCTCTGGCTTTCACTTAGCCAGAGCTTTGCTACAGCTGTGCCAGAGCAGGACAAGCTCTGCTCACTCTCCCCAGGCACAACAGTGCTAAGAAGAGTAAAAAAGAGATACTCCCCCTAAAGTAATTCAAAGTCAGAAGGTGGGACCCACTCTGAGCTGGTGTACAGCAGCAAGAGATGCTGAGCAAGCGGTGACTGTTCCCAGGGCACAGCCATCCTTCATCTTCCTGTCTTCTCTTCAAGCCATTATTGTTTATTTTGCTGTCTCCAATGCCCATAACTTTAACCCCACAAACAGCTTTAATTACCCCACCTCAGGAAGGAGAATGGGAGTGCTTCTAAGGGGTCAGCTGTGCCTGTGTTTGAGGGCTCTCATTCTCCATCTGCAAATATCACCACGCTCTGCTTCTTGCCTGATTTTTTCACATTTTCCCCACAGAGAAGACACACAGCTACCAAAACCCTCCTCCTATACCATTGCCAGTGGTTTTCTATCTAAAGCACAGGACTGGGAAGCAGCCCCCTGCCTGCTGATGGACAGTAACCAGCCATCTCCCCCATCCCTGCCCACCATGCCAATGCAGTTTATATTCCATGGCGTGGCCAGAACTGTCCTCACTTTATCTCATCGCCCAGGTCCCACAAATTTATCTTTCACAAACCTTTCAGACTAGTCCCTGGATCTGGAGAGACCTTAACCAGAGGATGCAGATGACCTCTGCTAAAATTTTTAGTTCAAGATGCATAAAGCCATCTTGTGCACTGGGCACAGTGTCTGACAGAATGGGGCTCAGTTCTGGCTAGAAGCTCTCAAGGCTTTTGCCATAGAAATAATTTTGACATACAAAACACAGCTAAAATAGTAAGGCTATAGGGCATGGACATTCGAAGAATGATTTGGTTTTTTGGAAGAAAGCTGTAGTGGGGTCTTCTAGGGGAGAAAAAAATCCCAAAAAGACACTTTTGTATCAGGAAGGGAAGGAGATTTTGCGGTGAGTCGGAGAGGTCCGTTAATTCCTAAGCCTTGAGCCAAGGGGACGGAGGAGAGAGAAAAAGGCTTGGAAAGGGAAGGAGGGAAGGAGCTTGCTCTGTAACCAAAGCTGGGTAATAAGGCATATGTGGCTTCCAGTGACAGTGTGAGAATTTACAGTATAATAAAGATATATATGGCCATTTGGAACAAGCTATTTCTAACATAAAACGACTCTGTATATTGATTGCCCGAGGAATTTGTACAGAACCTTATTTCCAGACATATAACTGAGCATATTATTTACTCGCCATAAAAGCTGGATAAATGGCCAGGCTCCAGGAGGGTGTGAGGCAATGGTAGTTGTTCACTGACAGATGAATGGAAGGAGCTTTCAGCGTGCCAGGATACTGGGACCTATACCACCCAGCCAGCAGCTTCCACAAGTCACTGCAATGTATAGATCAAGTGTATCTGCTTGCTCTTCAAAAAGGTGATGCCACTTCAAGGCCCTCTTGAGAAGGCAGGAGCCCAACATATGGGAAAAATATGATTTCTCCTCTGGAGCAGCACTGAGAAATGAGGAGTCTGAGGCCAGCATGTCCAGAAAGTGGAAGGGACTGAAGCAGAGCAGGCTCTTATACAGCAGCATATGAGCATTCACTTGAAGCCCCCAACCGTGGGCGTCCAGCTAGATCCCACATCAGTCACTTAATGGTGAGGGAGAGATGACAGCTGTACTTCAGCCTCTGCCTTGCTTCCCACGAGCCTGCCCTGAGACAGGTACCCCTCAGCAGTACTGAGCTACTGGCTCATTTCCAGCTGGATGGAAGTGCCTGAAAGGCATTCTATGGAGTTTAGAGGGCTGACCCTTCCAGATCCCTGTTCCTCCTCCCGAGTGACCCCGAGGCATACTGGTGTCCAAAGGCAAAGGGCTTTGCAAGCTTCCTTGTCTCACAAGCAGACTATAAACTTCAAAGCATTTTCTAGGGAATGTGGTGGACACATCAGGTGGGAATTTCCTTCCAAACGAAACTAGACCTGAAGGAAGAAATAGTCTGAAAATGAGGGGAGGAATAGAGAAATATCTTTTGGCCTCCCAGCAGATATAGCAAGCACTAGGGGCATCCCAGAGATGGGGATTTCTGCAAAGCTCAGCAGTTCTACTGCCGCTGTATTTTGACTAGTGATAGCTTTGCCTCGACTCATAAAACAGGTGATCAAGCAACACAGTAATCTTGAGTATTCTCCTCCCCATCTCCTTGCCTTTCACACTCCATCACAATGTTATGTGTAGGTGATACCGAGCCCAGACTGAGATCCCCTAGGCAGAGGCTGCATCATTTCCATATTGTTAAGTGTCTAGACTGTCATAGAATTACATACAGAGACCCAAAGGACTGGCCAGACAGGTGAGGAGGTCTTGAGACATGACTTCAGCTCATCAGCAAGTTGCTCTAATTATGAAAATAAAAACTTATGTGTTTTAGGCTGTGAAAGGGTTGTAAAACTGCGGTTATGTTCAGCACGAAGCCAGGCCACAACAACAGGCCAGAGTATCGAAGAGGCTGAATATTCTTGTACTCCTGCTGCCACCTAAAGGAAATTTCTCAAAAATGTTCTGAAATATCCTGGAATAAACATGTTTATGTTTCCAGGCTAGGGTGAGCTATTAGCTGAAGAAAGATCCATTTGGAACAAGGAATATTACAAGCAGAATATTTCTGTCTCCAGGAATCAGCTCCAGTGTTCCGGCAGATTTCCAGCACGACCATGATTGCGAATGGATGGGGCCAGGGAACTGCTGCTGCCAGCACTGGGAGGACTCTAGCTGTGGCCATCTTGATGGCCATGGTCTAAAGCTACAGATGAGAGAAGGTTTGTAGACAGGAGCAGTATCTTTCATTACCTGAGCCAACCTAAATAGAAAACCAAAACAGATTTGGGTCATAAAAATATCTTCTTCAAATCATTTAGGGCTCCACACAGATGTTCTTGTTCAATGGCTCCCTCTGAAATAGTTTTCCTCAAGGCACCTGACTCCTATGTTTGAATTCTCCCCATTATTCAGGGGAGACACTGAGTCCTTTGGTGCTTTTGAAGAGACGGTGACCAGGTCAGGCCAGCTTTAGAAATCTGGCACCATGTCCCATTTGGGCCAGGTGTTCCTGATGTTGGCTGCCTATGCAGCTCACTTGGATTAATCCATTTTTTTTTTATTTGTTTGCCGGAATTGGGTGTACTCCAATGGTGCTGGTGGTAGCTGGGCAAAGGGGAGATTTCTAAAAGGAAATGTTCCCATATTGTGCATAAAATAGCAATAACTTTGTTCAAGCTTCTATGCTGAATAAATGCCCAACAGCAGAAGTTCTGTACAGTCAGCACTAGTGAGCCCAGGGAAATATTAAATTGCCTTGTAAACTGGAAGCCAAGTGGAAGTATTACTTAAATGCTCAAAAAGTATAATTTGCTGCTGCAGATCGACAAATTGCTTTATTTAATAGAGGGAACATTACTGCATGAGTTATGAAACTGGCTTTACAACTTTAACTATGGAGTTCACATTTTAATAACCTTCTGCTTAAGGGGTAAGAGAATGTAGCCTATTTAGTTTTCCACCATGTATGCATATGAGGGCACACATGGAAAAATGTGCATATGACATTCAGAGTGCTTGAGTACAGAAATTTCACTGACATGTATCAGAGGGTAGGAGCACTTCTCATGAACGGGATAGTACCTCCCACTCAGGACACTGATGAAACCTCTCCAATCCAGGATGATTAAGTAGATACTTCCAGATAACCCCATACAAAATTGCATGTTTGTCAAGAACAGGCAGCAGTGCATAAGCTTCAGTGCACAGTATATTCTGATGTATCATCCCATGACATGAATATCTAGTGAACTTATTACCTTCCCTATGTATTTACTTTTTGGGATGAGTGAACACTGTGTTGTCCTTATTTCACAGCAAGTTAAGCTGAAATGCATATGCATTAAGCAATTTGCCCCAAAGTATCATATTGCGATGTGTCATTTGATGATAGCTGCTGCTTCCTGGTGTTATTCAGGAAGCCGTTTGACTCCCAGACTGTTTTGCATGAGCAGTCTTGTCAGGAGATGTGATTTCTACATATGCTTTCCTTCTCCTTGTGTTCCACAGAAACTGCATCTACCCAGTTTGGTCTAATACTTTCCCCACTTAATCCTCACTAGGGAATTTTAGCTTCTGTTGAAAGTGGAAGCAGAAGCTACCTAGGGCACCAGGCACAGATGAATATGACCTTTTAATTAATGTTCTAAAACTGCTGAGGAATTGGGAATGGAAGACAATATGGATGGTTTTGAAAAAGAGAATGAAATAAATAAAATAATCCTTTCATAAAGGATCATCTCCTTGTGATGCCTGTCTTGCTTTCCCTACCAGACTGCACCTCAGGTCCTGCTAATATTCCTACAAATCCTCAAAAGAGAGGCAGCACAGGAACGCTGGTGTGCTCTGCTCCAAGGCACTGTGCAGTATTAACTCCACAGCCAACAGTTCTTGATATCAGAAGATGAAAACCAACAGGGAAATCAGAATGATGGGATTTTGTCTTACCATTTTATTCCCCAAATGCTCAAATTGGAAAGCAATTTTCTCTCCAGTAGTCAGGAGTATGTACTTTCAGCTAATTGCAATGGGTGGCATTCACATCTATCCCCAGCTGCCCTCAAGGTGTTGTCTGCAGAACACGAGAATTCCCAGAGCCTTTAAGTATAGAAGCAGTCAAGTAACTCTCACTAAATATCTCTGCAAGTGTGACCACAGGTGTGGCATACATCTCATGTACCTTCAGCCATCCAGAAGTGACACCTGTAGTCTAACCTACTCATTGAGATGGTTCCTCTAGTCACTGGAGGGAGACCAACTCTTCTGGCAGGCATTCACCTGCCCATCTCCAACCCTTTCCTTAGGAGGAGATGAAGTCTTCTCAACCTACATTTAGATGGTCTGCAGGCACAGGAGAGGACCCTTGCCCCAGAAGATTCAGTTGGCTGTGTGCCAAAGTCCTGCTGAAACACAGGCTTGGGGAACTACTCAGAACACTCCCCACCTCTGGTTTTGTCTCTTCCAGGAAAACAAAGTAAATATACACATTAATAATCAAGCATAGAAAATCACACACACACACCCCTCTCTGAGGCAGGAGTATGCATTTCATATTCTAGCCATCCAAATTGTGTCCCTGAAGCCTTGGGGTAGCATTTACCTCCCAGCCAACTGAAATCAATTTTCCTTGTAACATCTCGTGAAACAGTGTCTCTAATACTTTACTCTATTCCACACACTGTGTTCTTACCTACATCTATTAATTTTTGTAACAGTAGCCAGGGAAAAAGGCAAGCGGGCTTGCTTGGCACACTTTGGTTCTGAAAACAAAAGAATCCAGGAGTTCTCAGTGCCATTCTCCTCTCCAAAGCAAAAGTCCTCACTGCCTCTTGTTGTTAGGCCAGAACCGTAACTACTCCACTATGATGCCTTTATGCCTTTCTTGGTCTCGGTCCCCTCCACTTTAATGCAAGCTTTGGTTTTCCAAAATTCCAGCAACAAAGCCCAGCAATACTAGGCACAAGATGTGCTATGCACATGCCAACACTTGTAGGGCCTTAAAAGCACATGTGGCTTCTGTGCACCAGGAAGATGGAGTCATACTGACACCATTTTTTTGCCATTAAAAAAAGACGTAATTGTTCCTCAAGATCTTTGCCTCCCTGAATAACCTCACAATATTTCAGCTATCTGGCTTTTCTTGGATCTTCAATGGAAAGTCATCCTGCTGGATCACTTATTGTCATTATTGCCACAGACAAAAAGGCAAAGCAGGAAGTCAGGTGACAGGTCAGGGACATGGAGAACACTTCATTTTATCTTGGCAATGTGAAGGAGAAAGGATTTTTATTTCCACTCTGTTAACATGTTGCCTGTAGAGATGTTCCTGTCCTGTTACCAGTCCTGTGTCCATCTGAGGAATTTCTGCATTGCATGTGGAGATAAGCCATGTATTGATCAGAGGAAAAGTTCTCTGTGTGGGATTAGGAAAAAGTTCATCTGTGGTCTTTATTCTCTTTTTAGCACAGCTTGCTGTGAAGACCCTGAAGACAGCAGCGGGAGTGATATTGACCCAGATGAGGGCCTCTTTGCCAATTATCCATTGTTAGTATCCCCAAGCCACACTTCACAGAGCAGGCCCCCAGCCTGCGTGCAGGTGAAGAAGGGCTGAAGATGGAGATATGGGACGAAACCTTGCTTGGATTTGTTCCTGATACTGGAGCAAAAGAAACTGCGCACACACATTATCTTGCTTCACATGCTTACCCAGCTGGGGCCTAGTTATAGCTGTCTAACACCAATCTTGCACATATAATCAATGACTTAAAATACAAAAGAGATCCACAAAGCAGAACAGACTATCATGAGGATTCACGCTTGCTTTGAGAGAGTCTGATCTACAGAACACCCAAGTATCCTCCACTATCCACTTCCACCAGTCATGAATTTCCTGATTTTTTCCCAGCTTTAGTGCAATACTGGGATAGCTTCAGATTTTCTTATAACATACACATTTAAGGTTTGAAAAGTGCCCGTGCAGAGAGACTGGTGTTAATTTCCACATGCCTTAGAGCACGCAGTCAAATCCACCCCTCTTCTTCCACTGAGATGGCATTGGACTCTCTGCAGACATAAGGCCAGGAATGAGAGATAACGACCCTACTAGTTCTGCCAGGGGGACATCTTTCTTACCTGCAGGTGGGAGACACCTGCATGCCCAGCTCCACTGTGGTAAATGCCAAACAGGCCTAACAAGAGACTAAGTTCCTACATGAAATAACAACAGGCCCCAGGAAAGGAAGGGAACAGCACTGTGTAAGAGAGGCCTTTGGAGTATCAGGGGAGAGACAGTTTGGGGAGCAGACAAACGCGGGCTCTGCCCCAGATACTCTCTCACACACACAGGTCCATGGGCTGTCAAATTACTGTTTCACCTGCTGTGAGCTCACTGCTAATTACAGAAGTCTAGACTAGGAGCAAAACCCAAGGCGTTAGAGACTGATGTGTTTAGGCCAGAAGGTAAAGAGGAGTACAAGCAATAAAGAGAATTGTATTAAAGATAGGAACTACCTAGCAAGGGGACTAGAAGACCTATAAAAACAAGACGAAGTGAGTTAGGAGGATTATTAAGGAACCAGAAAGAGATATTGAGTATCAGACTTACAAAGAGGTTCCCAGGAAGCATAACACACTGTGGACAAGTCTATACCAGACAGAAAGTAAACAAGACGATTACTCCACTAAAAATGATAGGGGTGAACTGGAGTCAGCAGGTGATGAAATGGGGGAATTTATGAAGTGATTTTTTTTCCTCCTGCCTCTTTGCAGGGAAGGGAGGACCCAGTGCCATGACAGGGAGTATATCTCTGGGAGGGAGAGGAATAGATAATGTGCAGATAACAACAAAAGTGGTTCTGGAAAATATAGGGCATTCACCATTGCCAGATACACGAAACACACAGTTAAAAGAGAAAACACACCTAGGAGCTGTGCGGGAAATGAAGATAACAGCCAGAGAGCATCAGGTCTAAGGAAGCTATTTTAAACAATCTGGCAGTGCTAGCAAAGGAACACAATGGAAGACATATTTTGATTAGTATTGGAAGATTGCTACTGTATTAGCACAGCACTGCTAAGCAGGATTGGGGGAACAGGCAGGCAAGCAGATGTCCTGCCAGCCCCAGGACTATGAGACTGGTGCAGTTACTCCATGAAGCCTTATTTCATCAGGCACTGCAGAGCTCCTAGGTACAGTTGATCCATGCACACACAGGACTAAAGGCAGATCCAGAGCACAGAGGCATTTGGCAGTCTGCTTGTAACATTACCTTGAGGTAGCCCTGGACAAATCAGTAAAGTCTCCTCCCCCTGTTTTATGATAATATCAAGTAGGAAAAAAATTATGTGCTTTAGATATGTGTGGCAGCTTCATAGCAGGACAGCAAGAAGGCTCATGCCATAGCCTCTGGCCAGGACCCTGAGAATCTGTCATTAGCTCTGCCCATGAGCCAGAGCAGACGCTGGGGATTCACTGTACTTGGTGCTCTCCACTCACAGCAAGAAACAAGACTGTGAAGGTGGGAGATGAGAAACTGAGGCACAAAATATTACAGAGGCTTGGCCTCTTCCTTCACATAAGTCCACGGCACAACTGGCAATTCCTTCTTGTAGATCAGTAACAACTCCAGTCAAGCCAGTGCAATTACTAGAATTAAAAGGGAATCTGATCCATTTAACTAGATAACTGACTTCCATATTAGCCCTCAAAAATCCATATTCCAGGCTGAAAGCAGATTTGCAGGGAAAACAGACAAAGTACAGAAAATAGCTGTATTTCACATCTTTCTTAAACTCAGGATGCTGGGTGGTACACCACAAGCACTGGGGAATGACGATACTAAAACACTGGACCATTTGCAAAGGAAAATAACAGTCCCTCACCACCCTTGCTCTTACAAATGCTTCTACGTGGGGTGAGTCCTACTGAAAAACACTGTCCTCATAAAAGTGTCCAGAAAGGAAGAAGTGCAAATATTCTAAGGCCTGATCTCACACACACTTTGTACCTTATCTCACATAATGGTTGTATTCCCACAGACACACACAAGATTCTTTCTTAGAAACAAGGCAGAATTGTTTTCCAGATCAATTCTAAAAAGTCAGTAGTCCCATGCTTACTAAAAGAAGGGGGTGCACTTTCAGGTCTATATGATCAGTTAGGGAATAAATGCCCAGTGCTGCCATGCCTATTTGGTAGCTGGCTCACTTCTCATGACCCACAGTTAGCCCTTAATTAGTCCTTAACTAGTCACTAGTGGCAGTGATTAATAAGGTGAATTGCCACTCAGGAGACGTTATTTCCCTCCTGCTTCTTCTATTGTGTCTATATGGACAGTAAATTCTTTATAGTAAGGACTGTGTGGAGTGTGTCCACCTGTTTACAGGTTTTGTACCTATTTCCATGGCAATGCTGTTCAGGCTCAGTTCTCCAGTCCAAATGAATGTTTTAAATTACATCTCCCATAAGCATTAGCTCAAGGGACTGTATATGGCAAATTTACAACTCTTTCAATTTGTCTACAGGAAGATGAGGAACATGACTGCTTGTAAATAACAGGTTTGAGGATATAAATCGTCCTTCTGGTTCCATCCATCAGTCCCAGAGACTCTGAAGCTAAAAATGCACAGTTCATTACCACATAGATGTTACTTCGCCAAGTTTCAAATAGTGTTAACATGCATCTTCATGTATCAGTGAGGTTGATCAGTTCAGCTCTGTGCTGTGCATGGCAGAAGCTGTACTGCTGGCTCGTAGAGAGCCTTCACAGGTCCTGCATGTGCTCAGGACAGCCTCCTCTGCCAAGCTGTTCCCCTCAGCTCAAGAGATCTGCACATGAAGGGGAGAGACACACAGTTTAAACCAAAGCCAGTACAGAACTCAGAATGAAGTTATTGTCCTGCCTTTTCTTCTGAGCCCTCCAGGCACAGGACCTTGCCTGAGGGGTAAGATGAAGCCCTTGGACAGAGATCACTGGCACCACAGGTCAAAGGGATCCAAAAAAAGGAGGCTTGCATTCAGCTATACCGCAAGTTTCCACGCGATCACAAACATGCACTTCCCCTCTGCTCCCCCTTTTGTGGTGACGGCTGTGCAACTTTTGCCTCGTTCCCAAATGCACTGAGGCTTAGCGTATTGATTTGTGTTGGGAAGAGGGCAGAGCAGACACCGCTAGAAGAGCAGAGCACCATCTAGCAGGCACGGGTAACCAGCTGAGTGATGGGTGCTATAGGAACGCTTGCAAGTAAATAATAAATCTGTCTTGTCTGTGATGCATGTTGCACAGCAACTAATTCCTTCCCCTCTGCATAGATGCTGCTGAAGTATGGTGGCTGGCTACGTGCTCAGTGACAGCCTGCCCCCGAAGATGGGATAGCAACGCAGAGCCCCACTGCACTATCTTGACTTTGAAGAATATTATAGTAGCTTTAAAGCTCTCAGACATTAAGAGATCATTACTCACTGTCTCGTCGGAGCTGATGGAGTCCTTGCCCTACGTGTTCTCCATTTAACAAATGTCACTGATTGTTTTACAACACACTCCGCCGAGGAACAGTGGAATCTTTCAATTCAAACAGAACTGCAATAGATTTAAACAGCTAGGAGCACTTTGCGCTTGCTTGGGAGCAATGTGGTTCTGCAGGCTAAGGTTGGGGTAACAAGCCCTGAGAAAAGCTGCCCTGAACATAAGGACTTTATGCTGGCAAACCCTGCCTGTCCCTTCCAGCCAGTTACAGGTGGCTACACAGCAGGCCCAGCAGTAAGGCTGAGATGTGTCCAACATCATGTACTAAGTCTGTAGCAGGATTAGGGCTCACATGCTCCAGCTCCTGCCCAGCTGAGCAGCGCCATACATGATGAGCTCTGGATATTGCAATCAGGCCCCAGAGGTGTCCAAGGTGGGAGGAAAGGCCAGCATGGAGCTGAGAAGGAACTTGCCATGAGGGCAGCATCGGCTCAACCATGCTGTTGTTTCAACTTCCATGCAATGGGATATTGAGTTGACATCAAATCATCATTTCAAGCAAATATGAATGTTTTCCCTAGGAGATAATGTGAAAGTCTACAAATTTAGTCAATGGTAATCATGAACCTACATCCCAGTAATGTTGCAAAAGACAATTAATAATTGTAATCTTCTTAATACAGAGAAAATGCCATATCATAGCTAAGTATTTCTTTTAAATCTGAACGCAACAAGGATAAAATGGCACCACAAATCTACAGTATCATAAAAACTTCCATTCCCAGTGCACAATGGATTTAATATCATTATCCTGAGATAGTATGTGTTCCTGTTCTTCTGAAATCATCCATTCCTCGTCTATGGTTAATTACTTTATATGAGAGATGCTTGAAAATTATTTCCCCCATGTGGAAAATTTGGATGAAAATGAGAACATTCTAGTTTGGAATCGAAATTCTCAGTAGAAAACTGTTGGGTTGTTTTTTTTTTTCCCTCAACTGCACAAAGCACTGTATTAAAAGTTTTGAGTTTTGGTTTTCTACAGAAAAGTATCAGCTCTCAGTTTTTTTCAAAGAAAGCAGATGCCCTCCATGAGTTGTTTTTTGCTATGTCAAAACTAAAATTTTCTTGGCATTTTCTTGTCTAACCACATACTGCACCAGTCTCACTGCTACCACAGCTGGCAAATATCCAAAAGGACTCAGTATCGCTGACATACACTTTTTTTTTTTTTAATCCTCTGACACTATGCCTTGTACCAATACCCTAGGTTGTGCTCATCAGAACAAGTTCCGTGGAGGGGAGGTAAATTTGCAGAATCAGGGACAAGAATACACAATATTTTTGGAACCACCTCCTTGTTCCTTCAGGATTGTGCCAGAGGCAGTCTGGCAGTTGTCAGCAGTGTTTTCTGGAGGCAGAGTGATTCTCTGCAACCACAGCTGGAACAGACTTTTTCACCTTTTACCCTAGGACCAAACAACCTTCCCCCGGGCCTCATCAGAGCCATCCATTTGTGAAATGGCTGTGCAAAAGGGGCACAAAAGACAGAAGAAACTTGGATGCTATTCCAGCCTTAATGTAATAACAGAGGTGCTGCTCAGGAGAGATGTACTCTGTGTCCCTCAGTCCCTCCAAGATCCCAATTAATAGGATTCCATTAACTTCAAAAGGTGTGCTAAGTAGTAATGCTCTGGGCCATTAATTCCAACAACGTCAGCATGCTCTTGCTATGACATTTGCCTTAATTAGTACTATAACCCACTACTTGACTGCTAGCTTTGCAGGTAATAATTCATACACAAGTCCCCCATAAACAGAACTTTGGGTGCTCTCTGCTAGAAACTGAACATATTGGTACATGCTGAAAAATGCCACAGGGGGACAGGATTTAAAATGTTGTAAGAGAAAAGAAAAGGGTTTAAAAAGATGTCACTGGAGTTACTGTAACTCTTTGAGCCTCAGTTACCCCCTACGGGTCCGTTAGGCTTCAAAACTGATGGTTTATGATATTCTTCAGAGACCCACCAAAAAGCAATAGACTGGAGAAAGTGCCTCTGGACGGCATTAGTCCATAGCAAGCTCTAGGCATCTTGTAAAATCTTTACATAGGATAGAGTCAGCTGAAAAGGATTTGGTCCCTTGAAAATTCAGCCATACAGAGCCAAACAAACCCAAACAAGCTCGATAAGTGGGCCCGCATGAGCCTCATGAGGTTCAACAAGGCCAAGTGCAAGGTGCTGCACCTGGATGAGGGCAACCCCCGATGCCAATACAGGCTGGGGGATGAAGGGATTGAGAGCAGAGAGCAGTCCTGCCAAGAAGGACTTGGGGGTACTGGTGGATGAAAAGCTGGACATGAGCTGGCAATGTGCACTCGCAGCCAAGAAAGTCAACCGTATCCTGGGCTGCACCAAAAGAAATGTGGCCAGCAGTTTGAGGGAGGTGATTCTGCCCCTCTACTCTGCTCTCCTGAGACCCCACCTGGAGTACTGCATCTAACTCTGGAGCCCTCAGCACAGGAAAGACATGGACCTGTTGCAGCCAGTCCAGAGGAGGGCCACAAAAATGATCAGAGGGCTGGAGCACCTCTCCTATGAGGACAGGCTGAGAGAATTGGCGTTGTTCAGCTGGAGAAGAGAAAGCTCTGGGGAGACCTTATTTCAGCCTTTCAGTACTTAAAGGGGGCCTACAGGAAAGATGGGGACAGACTTTTTAGCAGGGCCTGTTGCAACAGAACAAGGGGTAATGGTTTTAAACTAAAAGAGGGAAGATTTAGACTAGATATAAGGAAGACATTTCTTACAATGAGGGTGGTGAAACACTGGAACAGGTTGCCCAGAGAGGTGGTAGATGCCCCATCCCTGGAAACATTCAAGGTCAGGCTGGACGGGGCTCTGAGCAACCTGATCTAGTTGAAGATGTCCCTGCTCATTGCAGTGGGTGTGGACTAGATGACCTTTAAAGCTCCCTTCCAATGCAAACTATGCTATGATTCTATGAAAATGAGAAGCAAGGTCCTCATTCACCCTGAAAACAGACCCTTCTGCCAGAAATCAATATGACGTGTGTGGCTTTGTTTCTGCCTCAGTGGTAGCAAGGTTGTCCTTGGGAAGACAACTCTTGGAGGTTATTTGCAATTTAGAATGGGGCAAGGACATATACCCTGGGAGGACATATACCTGGGAAGATGAAAAATAGAAACAGCCCAAACTTTCCCATAACCTCTTAGTTTCTGCTGTAATTTATAACAAAGTCTTATGGAAGAGAAGTGGGGATAAACAGGACCCAAGAAGATCATTGTAATAAGAAATAGGAGACCACCACTGATACACGGGGAAACAAGCAGCCCAGGCCTGTCCAGGCACCCACATGGAAGGTCTTCCCTCTCATCTCCTGCAGCAGCAGCAGACAGAACTCCCATCTCACTACCAAAACAAAAACAACCTTCACAGACCAAAGGATCAGGATACCTAACTTCATGTTAGGAACCCTTACAGATCTGACCTTAATTCACTTTCCCCAACACCTTCTAAAACTTGAGAAGTACTAAGTACTGAAAACAGTCAGCAAAGCAAATGCCAATCTAGGTGGTGTTTTCTGAATGAGCCAACCACAAGTAACTCAGGATGAGTTACTGATGATAGGGCTGATGATGCCCTGGAACATCCAAGCTATTGAGATTGCTACATTTTGGCCAGAAGTCTTCCAAGGTCAAGTCTTCCAAAAACATGCAGTCTTGCTAAAGGGCCATGCATGGAAAGGTATTAGCACAAGAGGCCTATAGTGGGTATGGGCCAAACAGTCATGCAGAAAGATGTATGCTGATGGAAGGACACCGGATATTGAATAAAGACAGGAAATGTAACCAAAGATATCATCTCCTTCAAAGACAGAGATTGGCTCTAGAAAGCAACAGAGATTCGGATGCATAATGTGTGTTCTAAATGTTATCTCATTTTCCACCTAGACACGACAAACAGATGTTTCTGGTAACAATCCCTCTTGTAACTAAATGAGATAACGTGGATGGCTGAGAGATGCCAAAAATGTTGTTCCCAGACCACTCATTCCTTGTTTTTCCAGCTGAGACTGCCAAGAAGAGAGGCACTGACTGCCAGTTAGAGTTTCTGAAGGCAACACTACTCCTGAAAGAATCCAGATGAGACCAAACCACTCATTTCCCCCAGGACTTCATTTTCATCATCAGGGAAGAAAATGTAATACATCTCTGCAGGCCTTTGACACTGAAGTCTGAGGACCTCAGTCTGATCTCTATTATACTCATGTAAATCAAGGCCTGCTTGTGCCACAAAGTCAGTGACATTTCACCGCTGTGGTGCTAATAAGGCCCCAGGTATCTATTGCCTTCCCTGACGTACATTCTGAAAGGAGACGGAAGATGCCTTGATTATAACTCACTGCCCTTTCCCTTACTTGTGTGACTTGGCCAATTGCTAAAAGAAAGGAAGAAAAAGTCCTGAGGTCAAAGAGGAGGTCTGTGCTGGTGCAGTAGCTGGAACAGGTCTTCCCCATATCACACCAGTGCAAATTACTGGGGAAGAGGTTAATTGACACGAGAAAGGGTATCTCCCACCCATCTCCCACCTCCTTGCCACAGCATTTGGATTTCACACATTACCAGCATAGTCTTCTGCCTTCCCTCCAGCTTCACAAGCCGTGAATGACATGAAGGGAACCTAGCGATGCCTGGAGTCTGTCAGCAATCCTGCACTCGCCCACCCATAGCACACAACCCCAACGCACCAGCTGTTCAAACAAGGGCAGCCTCTACCCCACCAGACTGACACTCTCCCCATGCCAGTATCCTTCCTCTCTCCCACCAGAACCAGAGAACCAGAGAGCCTCTGTGATTATGGTTGTTCTACAGCTTTCTGCTAAAACCAGACTGAGGAACAGCCCAGGAAAAAATACCTGTTTGAAACAAGCTGAGTGTGATGTTTAGATGGAGCATGACGGGTTTTGCAGCCACCAAGGGATCAGCCATAAACATCCATTCCTACTAATGCAGTCACGAGCAGTTGCTCTCAGTAGATCTGAAAAGCAATACAAGACAGCAGCCATCAGCAGGTTAAATGAAAAATAAGAAAAAGACATAGGCATAATCCAAATTATTGCTCCAGTCCCAGTGTGTTCAGTGCTAGAAATAGCTCAGACTGAGGTTCAAGCCACAGGATTTCCAAACAGCTCCCTGACCCCTCACACTTCAGGAAGGCTGAGACTGGCTTTTGTGGCTTAACTCTTACTGCCAAAGAGTTTTTTCTCAGGGGCTGGTCCAAGTCTGTGGACTGTGCAGCCTGCAGGATCTAAAAGCAGCTACAAACTGCCCTATCTTCCTTTCCAAGTGTGAGGCCCACTTCCCAGCAAGGCAGGCCATTTAATGCCACTCATGCTTAAAGTGAAAAGGTTGTGCAGCTTTTTAAAGTTGTCCTTCTACTGTCTTTCGCTGCAGAGAGGAAAAAAGCAGAAGCATGTGAGGATCCTCTGGGTCTCCTCATTTAATGTGGGACTGAAGGGCAGACAGGCATCTCAGCACCATCAATGGGTCAGGTCTCTAATGTCTGGTTAGAAGAACCTGCAGCAAATCTCTGTCCAAGCTTAATAACAGCTCCTGGTCAAAACAACCCCTAAGCATCAGGAAATTCAGACTGGATTCTGATGAGGGTGGCAATGGCCCAACTATACTTAATAATAACTTCACAACAGCATCCTGGCCTGTATCAGGAATAGCAGGACTAGGAAAGTGATTATCCCACTGTACTCAGCACTGGTGAGGCCGCACCTCGAATACTGTGTTCAATTTTGGGCCCCTCACTGCAAGAAAGAGGTTCTGGAGCGAGTCCAGAGAAGGGCAAAGAAGCTGGTGAGGGGTCTGGAGCACAAGTCTTGAGCGGCTGAAGGAACTGAGGTTGTTAGGCCTGGAGAAAAGGAGGCTGAGGGAAGAACTTATCGCTCTCTTCAGCTACCTGAAAGGAGGTTGTAGCGAGGTGGGGGTTGGTCTCTTCTCCCAAGTAATAAGTGATAGGACAAGAGGAAATAGCCTCAAGTTGCACCAGGGGAGGTTTAGGATGGATATTAGGAAAAATTTCTTCACCAAAAGGGTTATCAAACATTGGAACAGGCTGTCCAGGGAAGTGGTGGCATCACCATATCTGGAGGTATTTAAAAGACGGGTAGACGTGGTGCTGAGGGACATGGTTTAGTGGTGGTTTTGGCAGTGTTAGGTTGATGGTTAGACTCAATGATCTTAAAGGTCCCTTCCAACACAGGCAATCCTAGGATTCTATACAATTTCCCACATCACTCTGGAAACACCCTATCTGCTGAGAAGAGCCACTAAACAGAAGTGCCACTTGTTTCAGACACACATAGCCGGCTCTGGAAGATGTCAGCTCTCATATAAATTAGTCACTATAAAATGGAGAACCCAACACTGAAAAAAAAAAAAGGGAGGAAATAATATGAGAGGCTTTTCTTGCTTCATGACTGGAACAGCTACTGTCATTTAAATTTTATTAGGAAAGATTAAAAGGAGCCTTGGAGTGAAGCTGCTGTGATGAAGTGGTCCCAGGGTCTCCATAACTGTGATTGGCACCATACTGATGTGTCAGTCTGACAAAGTTATGATAGTTATTATGCTGGCCCTAAAACAGACCCTTCAGCCTGAGGCAAAATAATAAAAAATGGGGAAGAAATATCCAGAACGCAGAAAACTCGATCCAATTGGGCGGCAAGATAGACATTTACCTCAGCATTATTTTTTTTGGAGGTGATGTGGAGTAGACAGTCAATACTGCCAAATCTGTACATGGATGACTCCTCTTATAGATGTCTTTGTAATCTGGCCTGTAGGTGAGGCTTGGTGCCTGCCCTCCCCTACAGAAGCGGGGCCCCCGGGACACAGGAGGGAGCAGGCTGAGAAGCCTCTCATCAGTTCAAGGCAGCACCTGCCTTGCTCATACCGGCTGTTTCTGTCCCTGCCAAACAGCACTGCAAAAGGCTCCACTAGTCAGGCTTAGCACTCGCTAAGCAGGGCCTCTGGTTTTATACCCATCTTCACCCTCAGGCATAGGTAAGGAAGCAGCAAAGGGTCCTTGGGCAGGTGCCACCACTCTGAACCACTCTGGAGAGAGCTGTCACCTGGAATTCACAAATGCCCATCCCCACATCACCAGCCCTCACAGTGCAGCTGTAAAAATCTCAATTTCTGCAGGCTGCTGCCTTTGAAAGCTCTGCCTGCCCTCGAGATACCTTTTGACGCATGCAACCTACTCACTGACCGCATTACACCACACATGCGAGCGTTATCTCTGGCCCCAAGAGACACTGCCTGCATAAGCACAGCTAACAAACAGAAGCATAATGAGCCCTTCTCACCACCCCAAAGTTGAAGGTAAGATGCCTTTTTAATAATAGGGTATTTGGAAGGATTTATAGGCTCTGGTTGTCTCAATACACAAATGACAGCATCAATCAGAGCCAGACAGCCGAGGAGGAAAGCAATATACCTGCTAGGTGAGGGGAATGCTGATATAAGGCACAGGCAGCAGGGGCTGTGACTGGCAGGAGCTGAGGTTTGTGCCTATACCTTCCCGCCTGGCAAGAGGAGTGGTAGCTAGCCGTAAATATGAAAGAAAAACTGCATTCTGCATCCCAAGCATGTTTGGCTTGTATTTTAGGATAGACCAAGCCCCTTTGGTTCCATCCCTTCCTGTCTCAGGGAATCTCTACCTGCTGCTTACATAGAACCACAGGACCTCACAGGCCAAAGAAGAGGCTTCTTCCAGGTCTGTTTGCACCCCACAGCCCCTCACTGCTGCAGAGATGGTAGATGAAGATTGCAGATCATTGCTAACTGAAAGCCCTGTGATTCCTCCACCAATTTAAAGGCCAAACACACCAGGCAAAATTGATCTATTTTCTTGTTCAGAGGCTGGAAAAACAGAGGTAGTCGAGTTGCAATAGCTGCATTCTTTAAAGGCACCTTGAGGAAAGAACAGTACTTTGAGGCAACCAAAGATAGGCGAGCAGATGATAATTCTGTGTTGCAGTAAGCGCATCCTGAACAATATTGCATATGAACTCAGACAGTCTGGGGCACTAGGTTATCTGCCAGTGGAGGCAACTGGCAATCCACAGTACATCTGTGCTGGGCTACCACCCTTTCTGCTCCTACATACGGGAGAGGAATAGCTGTAATACCAGCGCAGGAGATATTGCACAAGAACAAGGCAGGTGATGCTCTGAAAAGGGGCACAAGGTTGGAGAGATTGTTTGTTTTCACAGTGTTTGATCTGCAGAGCCAAAACAGAAAGGGAGCCTTGCCATCCAGTGGGATTATTATAATTCATATTCACCCAGAGAGAACTGTTTAATTTGAGCAGGTCAGGGGTTCAGCTTGTTCTGTGCTTGCCTACTTATTTAACAGATAATACCTAGTACAGTTTGAAAGAAAACTTACACTCATGTATTTTCAAAGATTTCCAGCAAGCTGCCTGGGCAATGCTCCCAGTTTATAACTTATCTGGAAACTAGAGAAACCTACTGAGTTGGAGTTTAATTGTTCTACTCCATTAGCTACTGCATGCATGTGAACACACTGTACAGTAAGTCCTGTGTTTCCCTCCTGTGGCTGCTCTACTGAAACAAGTACTGGGTAGGAAATGGGTTCCCAACCCACAGAGATTTTTGCAACTTTGAAAAATCCCATTTTAGAATAAAAGCAAGGCCTCTCAAATCCTTTCTGAAAACAAATGCATGTGTATCCCAGTAGCTAGGGGCTACCAACTGGGACAGGGTGAGACTCTTCAAGTCCAGGTTGACTTCTCAGCAGGTCTTCTGCAAGCAGACTACTGGGCATGCCACCATCTCTGCTGCTGGAACTTCTTTGCATTCCATAAATATCACAGCTTCAACCAGTGACCTGAACCCAGCTTCCTCAGGGCTAATGAATATTTCTTTTCTACGAAGTGGAACAGATTCAGTAGGACAAGCTGATAAAAATCTGCCCCAAAATACCCATGAACCTGGTACATTAAGTTGGGATACGTTCATCAAAGCTCACATTCAGCAGTCTCTCACAGCTCCTGCCACCCAGATGAGTGCTGCAACTCCCATGCTTTGCACTGTAATAGAGCATGCAATCGTTTCCCTATATCTCCTTGATCCAAGCAGAGTTTAATCAAAACCACCGCTGCTTTGAGAAGTATTTTCTGAGCAAAACTATTCCATCAAAATATTTTCAGCCACTTCAAGTACAACAGCTCAAACCCATTTGTTGCATTGTGCATACTCTGCAATTTAGCAGATCAATAGGCAATCTTTGCCTTTTTTGCTAGATACAGTAACAACCTTTCCTGCTGTAGACACTCCCTTCTTTCTGTGTGCTCTTAACAACACTTCTGCCTCCAGCTTCTCTTTGCTTCCATGCACTTTGCAGATACACTCATGAGCAAAGTCAGCATCAACAAAAAGAGGGCTGAAAATACACTTCTCTTGCAGATGGGAAAGCTGAAGTCTCTGTCATTCTCCAGGGCAAACTGAGCAAGCTACAGAGACCCTCAGTTTCCTTTGGTAACAGCCTTGGTGACATCCAGCCCCAGAAAGCCAGCCGGGAGCGCAAAAGCATATTGGGAGCAATTGGGTTAATACAGCAAACTCCCAAATGGCAAAGGACTGAGCATGTCCCCCTGTGCTCTGCAAACAGCAGCTAATTAATTCCTTCCACATCCCCCCAGCACAAGAGACCCTGCCCAGCACCTCCCTTGTAGCCAGCGTACACCTTGCCAGAGCTGACGTCTGGGATTTAGCTTTGCTTTCAGTGCCACTGCATGGCCAGCCCGGGGACTGGCATGTGCTCCACTAACCTCGCATCTCCCCACTACAGCAGTGTAGTTACAGATGTGCTGTCCAACTGGCAGAGCTCATAGTGAGTGATTGCTGTGTCAGGGACATACAGTAGTGCAATCCAGCATGCTGGAGAGATTCCTTTTTCATGGCCATCCACAATTTGATGGGTAAGCCAGGCTTTGAAGATGATGTTATACATGTTTTCCAGGCATTTTAGCACTCTTGACCCTTACTAATCAAGTCCTTACAGAAGGATACCTTAATTTCCCCATCAGCACACTCAAACATAAATAACTACAGTCACCAACCACTTTCCCTCAGTTTCAAGGGGAAAAAAAAAAAGCATTTTCCAACATAAAGATCTCACAGTCACCGCAAGAGCTTGGGAAAGAGCTGCAGCAGTTTCTCCCTCTTCCTCCAGGGCTTTAGGGCTCATTACCAAACTAACAGATAGCCAGGGTTTGCCTGTTAGGAGCTTTTTCGTAAGACAATCTATCTGCAATTCAAACAGTTTAGAACACAGCGTGAACACAACACAATTTATCTTAACTGAAAACAGTTTCAATCTGGCACTGTTTGTCTTAGAAAGCAGGTCTCCCTCCCGGGGTCATTTGAGTTATGCAAAGCTCTGTGTCACAACAGGTATGTAGAGGATGATGCTGGGGGGGAAAGCAAGGCAGGCAGCCCTCCTGGGGCATAGCTCAGTATCTTACAGCCCATTCAGCTGAGGAGCTGTATGTAACCAGTTTCAAGTAGTTCTCTGGCTGGAAATTGCTACCACTCCTCTGTGTTCCTCACCAAGGTGCAAGCCAAATTCTTCCTGCAGGTGAGAGCAGCAGCAAATTGTGACTCTGAGATAAGAAAAGTGCCAGGGAGTCCTCTCATCAGCTCAGGTTTATCATGATGAGGACCTGGAGCTTTGGGTGATAGCTGAGAAAAAAAATGATCATAACCCACAAAACAGGCCGACCTCAGACAGTTTGAGGCTTTTTTCAGGCTTTTTCAGTCAACCCTGAGCTCTTCCCTCCTCCAGGTCACACTAAAGGTCTCATTTTCCTCCCTAGAAATTGCAGAGGTTTAAATAAACATCCCTTTCAACAACATGTGTCACATTTTATTCTGAGGCTGTCAGAATAAAACCTTGCTTGGAAAGTTCTCCCTCTTCATTTTTTGCCTGAACAATTCACTAAACTCAACCCAGGTTCCCAAATACTTTCACTCCGCTAAACTGTATTTTTCAGTGAATTAAGTATTCTTCAAAAGGCATTTCCCCCTCTGCCGCTGACCTCTACTATTTTCTTCTTTGATGTGGTAAGTAATAAAAGATGACTAAGTGAGAACAAAACACTCCTTTACTTTATCCCTACACAAGCGGTTCCACACCCAACCACTTTTTCATGTTAGATACAGGCTCCTCAGGCTTTCAGAGGCATGAAGTTCCCCAGAGAGAGGAAATGACTTGCCTACAGTCACACTGAGCCAATGGCAAAGTAAAAGAGATCTCTTGCATTGCAACTCTCTGCTTGAACCACAAAACACCCTTGAGAGGAAGAGATATATTTCTACAGTTTCCTGATTTGCAACAGAAGCACCACCACAGGGGTTATTGCACGGAATAATCATTAGCAGAAATATCAGAGTCGTGCATAAAAGCACCAGATAGGACAATCACATTGTGCAAGATGTCATCCCTACACCTAGTGAGAGACAGGCCTTGGAGCGGAGGGCTTGCAGTCTGTGGAGACAGCTCAAGGATGCAATGGGAAGTGTTAGTCCCTTTCAAATGCTAGAAAGACAGTGACTCCACAGCATTCATTCTGCATTCCCACAACTGCAGACCCGCAGCTTATTTAGGCCAGACTTTCTTCCTTAATGTATATTAGCCAGGAATATACAATTCATTCGTGCAAATCTCCCATTTCTCACTGGTTACCACTGAGACTTTCTTCGTTGCCTCACTCAGTGGTGGCTGCCTCCTGCCATGCAGAGCAACAGCAGTCAGGGTGAGGATGCGTGGACGAGATTCCTTTTTGATGCATCTGATAAAAAACATGGAAAGCTCTCGAGGCTGAACTGAGGGAACAAGGAGGCAGTGCACCTTGCCTATTTCTAACCCCTACAACTCTGCGAAATCTCAACATGATCGCTAAATTCTGTTCCCCAGAATCCCAGCTTCAATCAATGCTTAGCAATGACTGAGCGTTATGCCCTCCTCCTCGGAGGGGAGGCACCGAATTCAGAAGGCTCTGAAGAGCAAATAAGGAGACCTGTATTTAACACCTCCCAAGACTCCATGGGCAAGCCTGCATGGCCAAGGACTATCAGTCTCAACCTCCGACCTGCCTGATGCAAGTCAAATCCCACCTGGAAATATGTAGCACGGTTAGTGCAGCACTGCCTTCTCTTGCTCAGGCTCGGGGCAGTGCCCAGGTACCGACCCAGCTCTCGGAACCTGTGTCTGACACGGGCAGTACACGAGCGCAGCACCTGTCCCACCACCTTCACCCAGGCAAAGCGCCCGTCCTGTGGCTTCTTGCCACGAATGAGATTTCTGCATTTTCTTTCCTGCTTTCTTATAATTTGCATTCCGCTGGACAGAACAAGTCCAAGGCATCCCAAGGACACGGGGACCGTGTGGCACACGCTGCAGAGGGGGACGCCTGCCCACACAAGCACTCCTCAATCAGCAGGACGGGTGTTTTCCAGTAGCTGGCGAGCACCTGGTACCACACCGGTTTCTCTGCGCCTGAACTGAGATGTTTCAGAAACAAAAATCTATAAAGGATAAAAGCCCACGTTACCGAGTGAGGAAAGGGAAGGGAGAACAAATCTAAACCACAACATACTTGAGTGCTTTTTTGGCCATCTGCCCTGCTTTCGACAGCACCTGCCGGCTGGCAGCCCGGAGGGGTTCCTGGGCAGAGGAGACGTGGTTGCCCAGGCTGTTCCTGAGCTCCATTCTTCACCAGGGCTCTCATACCACCAGCTTGTACGTTGAATTTTCCCTCCCAGCCCTGGTGCCGGGCTTTCATCCCGAGGCAGGGCCTGGGAGCGCTCTGGGGCAGCCAGAGGGATGGGGCTCTCCTCACAGAGCTAGCGGCCATAGGGCGGGAAGAGGCGGGAAGGACCCCGACAGCTCCCGCAGCTCCTCACCGGCGCTCGCTGCGCCCCCAGCCCTGAGGCCCGCTCCCCTCTGAGCTCCCCTTTGCTCCCGATCTTCCCTGCTCCCTCGGCGGCATTGCCCCGTCGCTCCCCGGCCCGGCCTTCTGCCCACTCCGCCGTGCGAAGGAGCCCGGAAGATGGCGCCGGCCCCTCAGCCATCGCCGCCCGCCGCGCAGGGGAAGCCGCGGCGGTGGGGAGGGGGGTGGCATCTGCGGGGCGTTAAGGTAAAACACGATGGAGGAAACCTCCCTGTCCCCTGGGGCAGTGATTAGAATAAAAACAGCCCCTTGCCATGCCCTCAGGGGAACAGGAGCCATCGCCCATGCGGCTTTGACGGCAGGTCGCGGTGGGAAAGGCGCCCGCCTGCGGGACGCGAACCCGCGATGCTGGTGGCTCTCGGGGCGCTGCTGCGGCCCCTTCCCGCCGCTCCTCGCCCGCCTCCAGAGCCCCGGCGAGAGCTGGAGAGCCCCGGGGACCGCTTGGGGCCACTGCCGACCCTTCCGCGGGACGGCCGCCTCTAACCCGGCCTGGCCGGGGCAGAGGTCCCCGGCCGCGGCGGCACAGGGTTAGGGGGAAAGCGGGACAGACGGGGGCACCCCGGGAGGGAGAACGCCAGGTTTTGGTTATGGCAGCCTTCAGCAGGCAGGATTAAACCACGACCTGCAGAGATTGGCACATTTGCTGCCTGCGGAACAAGTTTTTCGGCAGCGGACCGAGCAGTCCAGGGAACCAGGCGGCCTGTGAACGCCTGGGCCTGGACCTGCGGCCAGGAGGGTATTTATCTTTCCTTTGGATCGGGCTGCAGAGGAGTAACGCGCTCTCCCCAGCGCTCTCCTCAGTCGTCACTACCTTTAAATCTTTAAATCGCCGCTGGGCGATTGCCAAACAGCTCCGGTGCCAGCCTGCTGCTTTCAGGCTGCGGCAGGAATTCTGTCAGGGGAGGTCTGAGGTGACAGCTGAGACGAGGTGCTTGAGAGAGACCTCAGGAAACACCGGAGAGAATATCCGCTCACAAGCAATAAATAATGGAGCATAAAGTTGGGAGTTTTTTACACGGCTGGTTCTTTGGAAATGTGTTTCTTTCAGGGCTGCTGTTGGGAAGGCATTCATTGGGATGCATGGCTGTGTCTGGTGGAACTGAGGAAGGAAATAGTTTCCTTCAGGAGTTATTCTCATCTCACCCGTACAGAGATGTACACAGACAAATCAACAGCAAAGCCTGATTTTTCCGCAGTGGCAAACAGCATCACAAGACGAACTGAAACATCAAGAGCACTTTTAAAAAGGGAGTGAGAGATCCTAAACACCGGCATTCTTCAAAGACAGCAAAACTCTGGGCAACTGCCTGGTCTGGCACCTGGCCTGAGCACCACGGCACATTGTCCCCGCTGGAGGAGCGAGCCAGGAGAAGGTTCTTGAGTAGGAGCTGGAGAGAAGCAGGGTAGCAAAGCTCACAGGCATGGCCATATTGGACCCGGCAGGGAACCGAGCCCACCGGACACAGGGCACACACAGCTGCTGACTGGGTGTTTGTACAACTGTTGTCAGAGTTCCCTCAGGGGAAACACCTTCTGTGGGAGATGTTTCAAAAAGCTCCACTCTATTTGTCTTTCTTCTCTTTTCTTTTTTCTACCCCTGCTAGTAATCAGCTTCCTCTTCTAGGTGCCCAATTCCCAGCATCTTAGTTAGAGGAGCTGGTGGCACCCAGGCAGTCATTAAGAAATCTGTTAGTAAAAGGTCTTGCTCTGGACTGCTCCATGGAATAACCTTGGGAAGTCCTCTGAGCTCTGTGAGTCCTAATTGATACCGACACCAGCTCTCATGGGGCTGGTTCCCTTTCCATGTCTCAGAGGATCTCTCCACTCTGTCTGGGGTCATTGCAAAATGGTCTGCCTTCCTTGGCAAACTATGGTTGTACAAGAAGAAAAGCACACAGCATGAAAAAATAACAAATGTAAGACTAGAATACTGTGGGAAGAGGCCCCAAACCAAATTGCTTCAAATTTCCTTGCAAAGCAAGAGTCCAGGGAATCAAAGTATTCCTGAACACGGCACCGTCTCCTGTCTCGCACACAAATCTCCCAGTGCCATGTGCTGAAACACCATTTTTAAATAATGCTATTTATGTGCATCACCAGCATGTGAATGTAAGTCTTTGGGGTAAGACAAGCTCCTGGAAGAAGGCGCTTATCTGCAGGAACTGAAATTAAGTCAAGGTTTGCCCAGAGAGGGTACAAACTGTTCTTAGGGTCAGTCTGGTCAAATAGTTTGAACTATTTGGATGCCGAGTTTAGGCTTCTGGAAACCTGCAAGCACATGAAATACAAGTACTTTCATCAGCTGGTGTGTCTTTTAATTGCAGGGTTTTTTAAAAAAAAAAAAAAAAACAAAAAACCAAAGCTGCTTGGATTTAAAATTCCTCTTTATTGGGGAGCAGCATGGGCTGACTGCTCCTCAAGGGATGGGGAGCCAGGATCTGGGCATGATAATGCAGCCAACAGAGATGGTGGCCTTGTCAGCAAGTTCCTACAGCGCTATCTGGGAGCCTCTCCCCACGGTCACCAAAGGAAGGGGACTGCCCTCAGCTCCACTGGCTCTACCTCGGCCCAAGCCCAGGTACCAAAAGCTGCATGAGAAGGGATGTTCTCAGGACCTTTCCACTCTTCCCACTGACAGCCCAGCTAGTGCGTAGGGATGAACAGTCCTGCTGGCAATCATTATAAGAGTGAAGTGCAGAAGGACCAACCAAACCACACCAGTCATTCAAAATAAGCTGGGGAAGGCGACTCTGGAAGTCATTGTGTGTGTATCTAATCCCTGTGGAAATTACTTTTCCATGCCCTGAAGAATGATAGTTGGATATTTGTAAATTCAAGTTGTCATTTTGGTCACATTGAAGTCAGTTAGAATTTTGCAATTAATTTAAATGATGGTCAGAATTTAAAATCGATGTTACTACCCTGAGGCATTTAAAGCCATTGTAAATGAAAAATGAAATTTATCAACCATTTCTCCCTTGCACTGAACAAGTGCCCTTCACCAAATAATTGCTGTGCAACAGTTGTCTTCATCCTGTTCAAGTCGAGACCAGAATCTACAGCACCAAATGCTCTTTCTTCAGAGCTGTCTGTATCTCAGCATGCACACACACACAAAAGAGAGTTACCAGCAGGCTTTGCAGACACACAGTTTTATCTTAACACAGCTAATACATTACCACCTAATTCCTGGAAATTCAAAGCAGCCAGGTCACGGACCCCACTTACACATGTTGCTTGTGATAAGAGGCCACACTTTTGTATTTATGCATCTGTTTGTCAGTGTGACTGAGCAGGTGAGCTGGTTTACTGCTAAAGGCGTCCTGACCGTCTGGTTTCCTCCCAGCCCAGCGCTGACCAGCTGTGAGCCTGCCACTCCGAAGAGTTATTTCGGCACTGCCGGTCGCTGACAAGCAGCCATCGCACTCTAGTCTGGGGGAGGCTGCACCATGGCTGGAGATGAGTAAATTTTACGCTGTCCATACAGGGCCTCGCAATAAAATGCTTCGTTGTACCATACCCCGAAAGCCTCCGATAAAGCCATTTGAGAAAGCAGTGCTCTGACATCCAGCTGTTTTGTTGTTCTAGAACTAGAAATGTTAAAAGCAGGAGCAAGATTCTAGTCAGACAAATCTCTCTCTGCAAATTGCCAGAGACACACAATTAATACTAAACTGTCATTAACCCTGTGTAGAGCTTTACAAAGCAGCCTATAAAATAATCTGAAATTGTGTCCCTGCCAAATTTATCAGGACGTGCCTTTTCAATACAAAGACGCTGATTGTTTGAAACAGCTCCTAATGAGTCATTTTGGGCCACAGATTAATTGTTTCTGCCTCAAGGGATTCGACTCTCCTTTGTCAGATGCAACAGTAGCAACGATATGTCCCTGGTTTGCTTTTTATTGTCGATTTTGTGACGTTTCCATGTAAATCCAGCCAGACCCAGGCCTGGGATCCCATTTTGGCAGGGTGGCCCAGGATCAGAGTTCTGACATTTCTGCACCAGCAGCGCCTTCCAACACCATCTTGAGCTTCAGCACAGCCAGATCCGTCTCCTTCAGGACAAACTGGGAGCAATACTTGCCTGTTGCTGGGGTGGGTTAGTCAGCACAGCCTCACCTAATCCTACTCACCCACCCTTTGTTTGTGACTCAAACATTTGCATTTTATGCTTTTTCTTTCCTCACAGATGGTAGTGCCGGAGGCTGGGAGACCATGCAGCTGGGTGGGTTATGCCCTGACAGGACTATGAGCTTGGATATGTGACTAACTCAGGCCCAGAGGGAAAAGGACTACCTGATGTGGTTCCCATGGCTTGTCTCCCTTCTGAGATGCTCGCTCTTTGTGCTTTGAAAGTGGCACCTTTAGGAAGACTGGGTCGCATCAGGAGGGACACAGCAATGATGTAAAATACTACTGTGTCAACTTGACCAATATAGAGTAGCGCCATGAAGGGTGGGGTTGAGAGAGTTGTATCCACTGGTTATGGACACAGGACCTGCCACCCATCGCAGCTTCACGTCTGCAAGGAAGCATTGCAGCACTGCTACAGAGCTGCCCCAGGAAAAGTAGAGAGAGGGACAAGGGGAGACCAGGAGAGGGCACACAGATGCCCCATTTCTCTTTTCACCTCATGTGCAGCCCAACCACACACCACCATGCCAGGTAACCCAGATGTTCCCTTGTGGCTCCAGCTTGACTTCAGCATAGTCATGCTTTCCAAGAAGATGTGTGATGTGGTCCTCACCACTGAGGCTGAGGGACACAAGAGTTGTTTCCGCCTCCCCTAGTCAGAGGGAGTGGAGCAAGGATGCTTTTAATTTCCTCCCCTGATGCAGTGGGAAGGTGGAGGGAAGGAACTTCAGTGGTTTACCCCATGAGACCAGGCTAAGGAGGCCTCAGCAAAGCCAGGAAGGAGCAGAGGTGTATTATCCCTTCCCCACACAGAGGTGCGGTTAACACAATCCTAAATACCCTTTCCCATGAGAAGAGAGAAGGGAAGCTCATGATAACATGGGGGGAAAGAAGCCTGTGAGACCAAGTGGCCCGATTTCATTGCAACCATGTGGTGTGGCAGTCTGGGAGGGCTGCAGGAGTGCAGCAAGCTGACTGGGTGTTACATTGTATGGTTTTGTCACCTGAACAGAGTCCATTGATGAGAAGTCCTGCTGAGCCACTGCGCTACCTTGAACTGTCACCTCACCTTATTGTGGGATAACCAAAATATTTCTCTCCCTGCTGAGCACTCTGCCACTATCCCCGTAAACTGGAAGAGCATGAGAAGTGCCAAGGCGAACAAGCTTGAAAATACAGCTTTAATTTAGCTTGGAAAACAAATTTACCACTTGTACAGCCCTTCCTCCTTGTCAAAGAAGTACAAGGTGAAGAAAACACAGCTGCGAGGCAGCCTCTCACAGCTGAGCATCTATATCAGGCAGGAGGTCTCTGTGTGGTGTGAGCTGCTGATAAGACCCAGGAGGTTCAGAAGCTACTACGCAGTAGGGAGCAGTTTGCGGTCTCTGCACTTCCAGCAACCAACGCACCTGCCTGGGGATTGCTCTCAAGGTCCCAGGAAGTGTCAGATCAATCCACCAGCACTGTCAAACATCCCACGGATGCTGGCTCTTTGCCAGCCTCCCATCACAGAGCTGCTCCCATTTAACAGCAGCTGAAACTACCTGACTGATCATTCTCCAGTATAGCACGGACAATCTCACACATATTTTTGTTCAGATTAGAGAGATTTGTGTAGAGCATAAGCACGTCTCGTTTCCAGAACAGAGGTCATTTGGATCAAAGGCTCTGATGTAACATGGCAGCTTCTTTGGCTCACTCAGCTCAGAGTCCTTCTATAGACTTATAAATATAGCCGAGACATTATTAAAATTGTAACAAGTTTCTCTCTCGGGGACCTCAATTATTCACCTGTGAGTAGCTGTTGTTTCATCACCAGGAGGGAGTCAAATGGAAAGTACAAAAGCAGGGATGGGTTCTAAGCTTTAGCAGTCGTTTTGTTTTACAAATTAATGGGGATAAAAAGTCCCCAGTAAGCTCAGTACACTCCTTCCAGGTGGCACTTTCTAAAATGTACTCATTGTGGCAAGAACTTCTTAAATAGCTTAACGGTCTTGCATCCTTGGTTAAACATAGCCACAGCCACAGATCATCAGTATCCTTGACAAGTACCGTATCCTGGGTGAACGTTACTAGGCAAAGTCCACTTTGTCAGGGCAAAAGTAGCTCAAATAAGGGAGCAACACACGGGTAGCTGCTAATCTGCATGGAGTTTTCCCCACCTACGTTCAGATCACATTTGGCAAATATTTCTGATGACCAATATTTATAAAAAAAGCATTTATGAAATGGTAGCTAAATGTTTCTGTTGGTGACTTTTGCACAGGGCAAAAAAAAAACCACCCCAGGTTGTCATTCAGTGTGGAAGTAGAAGTTATTCTACACTGTGGTGGGAGAGGATTTGTGAAGCACACAAGCCTTTCCAGAAGAGCTGCTGAAGGACAGCTAATTCCAAAATAGTTTGTCTGACCCTGATGCTCCGAGTGGCCCATTACCTTGTGCTGCCTCTGCTGTGCCCTCGTTATTCCACCAAAATCAGAAACCGGCACAAAACCTGGTGTTATTTGAAGGGGGATTTGCAATCAGACATTGGTTTGTAAAATAACCTTAGCTTTTAGGAATACTTGGTGGTAGGAGGTTTTTTAAAACTAACATAAACCCGTGATCAAAACTCCGGTAAAAGCCTAGATCTTTTCATAAATTGTCAATGTGCAGAGATTCAGGAGTAAAAAGGAAATTAGTTAAGGGATGAGTTGGCATTTCAGGCTCCAAAGAGCTCCCATGTCTCTCTGAGAACTGTATATGAGGATGTCCATCAGTATTTATTCCAAAAAGTCATGGAAATGAAAAGATGCAGGAAAAAGGTGGGGGAGAAGAGGCAGGGGAGGAAAGCAGTTTTGCAGAGTTTATTGGAAACTCAATACATTGAAGATCTTTGAAAAGGTACAGCCAATTAGGTGAGCTCAAGTTTAATTCTGCTGGTTGCTAAGAGGAAGTCATTGTGCAACTGTTTTGCAAGAGCATTGAAACTGGTTGAACAAGATACACAGCATGTGGAAGTGAAACTAAAGAGATTAAAGAACAGTTTGGGTTGTTGTTGGGTCTTCTTTAATTACCTTTTTAAGACACTCCACTTTTCTTTAAACTTTAAATAACAGCATGAAAAAGGCCTCATCTCTTAGAGGAAGCCAATAATCCTCTGTCATGCGTAAGCACACTTAGGAGAACAAGCCAGGTATGAATTTTCAGGGGACAAACCAAGCTGCCCGGAAAAGACAGCATATGGGAGATGAGAGGTGGAGAACAGGTTCTGTAACAAGGGCCCCTGTTCAAAGCAAGTCAAGAGAGGTCTCGGCAGCTAACTCACCAGGTATGTGTTATACATCAACAAAGCCTTCTCTGTTGAATGAGAGGCTCCTTCATCTTTGCCTCTAACCTCCATTCCTTCTTCACCACAGCAGAGGGATTTGCTTTGCAGAGAAGGAAAATCTGAGAACACACTCTATGTGTTCTTCTACGCTTCTATACACTTCTATGGATTCAGAAAACCACAGAAACAACTAGAGCCCAAGCCCTCGCTGTTCCCAGCAGGCCAGACCCTTCCCTACAGCAGACGTAGCATGGGTTTTATGAAAGCCCCATATGAAGTTGGTATCTCTGCTTAGGAGCTGAATAGTCCTTCCTGCTGACGCAAGCCTTAGCTCTGAGTCTGCACTTCAGGAGCTTTTCTCCAACACGAGAGTCTGCAAGTGGTGAAATAAAAGCCACAGTAACAGATTCTTCAGAGCTTTCCCCTAATTCAGCCCATTCCTGTGCGTATAGCTGCTTAAGCAAGGAGCTGCTGCCCACAAATACCCAAGCCATCATGAATTATTCTTACAGAGGGGACCAAGATCGCTTGGGACATAACTGCTAATCAGTTAACAACTAGGAGAAACTGTCACCACAGTTTCATTGAACTGGGCAGAGAAATAGCTGAGAAACATAGGTCTTTCAATCCTCCCCTCGGATGTTGATGACTACTCCTTTCAAGTTTTAGTTCTAAACTGTGAAAGAAATTATCATTTCACACTTTTTCCTCCTCATTTCAGTCCATCTTCACCTTCTTTTCACGTTTCCCCTACCTCCCCCAAAGCAGCAGGAATATATATTTTAACAGAATGCAAACGTTCTTATTCAAAACTTCTCTTTTCCTCATTCTCCTTTTTACATCTCCTCAAAAAGTTGGTCTGAACTTAGTATCTACTTAGATTGTCCTCAGCACCTTACATGGTTAGCTGCATGACCTCAAAAAGTGGTGAGAGGAGGCATGCACGTGTACTGTGAGCATTCAGCCTAGGAGCCATCATGAACCAAGTCATCTCCTCTCTCTTCCTCTGGGCTTCTTCATTTCTGTCCAGCCTAGGCGCCCTCATCTCTTCTGTTTAAGAAGGATTCAACGGTCTGCTTGGGTCTTCTCAGAAACCTTCCTGTAGAAATTCTAAAGAAAATAAAAAGTGCTGGCCAGAAATGATACAATTTTTGTGGGTCAAAATCTTGAGAACCAAAGCAAGGAATTATCTGAGATGATCTGTTCATATTTGGTTCACCAGAAATCAGTCAAGAAAGACCCAACAAATAATTCTTCTTAGAAATACTGTTGCTCTGTTCTCAAGATGATTCACTGTCTGTTAGCACAGAAGTGACTTACTAAAATCCTTTGATGTGAAAAAGGTTATCTCCTGCATCCCTCCAAAATAAAAAACAAAGCTAATGCAGTAATTCTGATCATATCGGGTGCCTCAGCAATAGACTCCGTAATGACCTGTGCTCCAGCTGATGCTGATATTTGTTTTCAGTAATCTGTGCCTAGGCATCAAAACAATTTTCAGAGTTTATGCGGGAAATAAGGTTATTACTTACCAAATAACTACAAAACGCATGGACATTGTATCGAGTTTGATGCTTATAAACTAGAACTTCCTAAAGGCCCATTACAGCATTAATTAGGGGCAAGGATCTCAAGAGGGAGTTACAGATAGACAGAAAACCCCAAATAAATGGCAATCCAGGTGTTAGTCGTGGAACACAGTGGTGCCCGGGCTGCCCTGAAGAGGTCACATCAGCCTCTCCATGTGCCCCAAGGCAGGGTTCATGAAAAACAAGAGTGGGACAGAGATCTTACGAAAACTGGAAGCTGCCAGGCAAGGTAGTTCCAGTTGGTAAGCATACATTATCACCATTTCAGGACTTAATGGGGGTTGAATACGACAACCCTGATGAAGTAGCTACTAGACAAATTTCTGAAGTTCCCAGTTGTATTTGGAAGATACTTTTGACTTAACAATGTGATATGCAGATGTTTCTCAAATCCAAACCACACACAATAACTTAATTATAATGTCACAATAAAATATTCTTCAAATGTTATCTGCTGCTTAGAGATACGTACACACACACGCTTTAAATCTCCAGATGTGAGGACAAAATAGCTGAAAGCAGTGGGATAAAATCAGATATATTTCAGAAGGCAGTTTTGAAAGAGGTACTCAGAGGTCATAGGAACCGTGGTCACAGGAACCTGTAGGAGCTGCTGATTCATTGCTAGTTAAGTTGACATGACAGGAATAAACTTTTTAAAGGAGAGGAAAAGAATTTTCAAATCAGGGTCCAAAAAAAAGAAATTTCCAAGACCAAAACGACAACCTGATCTGTTTCTCCATTGCTAGATTATCTCCCTTATTCACGCTTCTAAATCTCAATGCAACCATCCACCTTCTCACCTCTGCCGTTTGAGAACAGCCTGCAGTAAGAGATACGGGGGCTCAGCGCTGCTCGGGGCACACAATCCAAGCCTTAGCGGGGGAAATACCCCCAGCAAGTCAGAAATGAGACCCAAGGCAATCCCCTCGGTACGAGGACAGGCCCAAGCAAGCTCTTTAGCTCACTCGCCCGTGTTTGACACTCACGTGGAGAAGGGGAGTCAGATCACATACATTTAGGCTGGAACCAGTGTACGGCATTTTTTTTCTTCACCCATTTTATGTTTGTTATCTTTTTTCCCTTATGTCTATAGGAACTCTTTTTCAGAATCTTATCTCGTCTTGATATTTAAAGGGACCCTTTCCTCAATTATCACAGCTGTGCATTTGACAGAATATTTCCATCTAGGTCACAAATTTATTTATACAGGGTAGTGTCTGACTGGCCACTAATCACTTTGTACTACGTGCTAGACAAAAGCTTAACCGAGACTCTTCCCATCCTAGAAAGCTTTCAACCCAAAGATCAAATCCTAAAGATAGCACAGGCTTAGTTACAGTCCTGAGACTCAGGAACTTGGAAATCTGCTTTACTCCCAGAGCTATATTTAAGCACCTGTACACCTGGGGAGCGCAATTATATACCAGATACAGGTAGGTTGTACTCACCGGTTTTATCGCTGAAGGAGCGATTACAATTCACAAGCACACACGCTCTCCATGACTTAGACCCTGGCCTCGTCAGTGCTTCCACACATCTGCTCACTCCCATACGCCCTGGATGCACTGTTATTTGGAAAAAACAGCAGCATTCTGGCTAGAATTAGAATTTAGCACCGGCCTAAGCACCGGCCTAAAGGAAGGATTTGATGCAAATAAACCACTGGGGGAAGGAGGAAGGCAAAAAGAGGACATTTCAGCTCAGGACACTGCATTATCATGCACCGCTCTATTTAGCACACAGGGCTGACCCCTTAGTCCTAAGGTTACCTGCAACATCCCAGCTCCTCACACCACCCGAGGAGACTTTATTAGCAGCAGGTGCGAAGAAGCAAGTACTCTGCTAGAGCTGCCGTACCAACAGCTATGATCCATCAGAGAACTCAACATCCTTTCCCTTGAGAACATTCCAAGTATCTTACGGCAGTTATTACATAGCAACCTTCCTCAAGGTCACTCATTAGCCTTTTTCTTTTCAAAGACCTGTTTGCCCATGGTTATTAAGTTGAGCTTTTTTCCTTTGAGTGTAAACAAGAAAATGTTTTGCCTCTTATGATGCCAGCATTAGGAAGCTGGAAGACCAGCAAGCTGTTCCCTGGTGCACAGCATGGACCGCTGCCGTACTTCGGAGCAGAGAGCACAGGGTGGGGAAGCATCAGAAAGCAGAATTTCCAATATTTCATTCCTGCCTGGTGGTACCAATAAAAGTTCTTTTGTGAGGCGAGAACGTGGTTTTGGTCTCTTAATCTGTCTAGAGGTAATCACAGGCTGATTCTCACAGCACAGTTGAGAGAATAAGCTGGTCTAGTACCATCTATTGTATACATTTACTGAGTGTGCATTTTTTCATGTCTGCATATTCAGGCTTGCGTATAGAATTCAGTCCTCACAGTTTAGACACAGAGATGTGATTCAATCGCTGCAATCTAGCAAAGGAAACTTCTGTGCAAGACTGAGCAGACTTATCTCATTGGAATTCATCCTACAGACATTTGCTACTCTTAGTTACAAAACTCTTCAGTAATAAACTACGGGATGAAATTTGGACTCCTACCTGCAGTTCTTCAAGTCTTGAAATATAATTTCAAATGAGGAAAACTAAGACTAGGCAAACACCTTTTCTTCTCTAACACAGTATTATTTACTAATGGCATTTGGATATAATCTGTAATAAACATTCTTCAGTATGCTAGCACAGCCGTAAACTTTCGGCAAGTTCGTATTAGGGCTTGTTGCAATGTAGGCAGAAGCAACAAACATCTAAGTCTTGCAGATGGGGTGGGGAGTCCGTATTAGCTGCCATTTCACTGCTTTCTATGTCTTTGCATGACCCTTTCACTGGCATGAACACTATAGGTAGAAAGTGGAATTCTTAACAAGTAAAAACAGAATCAGACACATGAAAATGATAAATATTGCTTTATTAAATTACTTTTATACTCCTACAAAGAAATTTTCTGATTTCTGTTACAGAATTAAATGCAGGAAATTCATTGCTGTCTCTGCAGTTATCTAAATTTAGATACAAAAAGGTTGTAAAAAGACCAGCCTATTCAAGTTACATAAAAAAAGGCAGAGAATAGACAAGTTCCCTTAGGAATCTTGAGGCTCAGAAATATAAAGTCCTATAATACAATGAAATTAAGAATTCAGCAATGTGTTGAACAATTGTAAACTGTAACTGCACTGGTGGACCACATTATTCAGCAGTTTCCTTAAAGGTACGAACTGTGAACTGAACAAAAAGCATAGCTGACACAGCAGACCTCATTTTGTTGTTCTCCCTTTCACTCCCTCCAAGTAAAAGTTGTGAGATCAGCATTCAGCATTTGAATGATAGGAAGGAAACTTGCCTCCATAAATATCAGAAATTTCTCCATTCCATAACTATTTATAAAGTAACTAGCTGTTACAAATCAGTTTCAAGTAAAACAGGTGGCTGAGGCAAAAATAATCAAAATCAGATCATACACAATTTTACTGTAAATACAGTAATTTGAAAGATAAACACATAACCATAGCACTGACAGGCTATCAATGCTGCTGTAGTATAGACATGATGTGTCAGTAGAAAATTAGGATGTCTATTATCAAAATCGAGGACATTCATTCCAGTCTCTGGTAATCTAATCTTAGTGCAAAACAGATGCTAAGACATATTTAGCAAAAAAGGTGATACATTTAAGGCCAAAAATTTGTTCAGTCATCACTATCACTTCCAGATTCACTCAGCTGCAAGTCATTTCCTAGAAGAGAGAGAGAGTCATCATATTAGTAATTTTCAAGGAAATACTTTTCTTCTTTCAAGATATTCCCATTCCAAATTAAAGGCTCACAAAAACTAATACCAAACAGGTCAGGGGGGTTGGACTAGATGATCTTTAAAGATCCCTTCTAACCCAAACTATTTGATAAGAGAATAAATAGGTGTAGAAGCAAACACCCCAGTGACAGAACCTTAGAAATCTCTTTTCTACAATTTTAAAATCTTGGCAAGGAAGCCATTAGCTTATTAGCCACAAGTGCATCTATTTAATATCATCAGATCACAAAAGACAACACCTAGCTATCTTTGCCACCCACATTTTCATGCTTCGTAAGTGGGAAAACTGCTGGTGAATGCAGTTTTGTGAAAAACAAGTTGGTTTTTTTGAAACACATCTGAATGCTACTCAGCTGTGCTTGAAAACAAAGTGGTGTCTCAATCAAGAAGAGCAGCTCTTTGATGTACCATTTAAAGATGTATCAGTGACCTACTATTTCAAACAGGTTTTGGAACAAGTGAACAAACAAAACATCAAAAGAAATTTTACACAGCACTTTAATTTGGTGGCTATATATATTTCAAAATGGGGAAGTAAGAAGAAAGACTACATCATGCTTAAATGGATGTCCATAAGCTTAGGGGGGGGAGGAAGGGAATCTTTCCAGGATGACAGAAAACTAACAAAAAATACAACAGCATGCTATACGGAATCTACATCACATCTAGCAACTTCCCACACATTTTTAAGAATTTGTTCTAACTGGTATGCTTTTATTCACACCTTCCTTGCCAAACAGCCATTAAAAAAAATGCATCTCAGACTGTGTTGTACAGAAAGGGCCTAAAAAGCAAAGGAAAAAAAAAAAAATCACTGAAACTGAGTAGGCACACTATTTTCAGATGCCTTTTCCTCAGCTGCAGCACCCTTCACAGATCACTTTTGCAGATGGGTATAAAAGTGACCTCAAGAGGGTAAACCCAGCAAGACACTCAGATTGGATCTTTTGTTGTCAGGCATATCATTTCTGCCAGAACACTGAAGTCTTTAACGTGGCTGCATTTAGCCTGCCTTTGTTTTCCACTGTGTCATCACTAAAGCTTAGGAAGTGGTACATGATTCTCTGTGACAAAACAGAAAACACTTTATATAGGACAATAATAGTGAAGATGGCCGTTTCCAGCAGTCTTTAAGGCACTACTGTAGACAATTTTTTTCCAGTCCTCTATATAGATACAACATTTACAGCCGAATTATTTTAATATAAATTAAAAAATCGATTTTGGAAGAACAAAATCAAGTCATCTGTCAATAATTACTCAGGACAATATATTGTCCTATGAAATAGTATTTCAAGTCAGAGAATGGCATTAGTAATTAAACTCATGCATATATCACTCAAAGGAAAACTTAGAGTGGATCCTTCGAAATCCCAGCCCTGTTACGCACTACCTACTGGGTAGAGGACTGGGAGTACGAACAAGAAGATAAACTTCCAAATAGTGATTCTGCAGCCTTCAAAAGTTATTTCAACATAGTTAATAGAAATTACACAAACCCTATAACACCAGCCAAAAATACCAATGCTTGTGAAAACCAGCAGATGGGAAAAGCAAGAACTCCAAGTTCCACAGTCAGAAATAATGCATTAGGATTTACTTCAGGGAAAACTGTCTGCCCTATTTTTATAACCCTACCTCCAAAAGACACCTTCTGAGAGATGGCAAAATAACACAGACTAGAGTTGGTAGTTTTCAGAGGCGTTTGGTGCAAGAATGGAAAGTTCATTTAACTAGGACTTACAAACATCTAGACTCTATTGTACTTATAAGGCAGCAATAAAGTGGGGAAAACTGTTGAATTCAGTTTTCACAGTGCCAATTGCTTGTTAGACTGCACTGCAAATCATGACATTTCCTAAACTTTTAAATCAGTGACTTTAATACATTCAATTGAATTATTGTGAGTTACAGGGGATGAGGAAACTCATGAGTGATGAGTGACCCGTGTTTCAGAGATCTCAGTGGTCACACCAACACCAAACTAATACAAGGGAAGATTATTTCATGACTCTGCTTGTAGCAGCACCAAGTAGCAAAAGAAATGAAGTTGTGCTGAATACTATGTACATAACACAAGGTCCCACAATAGCCAATCTGTGCTGGTTTTTCTTTGGAAAATTACTTTATTTAACCAAGCTCTCGTTTAAACAAAAAGTAGACATAAAGCAACATACGATCAAATATTTATGAAGAACAGATTAATTAGTGCCACCATTTATAAACTTTGTTACAAGGCAAGTTGTGAGCCTATACAATTGGCTTCTGAAGACAGAAAGGGGAAGAAGCCGTATTTTGGGGGTGAGAGGCACCCTTGAGCCCCAGATTCCTGAAGAGATACATCATGTATATCTGACAGAAGTATTTGGTTACCATGCCCTAGACACCACCTCCTATGTTTTCCAAGTTCCACAAAACCTCAGCTGTACGATTTCTACATGCAAGATGAAACTCTGCTCTCTAACCCTTCCCCCAGCCTTCTGCCTGCACACAGCAAGCCAAAGGAAAACTTCACTAATTACCCAGTAGGGCCCCGATTCTACAGGGATGCACAAAACTAGTTACGCACAAAAGCGGTCAAACCTCAAAACAGGATTAGACAAGCAAACAGCTCGTGCTGACATTTGTTGATTCAATATTTTATTTTTACAAAACAGTATTTGAGATGGAAGAAATGACTGTACAGAACCCCGACTGAGAACTCTTGCCATTCAAGCTAGAACCATGTGCTATCCATTTAGTTTCTTCAGGTTTCACTCTCCTGCCAAATTCCCTCAGCAAGGGAGCTGGAGAAAAGCATTCTTCTTGAAAGTAACTGTTTTGATCTTTGTCTAGTTGAAGTACATTTTAAGCGTTAACCATACTAGAAGTTGGGGACAGAATCATTTTAAGCAGTAAGGAGATCTGTAACCATAACCTAAGTAAATGGGATTAAGCTAAAGATCTAGGCAAGCTCAGAGAGTCAAGCCCAGGGCTTGATGCTACAGACAGAGGTTCTACTTGTCAACATGGTTCTCGAGCACCATCAAGCCACCAACTTCCCCTGTAACAGTTTTGATGTTGTCATGTTGTAAGCAGCATTTTCTCACTATGACTGTTGAAACTGGTGAACCTGGCCACCTGTACTTGTAAGTGTATTTCTCAGTGGAAGCTTTACCAGCTGGGATTCTGTCACTGGGGATAGAGCTTAATCTCATTTTCGTAACAGTTTTATTTAAAGCACGAAGAACGGGAAATCCCATTTGTGAATAAGGGTTGAAATAAATGGCACACTCTAAAGTTACGCAAATTATAAACATGAGATATTGTTCTCTACAGTGACAGTAAAATGAAAGCAGCATTTAGTCCTTTGCACATGAAGTCACAGGACTTTTCAGTCTGATCTTATCTGTTAATGCAGTACATAATTAAATATCTGTGCTGGTTACTTAAGTATTTAAATACTAGCGATAAAAAAAAACCCTGTTCGTGTTATCCATTAAGTCCTGAAATAAAAGTAGATCAGCCAGAGTCTAAAATTTCAGTATAACAATTTTACATATAAATGATAAACGTTAAAGATCTTAGGCTGCAAACCAAGGTTGATGGGAATCTCTTCAAACCATGAGCCTGCAGCTAAGCATCTAATTAAAAATGTAATAATTTTTGAAGATTCACCATAGCTGAATACTCACTTCTATTTGCAAATACTCCTGCTGTTTAGGTAGTGAACTTAAGGATTTCTACCTAGTGGGATTTTTTTTTTCTGTCCAAACTCTTTTTTTGAATACACTGACCACTCAACTCCAGGCTGCACAATAACCGCTTCTTGAAGAACATCACAGCTGCTCTTCAAATTACATTTTTAGTTGCCTGAATGGGTGGAATAAGATAGTATCACCTGAAAGCAAATCGCCTCCTTCCTTATATGCAAAGGACAGTTCTGCCATGCTGTCCAGTGGAACAGTGCCATGAATCTGAAGTAGCTAAGAATACACCATGTCTTCTGTAATTCAGAGTATTGCCAGTACAGTATCTTTCCCATAGTTCTACCCAAGAAATTGTAAGCATATGTGTTTTGGGAGTGCCCTGTTAGTTAAAGTATTTTCAATACAAAATTACTATTCTCCAGTCCCAATGTATATAACTGGGAGGAAGCCAGAAGAGCTTAGGAAAAAATTTCAACTGCATCAGCTTTAATTTAATATCTCTGGGGACCAAGAACCTTCTAGCTCAGTGTCTAATTCAGACCGCTGCTGAACAATCAAACCCTAGCATCACTTCCCACAGTTTTAATTATAACAGAGACATACTTAAAAACAATATGGTTTCCTTTCAGAATCTTGATGTCTGGAATTGTGCACTAAGAAAAGAACAGCCTTTGTACTTACGTAGTGTATTCATCATATGACCACTGCTCTCTTGGGATCTGTTATGACTGGCATCTTTGTCAGGGGCAGCCTGTTGTGGTATGGCAGACACAGTAGGCTGCGGCTGCAAATACGGCATTGACATAGGAAGAGAGGGCTTCGTTTCCTCATCTTCAGAATCACTAGAACTATTTTCACTACTCGATGAAGAGGACGAAGAACTTTTAGAGTCAGATGAACTGTCAGAGCTACTCAGCTGATCCATGATACTGGCTTCTGCTTTTAGCTCTGCAAACAACATGATTTGTTTCTCAGTTAATATTTATGGTAATTGAAATAAAAGAAGGAGGGAAAAAATAATAAAAAAGAAAAATCAACAACAGAAATCAGGTACACACACTGTAGCGATTAAAAAAAAAAAAAAAACAAATTAAAAACACTGAAACTCTCCAGAACAAAGAAAAGGGCACAAGCAAGCATCCAGCCTGTCATGTGGTTTTCTTCTCTTGTAGCTTGGGCACTTTCTCCCTTTCAAGCCAAATGTTAGAACAAGGGTGACTGTGAACCCAAATGCTAACCCCACATTCCACGGGGTAGTGCATCCCACATAGTCTTTAATTTCTGCAACTAGCAAGTCTTCTGTATTTTCTGTAGCACCCCCAAAGATGCCTTTCACTGACTAAAAAGTGCAGTTACTATCACACAGATGTTAGCTGTAAGATATCTGCAGCTGCACCCAAAATGCCTCCCAGCAGTTCAGCATTACAATCAATACACTTGTTTGGACTATGGGACATTTTGCTCAAAACCGAGTTAAGCATTAAGAATATCCAAAGGAACCATCCACAGTTTACTACTATTAGGAGGATTTCACCAAATCCTTGTTCTGTTTATAGATTTGGGGCAGGGAGGGAAGCTAGGACACCATGAGGTAGAAATACTGTAAATTAACAGATCAAACTGACTCAACCAACTTGCATTCTTGATGAAATAGCTCACTTGACTACAATAATATTTAGGAGAATATGACTGGATAGATCATGCTGCACAGTACGCATTTTTGATATATACTAGCCAAAGTCCAACATAAAGAGGAAGTTAAGATTTGCACAAAGGGTACATATAGTAATTGTGCAAAATAGGGGTGCTACTGTAGTGAAAAGTCTGAAACAGACCACTGAATCATGGTGGATGGAGATTTTATACAGCAACTTGAGGAGTTACCCAGAGTGCAGAGGTTCATCATTATAGAAGATTGTAACTACCCAGACATTTGTTAAGATGGTCTTACAAGCACTTGGAACACATCAGGAACAGCTTCAATACAGCAGACATAAAAAGCAAGTAGGGGAGTTGCTCATCTCACTTAAAATTTACCAAATACATAAGAACAGGTTGAAGATGAAAGTCACCAAGATGCAAGACGCCTCAGAGCTTAATCAAGAGAAGAAGGGAGAACAAAAGATTAAGCTTCAACACAAACTTCCATGAAACCTTCCAATTCTGATTTATCAAAGGCCACTCTAAAGGAAAGGTGCTTCAGCCAGTCGCTGTTATCAAAGTCCAGTCTAAAGGAAAATGGCGTTCAGGAAAAATGCCACCTGAAATAGTGCAGCTATGGCTACAAGGACAAATGAACCCAATGCCAAGGAAGAACAGAAAGTACAATGAAAGACCATACTGGCTGACTCAAACATAAGGAAAGAGAAGGAGAGGGGAAGAAAAAAAAATAAATGAAAGCATCCTCCTGTTGCTAAGGACATGTCTAAGAGAACAGCTTAAGGACAGAAAAGCTAAGGCAAAAATTAGGATGCAGCTAGCAGATCAAGAAGTCATTTCAAAATTAGTTCTAGAGAAGAAAGGCCAAAGAAACAACTGATCTACTACACATCTGGAGCTGCAAGATAACTGAAAGATACCACTTCAGTCCTATGCACTTAATTCCACTTCCTCCCTGCTCTCACCAATGTCTAATAAGAGACAACTTTTAAGTGAAAGGCTAACAGTTAATACCAAAAACTGAGGAATAAGAGCTCTGCCTTGAATTTTGACATATTTTAATCTGACAGAATTTAAATTAAGTATTTTCCAACAGTGAAGGAAGGGCTGTACGTATACTAGAGGACAAAAATAGAGTGATTTTTCCCCCACCCAAGAAAACAAAGTTAGTAACAAGTCCAAGGTAGTGTACATAAGCAGGAATAGTCTGTTACACAATCATGGGATGAAGAACAATTAAGTAGGCAACACTTCTGAAAGGTCCCTGAGTTACAGTGGATCACTATGCACAGTTCTACCACGCTATGCTTCTGCGGAAGTGACAAGCATTACACTGGGACATGATACTGTTTGGTCTTTGTGTATAAAGATGAATAGTGCCTGTAACAGTCTTCTTGCTCAACTCAACATAGCTAAAACCTTAGCTGAAACAGTAAATGTATTTAAGCACTATACTTCAGGAAGTTTTTGGACTCGTCGTAAGATAGCTAAAGGAGACCGACAATGAATCAGGGATCTAGAAGACTTCTAAAGAAAAACTGAACTAGCTGGCATCATTTTGCATAAAGAATGAGAAAGACATAGAAGCTTCTGAGTACATGAAGGACTGCTCAAAAGCAGCAGAGTAATCTGGTCTATACTTGCATAATAAATATGAAAGTATTAATGGGCTTACTGTCAGATTATTTATTAGGAAGAACCCGAACAGTAAGGAGAGCAAAGCTCTGGAACAGATTGCCAGAGAGAACACAGGATCTGTCACTGGAAGGCCTTAAGAAGAGGTTAAAAAACGTCAGAAATTTGACTTTAGGACAGAAGGATGGACTACATGACTTTAAAACGTCCATATCATCCCTATTTGTCAGTTATTCTGCATTCTTTAGTAGTACTCTAAACTGGACTGGCACTACTCAAGAGTTTGATACATGTTGGCAGCCACTTTGGTGACTTGCAATGTTTGACACCACCATTCCCCCAAAACAACAGACCACCATGTGCTCGAGTACTCCTTCTCTGCAGCCTGAGGTGTATTCCAGTACTGTTCTCTAGTATAGATTTCTGGTCAAAGTTCAGACCAAAAAAGTTTAAAAGAAAAAAAAAGCCACTAACCACAAAACCTTCATAATGACATATCTGAAAAAAAAATCTGTTTAAAGGAATTCAGAACATCTTGGGAGGCAGATGTCAATTCCAGTCAGTGAAACTGCCACCTGTCAGCATTTCTGTAGCAAGTAATTACCACCTGCCATCCTCCTTGTCCTCCAAAAGGAAATAAGGCCTCCTATTAAGTGAAATACGAGTGTCACACCAAACCAGAGTCTCACAAGAATATAGCTCTGTTCAAGAGTTGATTTATGCAGTTTTTAGCTGTCTTTTTATTGGAACCTCATCTTTCACAAGGTTTTATCCAGTAATTTAAAATGTATTTTGGGTTGCAAAGCACTGTAACCTATACGTTTGCTGAGTGCAGAGAAAGAATGAGAAGTGATGTCAAAATGGAAGTAACTCGGTTGGTTCCAGTGCCACAATATAATCAACTATATACTTGATTAAAGTAGCAGCAGACGACAGAATCAAAGAGAGAGGGCAGTGGGACCCATGGCATTATTAAGCCTAATGGTTCATCTGATTTTTTACCTTAGCAAGTTTCAGTTACTGCTTTGTTACCACTTGAGCCAGAGTGGTCATTTCCACATCAGGGTAAAGTGCTTACATAATCAGCTTCTAGTGCGAATCTCAAATTAAAAAAAAAAACAACACAACAAAAAACCGCACCACACAAACAAAAAACCTTGGCTCTTAAGAACTAATTGCTAGTTAAGAGCAAAGTTTCTGAAACTTATATGCCAGTGAAGCTTACCTCGTTCAATATCATCCATAGGAGAAGATGGAAACATCTTTTCTTTTGGTGGAGAACTTTTAACGTTGTTTGGAACCTTAGTTGCATTTCGCATTTGCTGCTGTTGCTGTTCTATGCGAGACTGGACCTTACTGCTTCCATCAGCTCTGTGTGTAAAAGATTTGTAATTACTAGAAGACAAGATGCAAGGAAAAAGGCAAGAATACAGGGGATACAGTATCTTAAATTATGGAATTATTTTTTCATGCCTTTCTAAATAGCATCATTAAATTTCTAGGTACATTATGAAACTGCCATATAATTATATATTAAAGATGTTTTTTTAATATAGTGCTAATATCTTTTTAAGTCTTTGTCAGTTGATTTGTTTTTATACCTGGCTGCCCAGGTATAATAATAATAATTCTGCTACAAATTACTTATATGGACTCAGAAGCAGAAAAAAAAGTATTCAAAACTTTGTATGAGAAAAACAAGCCATTAATATTACCGAAACATGTCACAAAACTTACCTTTTTTATTTTCTTATTTAGAAGTCAGAAGACAGTAGGCAAGCTACTTTCCAAACAGATTTCCCCCACCCCCAACTCATCAGAAAATAGTTACCATCTCTTTCAACAATGTGACAGTTTTTACTTAAAAACGTAAAATAAAAACTTCATTTCTGCTGCTAGTCAAGACTCGAAAGCTGTGACGTCAGTGTGCTGAGGAAGCAGGCTTTTTACTCTATTGAACAAGGCCAGGTACTTTCTAAAAATGACATTTAGCTAAAAATACTAATGGGTAGTCCTGCATCCCAATTTAGACTCAGTAACAAATCAATTTTCACAATGAGTAAAGCACAGTTGTTTCTCCTGCAAATCACCCACCTGGTTTTTTTCACAGTGATGTTGCTACTAAGTTTCTCTAGGCGACATTCTCCAGTGTCATGGTTGATAATTAAGATACATTCTTTTAGGTAAGGCTTCTTTGAGCCCTTGAACACAGTCACTGGTGGAGTTGAGCCCTATTAAATCAGAAGTCCAGTAAGTGTTACTCCCGTAGTCTTTTTTTATTCTTAGAAACAGCAATCCATCACAGTGATGACAAGTTCACTACAAGTGATCATTTCTAGCCTTTAAAAATGTTATTGGTTAATTCAAATTAGATTCACAGTAGCCATGACCAAAAGCAGCTGGTGTTTGAGGGGAACTGGATTTCACCCAGCTTAGATTAGTTTGAAACTGATTAAATGCTCTTTTCCCAATGAGAGCACGCTCACTGTAGGGCTCCTTCTACCAAAAGGTGTTTCAGTTACTGTATCAGCAGACCAGTAAAGCATGGCAGGTAGTAAATTTTCCCTTTCCAGTCTTTCCTGCTTTAGAACTGCATGCACTAGAGCAATAAATACCAAGGGGAAACTTGCACTGCCAACATCCACATGAAGCTTTTCTGTGTACGCAACACTTCTGGGTCATCCTACAGCATATTTCCAATGTGGTAAATACACTTAAAGTTACAGCGCAGCTGTTTAACCTTTAGGTCTTTTGTAATTTTACATTCTTAGAGCAATTGTTTTTCTACTCTAAAAAAACCACACAAGCAGCTCTGAAACAGCACTGAAACTTCATATCCTTCTATATTCAGTATATACTTATGACAACAAAATAAATCATTCCCTTAGGCCCACCACTCTTCAGCCGCCCCACTCACCTCAATATTTGGCAGTGTTATTGTCACCTGTTCACCTTTGCCAACTTCAAGGTCTCCTTCACAGGACATATCGATAGATGCAGGCTTAAAGTCATCTAAATATAAAAACAAACTGGATTATTTACAGGCTTTTCAGGAATCTTATAAATGCAGACACCTTTTAATTGCAGTTGGAGGCTATTACGTTAAAGCCTTTTTTGCTAGTGTGTCATCTACCATTCCCCTGAGCAGATCATTCTGTAAGTCAGTAGAATTCAAAGTCAAGATAGTTTTCTCAAGATTTAGTATAAGTGTCAACACCTTTTGGTTAAAATCAGAAAAATGCTTTTAGGTTTTAATGGTTAAAGAGGCTGAATGAGCTGTGTTATATTTTAAAAGATAAATCCTCAGAGAATTACTGTCAGAAAAATCAACAAATAGTTCTTGAAAATGTCAATCCAAAACATGGGAGATGTAGACAAGTGACTGAAAACATCAATCCTCAATATCCATTTCTGATTTTACTATAACATGCATGTCAGAAGCTGAACAAAACTTAGATTTCAGTATATTTATTTTTGTCAAAAGTGAAATTACTTCCCAATTAAATATTAATTTCCTTTGTGGTTTCTTTCAACATCTGAATTATTGATTAAAATAAGTTTTAAACAAAAGAAGTTATCAATTTCTGGTCCTTTTCAAAAATCTGAGACATTGAGAATGAGCACGTGTTCAGGCATCAGCACTGCAACTGTGTAACTATCTATAAAACAGTATTTCCACCACAAATGAATTAGGATGGGCTACAGCTAAGAGGGCTGCCTGCGCAGATCTAGGGAGACAGGACAGAATCAAGAGGCTCTGCAAGGCACATGGTAACACAAGTGGGTTTGAACCCGTGGTCACAGCAAACGCAGGCACAGGGCCAATCTTGCACCCCGGGGATGTCTGGCGCCGTGCCTCGCACGCTGGGGACCGGCACCCTGTTGCAGCTGACGAAAGGCACGGAGAGACCAGGCGTGTAAAGGGGACCCATTAGACAGCACGCTCCCTAGCCACAGCACACGCTCCTTGCCTCACAACCTGTCACGTCACCCACTGCCGGTCACGGGTGGCAGCACTCTGTTACAGCCAGGGAGCTTCCCAGTTCAATACCACAGCCTGCAACCCACGGGCCAGGCGGCACAGACCACAGCTGGGAGCCGTGGCTCCAGCTTGCACACTAACCGGGCAAGAAAACCAAGCTGCAGGAGCTGGTGGGCAGGACTACGCACGCAGCAGCAGGCTTTGAGCTAAGACACAGGTAGCAGCCCCTGCCAACCTCGTTTACTGCAAAACCTCACACGTCATCTTACAGGGATAAGCGTACAATAGTTCCAAAGTTTCTCATCAAATTAGAGAATGTTTGCTTTAATATAGGCCACTGAGTGGTTAATACTTTAGAAAGTTAAGATACCAATTCCAGTGTCTATAAGCAGACTTCTAACCTTAACTTTTAACCAGCAGATGTCTTCCCCTTTACTCCTTTATTAACAAAAACTTCAGGTGCAGAAAAGTTCTGTATTTGACAGAACCGATGAACGTGCCAGTTTCTATGTCTCATTTGTTGGAAAGGAAGAGAGATTTCAAAACAGATTTCAGCACAAATCATCAAATTACAGGAGTCAGCAAGAAATCGTAAGAGCAGGAGGTGGGTTTTAGTCCTCTTTAAAATTAGGGTAAATTTCAAGTTACAGCATTTGTTTAAATCCATTTATAGCTTTTGCCTGCTCCCTCCCTTCCCACAGTTGCAGACAACCTACTAAGTGCCATTCCATTTGCTCACAGAAAGCATATCACCCATCTCGCTGCACTGTGTGAAAGCATACGGGACATTCTCCAGAGAACGTACGTGAGACTGAATCTTGGGGATCAGTCTATAAATAATGAGACATCAAAACAAGAAGCAGCAGTCCTAAATTACCAGAACTATAATCCTGAGAGCATTTGTTTCCTAGCTACCCTCAGAATCTTTGAGCACACACCTCTCTAGATAGTAATTATGTACTCAGGGAGGGTATACTAGCTTTGTGATTAATACTGCCTTTAACCTTTGATTGCTGAATTGTACTTAACTTCTAAAAACTAAGCACAAGGAAAGAGGGCAGAGCCAGAGGTTGGCTTTTCAGCAGAACCGCAGCGAGACACGACGCTGGATGCAAAAAGTGTTTTAAAAAAAAAAAAAAAAAGAGAAAAAAAGCCCAAGTTAGTGCCCAGAAAGCAGCGAGGGGCGGCACTGGCATACAACGGCCGCACACAGCCCAGCGGCAACACGCTCTCTCTGGGGAGCGAACCGAAACCCGATCTGCCTCTCATTGCTCCCGATTCGTTTCGCCTTTCCCGACCAGCTAAACGATATTCCAGTTCCCCGTCGCCTTGCCACACCGATACCCGTTCTCCGGGCCTGCCGGCAAGGCCAAGCCGGGCCGCAGCACCTGCCCGGTCAGCGCTCCCGCCCCTCAGGGGACCGGTGGACCCGGGCGGGGGGGAGCCGAGTGCCGCCGTCCGGCGGCACCCGGCCCCCCCCCCCGGCCCCCCGGCCCCCCCCNGCTGCCCCCCCCCCAAGAGCTGCGTCCCCCCTGAGGGGCTGCCCCAACCCCGCGCTCTCACAGCGGACGGTGTGGAAGGCGCAGCGCGGCTGCTTCTCGAAGGTCTCGCCCAGCTTCAGCACCCGTTCCTTGGGGTCGAAAAGCGACGGGACGGCTCCGTTCATCGCGGCGGCGCCTCAGACCGCCCCTCACACCATGGCGAGCCCAGGCGGCCCCCGCCACTGCCACCGCCGCCGCCGCCGAACATCCCTCACACAGCCCCGGACACGCCCACTCGCCTCCCATAGGCCGCCGCCGGCGGAGCCCCGCCCCTTTAAGCCTTGCGTCAGCGGGAGGCTTGAGCTCGGATTGGACTGCCGGGCGTCCCTCTGTCTCTTTCCACGAGTGGAAGCGTCGGAGTCGCCAGCCCGCACGCGGATATGCAAATGATACCCTCCTCCTTCAGGGGAGAGCTCTGGTTGGTGGACAGCGGCCGCGACCACACAGCTGGGAAGGGAGGGGGGGTGTGTGGGGGGGCAGTGGGNCTCGGTCCCGGGGGCTCCGTGGCATCGGGACCCCCACTAGCGGAGGCTGTGGGGACACTGAGGTGGGAGGGAGTGCCTCGCCGCCCCGCTGGCGGGCAGCGCCATTCCGTGGGCCCTTAACCCCCGCCCCCCCACTCCGCCCCGCTGCCCGTGGCTGAGGTGATGGCCCGCAGGGAGGCCTCTCACGCTGCCCGCCCCGTGGGGCCTCTCTCGGGCTGCCCTGCTGGAGCCGTGCGCTGCCGGCAGAGCCAGTCCCGCTGCCCGCGGCCTCGAGAGGCGACGTGAGGGAGCGTGAATGGATGGATGGATGGATGGATGGGGCTTCCTCCATGTTTGTTTCCTTCCTCAGGGGGAGACCTGCAGCCCGAGGCGCAGAGTGGAGCGTCAGCTTTCAGCTGATGGTGCAGGAGCTGGAGGTTTGATGGAAGTAGTGGCTTAAGGACCCCACGCCAGCACTGAAACCATTAAAAAGGGAAAGAGGCTTGAATCGATGGTATTGCCGGCCTCTCTCTGTTTCCTATGGCCAACGCGCCCAGCGCGGGGCTGGCAGCTGTGGACCCCCGGGTACTGGCCTTAGCTGCTCAGGTCACTGAGAGCAGAGAACAGGACATCCCCCTGCTACTTCTGAAGTTAAAGGGTAATTAATACCATTTCTAAAATAAAAGGATGGAGGTAATGAAGTATGGACAGTTCTTCATCCTTCTGCCTCCTTAAATACAGAAGGTTTTTCTGAACATTTCTGGCAGGGCTGGAAACTGTAGGGTTGATAATATGGCTTTTCCTGAGAGTGGTATTGAGTGGCATTTGGCTTGGCGACAATAAGGAGGAGGAGCTGGGGAGCAAATGGAGAGGAAGTCTTTTCTCCCTCTCAGCTGTCACCGTGTTTGTAAGACTTCTGTTGATGTGGACAAGGATCTCACACTTGGTCAAATAATTTCTCCCAGTGCTTTTGGGTGGAGAGCCGGTGTGGTCGTTAGCATTCAATTTGTAAGTCTTAACATAGAAACGCAATCGTGAGCTCCTGTGTGACTCCCCCTGTCTTTCCTTTCGCCACATAGCCACTGCTCATAGAAACGGTAGAAACAAGTTAGGTCCTGTTCTAAATTGGGATGTAATTATAAGGAAGCTATATGTTTCGCAGTGGTTGTGGTTTTATCTGGCCTAGGAAATTCATACAAATGGGCTATATCCCAGGTAATGTATGTTTTACTATTAAATGTGTAATGAGAATATGGAAACCTAAGTTTAGCTATCTTTCCCAATTGTCATATAATCTAACAAATGGATTGTAGCTGTAGGAGTGAAAAATGCAGACAAAATATTTTATGCTGTTCTTAGCACTTTTAGAATTACCATAATCCTGGCGCTGTGTATACGTGTTTTGGAAAAAGAAAAAAAAAATCTTGCACATCAAAATCTTATGCTCCTTTTTGTCTCTCTCCTGCCTTCTTCCCACAGGAATTTTAAATAGTGCTTCCTTGGGATGTGAAGAATCCAAAAAAATTAAGCAAGATATATACAATTATGATCTTACTCAGTACTGCATGCTAGTCCTCAGGCAAGACCGCTCTCGACTGCGTGGAGGCTGGGCTACTGCTGCCCAGCTAGCAGAGATACTAAGGTAAAAAAAAAATGCTAAGAAGTTTTCTTCTTGTTTTCTTTCTGGCCTTTCATCTTGCTCTTTTTCTTTTCAAGCTGTAATACGTTGGCTCCCATCCAGAACAAGGCTTGTTGTTCAGGAAAGGCCAGGGTTAAAGTGCAGGGAGCAGTCAAGAGCAGAGGGGTCAGGCATAGCCTAATTGGTCCTGTTTAATTCATTGGCATTGTGTTTCGTTGAGCTGGGTAAACTGTTTGGTGGGAACAGTTTTTGTTGGCTTTACCTTTTTTTGGGAACAGTACTTCTGTTCGTCACAGTTCTTACCCAGTAATTGCTAATTTTGAATTGCAGTTATTTTTAAAAGTTTGTGTACTTAGATATCATCTTGCAAAAATCTTCAGCCTGATTGACTCACAGCTTGGCTTGACTTTATTTAAATATCTATTTATTATGCCTATTTTAAATATCTATTTACATTTTAAACATAATACAGGACTCAGTTCATACAGACTAGATAGCTTGATGTAGTGATATTGTGAGAATAGTGTAATTAAGTTTAATTCATAGCTAGTAAATAAGACAACTTTAAACTCAAATCCCCAGTGATGCAATCTCAATCTTTGATGTCAGGAAAAATAATAAGATTTAAATTTTCCCCGAGTTGTACTTGATTTTGGCTTAACTAGGGAGCAAAATTCTAAGGCATGAAGCAATTAGGCAACCATCTCTTATTTATGCCATATCTGCAGCATGAATTTTTAATGCCAGTAATTTCACTAAGAGATGCAAGATTTATCACCAGAGTTGTGTGATACTTAAATCATCCCCTATAAGTTGTTTCAGTTTGCAGAGAAAAATGAAATTTATTTTAGCTATAAAAATGTCCTTTTGTAACTAGATGAATCTCAGCTTCGTGCCTAGAATTTGCTTTCCAAGGGCTTTGGTAAGCAAAGCTTTACGTGTGTGCATTCACAACAAGCTAACAAAGCCTCGGTAACATGTCAGAAAGCAAAATTCATAAAAAGTTAGGAAGGCTCATTTGTTGCACTAGTATCAGTGTGGAATACAGAACTGAAAAGCTTCCCAGTTGTAAAACATGCAGTTTCTTGTAAAAAGTCCTCCAGAAATGACCGACATATTTGCAGTGAGTAAAATATGAAAACTGAGATCTGAAGAACTGATTTCTAGCCCACATGTATTCCTCTGTTAGAGAAAGGTTGTAGACAGACTTGCTGAAGATTTTGTGGTAAACAATATTTTTTTATACATATTTTTGTTGCCTGATTTGCACCCCCTTCATCATCAAGCTTCTTTTGTCAGGTTTTTGTCTACCGTTCTGTTTTGCCTTTTTTTTTCCCCTTTTGACCATCAGAGCCCTTCCCAGAGCATGTGGAACCAGCCTGAACAGATCCTATGAAGCTGGAGGAGAAAGTGCCTTGTATATGTTTTAAACTGAGACATGCTATATTAAGTAGTAATATACTTGCTGTCTCCAGCCTGCCAGTTATTCCTCTTCCTTTTGAGGCAGCTACCTTGGAGCCAGTCACAGCAGTTAACTGCTGTTCAGTGTTGAATTGTCCCATGCCAGTGAAGCATTTCTTCTCTGATGACGTGACATTCATTCTAAGCTGTTCAAACAGGCACTCATCTATTCAGGTTGCTTTTTTTCTTTTTTTTTCTTTTTTTTTTTCCATTTCAGTCATTGTTGTGTAGGACTAGAGGTGAAAGAAGATCCTGAGGAATTTTACAAGAAATTTCTTCCTTCAGCTATAGACAACCTGCTGGTTTTGGGAAGACGCTTGCAAGCACGATTTATGCGAGCAATCAAGGTATTTAAACTTCCTCGTTAAAATAGCAAAGAATCTCTGTAAACTTTCCAAGGTTACATATTGTATAGGTAGGATATTATTCTAGGGACACTGTGTTATGAAAATTTATTTTCCAGAAATTGCGGTAGGTTTTTTTTATGCCTTGGAGCTTTGAAACTGAAATCTGTCGTTGTGGAGCCTTTGGTCCGTTACATGTGCAAAGCTAGTTTGTTGCTGTAGGTTTGTTTAGAGAGTTTGGCTACTACTTTTTGCAAGTTTTAAAGGCGGGGGGAAGGAATGCAATTGTAAGTAGGGTAGAAGAATTAGAGCAGTAGGATAGAAAAAAATGCCTTACAAAAGGCAGCATCCCAGTCACGGTAGTGTCTTTTTCACTTTGCATATAATTAGTTCAGTCTTTGTAACGTCTCTGTTCCCACTGCTTTATTCAGCTTTACAAAAAAGGTTTAGGAAGTCTTAAGAGTTTAAATCAGATTTGTTGAAGTTTGTTTTGCCATACAATTTCTGCTGCGAAATTGGCAAAGAATTCAAAAAATGCTCACTGCTTCTGAACCTGCACATTGGGAACCTCAAAGGCAGACTTTGTAAATTTGTACATTTGAAGAATTTCTCACATTTCTCTCCCTCTTTGCAGAGAACAAGGGGTTTGCCCATCTAGGTTCCCTCACGCACTTGAAGCTTTCCAAGTTCCAGAATCAGAAGAAAAAACCCAACAAATGAAACCCACGAATAATTTAAATAATCAGCCTCACAGATTCCGATAGTTTCTTTTAATATCCCCAATTCCCCTTAGTATCTCATTTCTTGGCTCACTGGCTTCTTGCATTTAGTCAAAGGTTTCCTACGGAGTATTGTGCTGGGCACCACAAACACAATCGATCCTCAGAAGAGTAATGTATTTTCTGTCAGTTCAATACTTTAGAAGTGCATTTAGTGCTTAAGAAGGCAGCTTCCTGAATGACATCCCAGGAGACTCCAGTCTTATCCACAATATGTAATTTCCCCCACACTTTCTTATTATGTCTCAGCCTACATGCTACTTGAGTCATGCTTGTGGGCAAAGACTTCTTTTGAATGCAAATGTAGTCTACATTACAATTAGTCCTTTGGCTTTTAAACCCTGTGGTCTCAGAGGTGACTGGGCACCCAGACTTGGTGCTTGCTCAGTGGAACTTTGGAAATCCCACTCTACCAGTGGAGATTTGTAGTTTATTCTGCCCTCATTTGCTTTTTGTACAAGCCTTTGAAGTCAAGGGAAGTACTGAAATAGCTTTCAGAAACTGACGTATTGCCAAAACACAGAACAGATAGTATTACAGCTTAACTTATTACTGTGATTTTGTATCTCTCGTTGTCAGTAAGAACCAAAGACAAAGTTAAACCATGACTGACGGCTGGGACTTACAGCAGGGATCTAGGAATAGGCTTTCCAGAGTGTCATTTGTGGAGGCTGAATTAATGTGGGAGATAGCAGGCCAAATGCTTTATAACAATATTTGTCAGCAATGTAGTACTATCAAAAGCCCCTTTGCTGTCCACACACCAAGATGTTAAATTTCCAATAGTCTGTGGCTCGCACCTGGAATACAGACTCTAGACTGTGCATCTCTGTGTGCGTTCACATGTTAAAACCTGGCCTCTTCCTGGTCATTTTTTCCGGTCCAGTGTTATCACAGGCAAGCACATAACATTGTTTGGCAAACTGCTCAAACTTCAGCTTAATAGTGGTTTGGTGTTTGCTCCCAGACCTCCATCTAGGAGGTGCTTCTGAAGCCTCACCATGCCAGTTTTTAGGAACGTTTTCCATTTTTACTGTGTCCTTTTCCACTTTGGACCCTTTTTTTCCTGTGCTTTAATCTTAAATAATGTATTTCACACTTCGTGGATTAAATCTATGGTGCATTTGTACTGAGCTATTATTTGTCTTCTTAGCCATACTATGCTATAGAATATTTTTTAAGGAGTAAACAAGACTTCTCTCTCCCCGTGATGATGTTTTCAGGAATGGATTGCTTTTTTTAGTATGGTTAGATTTTTCTTGATTGATCTTTGGCCTTGAAGGACTCACAAATTATTTTTTTGACTGGTTCCTGCATTTTCAGCAACCGCATCTGGAAATTTGATGGAGTTTTGGTCTCCAAATCCCTGAAACATACAAACCTTCTCACTGCATCAAACTGAAGTCCTCGGTGAAGATACATACACATGCTTTTACCTACTTCTGTTTTGCTTAGGATGAAGAAAAACAAGATTTTTTACGCTGGTTCCAAACAGTAACTGATGCCATCTGCTGGCTGTTCGGTGGGCATATTCAAATAGCAGCGTGCGGTAAGGGAAAAGTAAACCCCTAAAACAATTGAAAATTTATTTATGGCAGCTACGGTTCTGAAGAATCACTTTTAAGATAATATCTACATAGTTTTCTAAATTGGATTAGTTGTTAAATCAGTCTCTTAAAGTAGTGCAGTCAACAGAAACAGCAATATCTAAAATGGAAAAGATACACTGAAGACACACTGAACTAAAGAGTTCCCCTTCCACTTGTTCCAAGACAACCATTAGAAGTGTTTTCCTGTAATTTCCCTTTGCAATTCTATGTCTTTAAAAAATCATAATTTTTTCTGATAAGATACAGTTGATCTTTTTACCTGTGTGTGATTAACATATGCAGAAACTTGATCAGAGTACATTGCCGCCCCTGAAAAGTGGATAGACTTGAAAACAGATTTCTGAAGTTGTTGCCATGCCAGGAAATTTTACAAGTACCTAACAAACTTCACTTTACACTTCTGACCAAAATAATCTTTCAATTAAGCCAATGTTTTAAAAATCAGAATTTCGTTTCATTTCTAATATAGGACAAAAACTTAAGGGTCATAAGATGTGTAACTAAAAACAGACACAGCCAGAAAAATTGCTAAGTATGTAGACAGTGATACACTGGAATAAAAAAGATGGTGCTTTGATGACATCAGCAGACTTTCATTAAGTAAACCTGGTGTAACAGACTGTCAAGGTTGAAGTCCTTACCTTTTCCGGATATTGTTGCCCCGGTGATAATTCCACTGTTGTAATAAGAAACTGGAACTAGTGTAACATAAAAGTTTTTAAAGCTTTTATTCCACTGCAACACCAGTGCCTGCTGGATATCCAAAGGCAGAAAAAACAGGGCTCAACATGTTTTTTGGATGTTGAAGTAGTTTACTTATTTCAGTAAGTTTCAGTGTAAAAATTATAAAAGAGGGAATTTGTTCCAGAAACAGTATCTGTTTTTACTTGCTATGGCTTATGTTTCATAATGAAGTTTATTTGTTTTATGGTATTTTCAAGTCTGGTTCTGATTGCGTTATTTCTTGTTTGCTTGTTTTTGTTTTTTTTGCAGTACTGCAAAATGATCACTTCCTGCAGTTGTTAATAACAGATGATGTTGAAACAGCAATTATAATGATGTCTGTTTTACACAATATTTTGAGGGTCAATAGGTTAGTAGTTTTCATATCATTGATTTTTCTGAAATTTAAATTTAAAACTCAGTTCATTGCTGCTTGGTAAAATAGAACTTTTTTATATACAAGAATTGTTGTGGTGTTGGTTTTTTTTCCTTAGTCTTTGTTGTAGAAATAGAAAAAATAGCTATTTTCTTTATCTTGTTGTTAAATTGAGGAAATGGGAATCAGTTGATTGAAACAGTAGTACTGCCTGGATCAGATTGCTGGTCCAGCTAGCTGGGTATATTGGTTTCCTGAACGCCTGACATATCTAAAAATAAGTAACTGTTAAAAAGCTCATAGTTTGTAATTAACACTTCAATTCTGTGTCTTCTCCCCACGCCCCGTCTTTTTTTTTTTTCTTCTTTTTAAAGTTCTGTCTTGCTTCAAATTGATGAAGAGACCCTTCACTCTGTTTTGGATGAACTTGTTTATAAGCTTTCATCAACCACCAATCCTGTCATAGGAAATGCTGCTACAAAGCTGCTGTTGGTGGTGGCAAAATTTTGCAAGCAGCTTGTGAAGTTACTCACAGCTCGCTACAAAGGTTTGTAAGTATGCATGGGACCAAGCACTCAGCCTCCTCTTACATTCACTGTAAAAATACAAAGATGGAGGTTTCCCATCTCGGTTCAATAACTATCCAATACAGATGGAAACTGCAGTGCTGTGTTGGTTTGGGTTTTTTACCTTCTCTTCTGTTCATTTTCATTGTAGTTTAAGGTGCCACGACTCTTTCTGTTTCCTAGATTTATTTTCTTCCGTGTATTGAGGGCTCTGCATGAGGCAACTTGTCTCTTAAAGCTGTTGTTTGTCACTTCCAACCTGATGAGTTTTGCTTCTTTCTGTGTGATGTTCTGCATCTCTTTTGCTGTGCAGCTTGGATATTGAGAGATCCTGGTAGCACGGTGCCTGTACTGCCATGTCAGACAACTGCCAGTGTGCTAAGGCTTGCTAGTACAGAAGCATGTTTTACTTACTGCTTATCTGCTAGGTGCTATTCTGTTACTGAGGAGCTGAGTGTCTTTTGCTATCCAAGTGGTTGGAATGAACTCTTTCCAAAAATTCCTGAAATGATTTTATTGTTTTGTCTTGATGCCTTTAGATGAGAAGGCTGAATATGCATATAATTTGCTCTATGTTATTCATTATTTAGTAAGGTTTCCCATTTAATGTTTCTGACTCTAGCCTCGCAGGGAGCTCCAGGAAACCCCTTTGTCCTCTGTCATGCCTATGGAGACTAAGAAAGAGGTTTTGATGTTTTCCAGATCTTTTATATTTTGGATGTTATTGATGGTCAAAACTGCTTGTGAGCAGCCTCATTCCTCTGAGGACAAGGACAGTAAGAAGTGGGTACGCTAGACAAAAAGGTCCATTTCCTTTTTTTTACCCTTGTGCTGACTACTTATTAGGCAGTACCAGCCAGATGAATTTCTGGACCAGGTGGGCAGCTTTACTACCCTTTTGTCTACAAAACTGAGAGAGGAGGGCTTCCTTTTGGTATGAAATTAATTATAATGTGCCTAAGGCTGGTATCACATTGCAGATTCTTGTGAAGCTGCTGTAATGGTCTGATTATCCCAGCTGTAGAATGCTGGCTTGTCTGAAGAGGTGCAAGTCTCCATCAAAGGATTATACTTTATTTTGCTCTAGAATCACACTATGCCACAGTCATTTAGAGACTCTCCCTCTCTCTTCTGTATGTTTCCTGTTTCCACTAAGAAAAAAAACCCCACTTTTTTTCCTCTATGTTTTTTTTAAAGTTTGCATCCTTATGTTAGTTTTCACTCAGGCTTTGGAATCCTTTAGATAGTTTGAGGAACAGCATCAACAAAGAAAGCATTACAGTATTTCCACCATCTGGCCATGTCGTTGAAGTAACTTGGCTTCGCAGTGGCTCAGAGCCGTTACCAGTATGAGGTACGTCAGTGTAAGCTTTCTGTCTGTAAAGGCAGCTTGCCGGCAGTGAGGACATCACCTGAACCTCACATCTCCAAGACCAGCACAGTCTTTATACTAGGTTTCCAGGAGGGCCTGGTCTTTTTGCCTGTGTGGGTTGACACCTCTGAGAGGCACACGTGAGGTACTCCCCGTCAGCAGCTGAAAGGTGCATGTGGCTGTGTGGTGTGTACAGAAACTGGCAAATGGTTGCGTCAGACCCACAGGACTTCTGTGAGGGAACTGCCTGGTGTAGCCAGGCTATGTGGTTTTGCAGAGCTCAGACAGCATTAGGGCACCGACTGACTCCATTTGGAGTCTCACCTGTCTCTCTCCTGAAGTGTTTAACTGTCATCGTCTTTCCAAAATGGTGCATGTGCAATAGAAGAGAGATGGCATTTCTGTTTGCATGAATGACTTTGTGCTCCATATCCAGATCCTGTAAGTATATATGCGTGTTGGAGTTGCCCAGTGTATGAATATGCTTATGGACAATGATTTGAAAATGGAAAAGTTACTTGAATCTACAGTTCTTCAGGAGGCTATCCAAACGTGTCTACTTCCTGCTCTACTTCCTTTTCCCTCTAACTCCCTGCAGAACTCTCAAGCTCTGGGATTTGTCTGATAAAAAGCTTTAGCTTTGTGTTACTGTCTACTTGTGCCCTGTGCGCAGCACAGTGAGTGTGTGTGTGATGTGAGGGGAGCACAAGTGTGCTTTTTAGTTCCTGCGAACCTAAAAAACTGTTTTGTCTCAGGGATTGGATGCACATATGCTCACAGTTAGACTATGCTACACAGATAAGACATGAAAGAATAGCAGTTATAAATAAATATTATGAAAAATATGAAATCAGTGCTAATAAAACTAGCACTTGCATGGTGCTTTACATCCTTTTAGTATCTTACAATGACTTACTGATAAGACACCGAAAGTACATTGATAATTTAACTGCCAGTTATGTAGACACAATAGATGGTGACTTGGACTTATGAAATTATAGTCACTGCATAATACTTCTCTGTGATGGTTGGAGCACCAGCTATTCATTGATAATACCCTGCATTGAAACTCAAAGGTGGCTGATGGTGTTCAGCTCCAGTATTCCTTTGCACATAGAATCAGATTCAATTTTTTGACTTTAAAATTTTTAGTTTGAAATCCTGAAAAGAAAAATTCACCTTAGCAGTATCACGTCCTTCTTCTCTCTCTCTTAGGATTAAAAGGGCTTTTAAGTAAAGAGTGGACTGGCAAAGGATTTGACAGGGATCTCTGTCAACTTTTGGACCTGCTGGACTTGGAACAATCCAGTGGAAAAGGAGAAATGCAGGTGCTGAAGTTTAATGAGACTTTTGTATGTGAAATCCTAGTTATGTGTGATTTCTGTATGTTTAGAATGAATTTACTCTGTCACTTTGATGCTTTTCAAAGCCTGTGTTATTTTTTTCACTATATTAATGGATTTTTAAATTTCTTATTTATTAATTTTTTTCCCTCCATCATTTTTGGTGACATCAAGAAATTGTCCAGTAATTAAGGTACGGGACTGTGACTCCCCTGTGATTCGAGAAACTGACTTTCTGTTGCAGATTCACCGTAAATTTCTATACAACCATAGGGGGAGAAAAAATTAATTTAGTTTTGCTAACTATAAACAAAAATAACTGCATCTGCTTTTCTCATGTCAGTGTTACAAATTTAGATCTCTGAACTCTAGTCAGCATTCACATAGAGTTAAGTCATATAGAGAAAATGTTAAGTAATAACACCTTCTGGTCTGTGTTCCCAATAAAAGAGACAATGTATATTTTATGAACTTCTTACCAAAATTTTACGTGCAGGTTTCTCAATGACAATACTTTAGAGGAAATCAGAGTTATGTTTAAGGGGACCTGCTTTCATGTTCAACAGAGTAGGGTGTTTAGTGTTTTTTTTTAAAAAAAGTCCGTTTAAGAGTAGAATAGATTTTTTTTTCATGTTTATTGCATTTCAGTGGCTTCTGATCATACTGCAAATGTAACATTTTTTCTGCTGCTAATTGTTTAAACTTGTCTTTCTGTCCTCTCTAGTGTAGGTATTTTGATTGAATCACGATTGGAAATATCAAGTGCTTCAGCTGTTTTAAATACAAATTTCTAACATTGATTAATGCAGCTAATATATATTTTATATTTCTGCTGTAGATTCATTTGTTTACCACAGAGAGCATTGATCCAGATGATCAGATTAGCTGCCTTTGGAGCAAGTACAGGTGTCACGATAATAATCGTCTTATAGGACCTTAAATTCCCCAAGCTGTTACAAGTACTGAATTCTGATGCATTTGAAAACATGCATCAAATGCATTTGATGCATTTGGTTTTTTGGCCAAATGTTGAGATTGTTCCAAATATGCAAGCAGTAATAAAGTGGTTTTATATGCAGAGAAAATATTCTACCAACTGCTTTATTAATTTCAGAGGCAGCATCAAGCAGCTTGTGTAATCCAGGCTATGTGGAGGGGATTTCAGACAAGGAAAAGGCTGAAAAAACTACCCCAAGCAGTGACCACTTTACAGAGAAGCTTCAGGTAAACAGTATGGCTTTGTAAAAAGCACTTAAGAGAAGAATCTAGTAAGAAGGTTTGGTTTGTTTTTTTCTCAGGTCACAGTCATTGGAGCTGCTGTCCAGGTAGTCAGCCAGCCTGTCCTGGTTCATGAGCTTATTTTGTACCAGGTGTAGAACTTCCCATTTGAACTTCATGTGGTTTCTGTTGACCCATTTTCTGTGTTTGTGGAGGTTCCTCTGAGTGTCAGCCCTGCCCTGCATGGGAGACTGTGATGACAGCCTTGATAAAGTCAAGGAAAATGACATCCACTGCTCTCCCCTTGTCCGCAGAGCCAGTCATCTCATCACAGAAGGCAATCAGGCTGGTCAAATATGATTTGCCTGTGATAAATCTATGCTGGCTGTTCCCATTCACTTCCTGTCCTTCCTGGAAATAGCTTCTCTGAGGATTTGTTCCCATGTCGTAGGCCATAAGTTTGGGCTGACCAAGAGTTCCTTCATCTTGAAGATGCTTTTTTCCAGTCAGCTGTTATTTCAGTAACATGAAGGTAATGTAATGCCAATATGAGCTGTTTCACTACAGATTCGTTTAGCAGAAACATCCAAACAATGTGCTTTTCCAGCAGTACCAAACTGCCACTTCTGGTGCCAAAAGCTCCAACTGTCCCTTTCCCAGCTGCCAAGCTTCTCCATGAAAAAAACTTACTTCTGTGATGCTTTTAAATGTTTTCTGTGTAAAAATTTATGGCATATGGAAAACTAAAAGTGTGGTACACTGTAGCATGGGATTGCACTAAATAGCACTAGAGGGTGATGTACCGGTGGTGGAACAGTTATCTGGTTCACAGTTAACTTGACAGAAAATTCCATCGTAAATTGAATGTGGAGCTGTCCTGGAGTTTCCAATCAGCTATGCCAGAGTGCTGCAGAAACTAAGGCCCATAGTGCTTGCTCAGAATAGTGCTTGCAAAACGTTGTTCTTCATTAATAATTGAAATCTTTGACTCTCAGAACTGGAGTCACTTCAGTGACGTAGAAATAGTATCCTCTGACTTGGAGCACCACAGAAGAATGAAGCTACGTAAATAATGCTTGTCTTACTTGAAGTAGGATTTCAGCAGTAACGCTAGCACATGTTAGGCTAACTCTTTTGAGAAATTTAGCGTGAATTTAACATAGGATGAGGGATCTAAATCAAGTTCAGACTCTACAGCAGGTTTCTTCAACCTTTTTTTGCCCATGTTGAGCATTACCATGTCAAAACTAGATCTTAGAAATCAAATAGTCAAATCACATTGTGTTATGGTCAAGGTGTTAGAAAGCAGACAGTTATGATTTGTCATCTAGACTGGCATTAAGAAAATATTGGACTGTCTAGGGTGTAATCTTTACATTCTGAAAGATTTGTGGGGGCACGCAGTGTGTCCATTGAGGGCCACTAGCCCCTCCAGCTTTTGTGCTGAAACACCAAGAATGACATCCTTGTCACTCCTTATTACTCCACCATACACTTTGAGCCAATATTCCTGCCCTCATCAGGCACCTTGCAAGCCTGCAAGCTGAAATCATAGCCCAGAAAACTTGGATGATCGGCTAAGACATAATGTGGTAAAGCAGAAGGGAAAGTGTGATGAGGCTATTGGCAATCAACAAGCTACTTGACTTTCTTGTGTCATATTTTCAGTACTGTAAGCATTAGTATGTGCCTCTTAAGTAGTTCTTGAGTCATTTAAATGGACTTTTGAACGTGTTTGTTTAATATTGAGAGGAATGGAAATGTATTAATGTCCTTACAGTTGTGTGTTCATGGCTCAGTCAGTCCCAATGTACTGAGTAAATAGAGTAACTGTACAGCTCCAGTGTTGTTTTTTTTTCTGTCTAGGTCAAAGTTGCAATTAGCGTTACACTGAAACATCGTGTTTGGAATACTTTAGAAAAGCTTTTGAGAGGACTTTTTCATTTTTAACAGTCAGGGTTTGGTTACATTCACAGATTTATTTTAGAACAAGTGTGGTTAAATGCTGCTGAGGTTGAAACTCCAAACTTGGCTCACCTGCAGCTGCAGGGGAAGGTCTTAAACTCCACAAGTTATAAACTTCTGAAACTCTGGTTTCAGAAATGCCTCCTCAGTGAATATTAAAGCCTGTGATTTCTCCTTGAAGTTAGTTCACTGTTACATAGCTAACTGTAGAACTGTTAAAATGGCAATAATTTGTATTAGTCATGCATCAAAAATCAAACCATTTTATATATATAAAGAGATGATCAGAGGGAGGCTGATCTGTGCCATGAACTGCTGAAGGAATGTTGACTCTCACTCCGTATGTGATTTTGTTCAGTGGCATTTCCCTGTCACAGTGTGGTCTTCTGCAAACAAATATGTCTTATCATTAGGAGGAACAGAAACTGAAGAAGAGCATGTGTTTTGCAGACTACATGGGAAAGAATCCGTATCAAAGAAACATTTAAATACCCGACAGACACTATTGGTAGTTTCACAGGTGCACATCTGAGAAGTTCATGAAACGTTCTTGTAGTTTTCCACCTAGTGGAGCTGATAAAAATTTCTAGGGAAAATTAGTAATACTTTTATCAAGAAAATGTCATCAAAAGTCCTGTTTGATCCTGTGACATCATTCCACTTGTAATATGTGACTGCTTGGATTAAAAATGCAAAGATTTACAGCTCTAATTTGCAGAAATGTGTGGGCTGAAAACCTCTGGTTTCCTTGAGACTATTCTGATGTAATCACATATATCATGATCTGTCTCTGTAGGGAGATGTGTGGGCACGCTTCAGGCCTGCATTACTGTCATAAAAGGATTATGGTCTTTCAGATTGTGGTGGAAGCTGTTTATCAGTTAGGGCCAGATCTTTAAATCCAGAGCATCTCTTTTATACAATAGCTTCCATCACAACTTTCCCCACCCAGTTATGGAGACAGCAGAGAAAGTATGGTTGGTGGAAAAAACACAACTCAATTTATACTAGCGAAGGGAAACACACAAATAACTCGACAGTACTGCGAATGTAAAGGTACGTGACATGCAGCAATACCAAAATTACTGGACATTAGTTCCAGTCTACAGCCTTTTTTTCCACTTTCTGACACCCCTTATACCTGTGCTCTGTCTCTTTGTTCTCTTTCCTAGTGCTTTAGCTGCTCCTTTGATTGTCCTTGGAAAAGTGCTAGAGAAGAGCTCAGGGCTGTGGGTCCAGTGAGGGTATGTGGGTCCTGAGTGGGCAAGTGAAGTGATTTTGCTGCAATAGGAGAAGAGGAGGAGTCACATCATTACCTCATTGTGGGGATACTCATAAAGTCTCAAGCATTAAGCTGCTAATGAGGTCAGGTCCATTGGGACAAGAAGGGATAGTGAAGGGAGGGGGAGTCCTCCTAGCTCACAGCTTCTCATGCTTCACTGAGACCATGTCGAAGTGATCTCAGTAATTATTAGTATCAATACATCAGTATATTTACTATTAATATATTAGTCTCTATATTAATATGTTAGTATATATATGATTGATATACAGGCTATTATTAGCTTAAACCTTCCAGGGCCAGTTAACAGAGTTTTCAGTTCTCATCTGTGAAACATCTGCTGGGGCTTTTCCAATGCCAAGCACAGCAGGGCAACATCCTAACATCAAATTACAACAACTAGTGCAGATGTGGAAGAGTGTGCAAGGAAATTCTTTCTTAGTGTTCTGTTAATAAAGTTGATGGAGAAAATGTGTCAGTCTATTTCCTGGAGAAAAAATTCCCTCCAAATTTAAGAAGTGAGCCTTAACAGCCAACATTCTGATCTACTCTTGCAGTCAGTGCAAAAATAATAGTATGTATTATGGAAAGCATGTGCCACGCATGCTGATGGATGCACTGGAAAAGGTGCATCCTGGAGCAGACGACTAATGTTGCTTTACCTCTTCCCCAGATGATGGAATCAAAATTGTTGTTCTAGTTCATGCTGGCTATGAATGTCTCTCATGGAGCACTGTTCTCTTCAGAGTCCTTAGAACTTTATCCTAAGTAAAAAAATATGTCCTTTGGTTTGATACCAGATAGAGTGACTGGCTCAGGATTTTTCGTGGCTATAGTGTGGTAATTTGTTAGCTTGCAGGTGATTTCTCATTGCTCAGTGTGGTCCTGCAGCCAACAGCTGGGATGGCAGATTATTTTGTGGATTTCCTTCCTCGATGCTGGACCATTTAACAGAAAGAGAACGAGAGATGCTTTTAAGAAATGTACAACTTAAGCTAATTGTTAATGTATTTGTGTATTGCAGAGCTAAACGGGAACAGGAACTACAGCATTTAAAAAAACAGAAGGAAGATGAGGCTCTAAAACTGCAACTGCAACTTCAGAGACAGAGGGCTATGAGACTCTTCCACGAACGACAGCTGGCCTTACTGGAAATAATCCATGCCAGTATGATTTATATTAAACTATATCAGAAGATTAAACTGTCTGGGTCTCTTTAAGAACAGTTTCCCCAAATATATTTCCTAATCTTGCATGCCTGTTTGCACTGTAGTCTTACTGTCTCTTCGGACCCAATTATCTGACAGAGAACATGCTAATTCTACAAGGGCTCAGTAACTACTGATCAAGATCTGCTGCCTTCAAAATGGTGCAGGAGAAAGGGAAACCCAGTTTTCTTGTGTTACAAAGCTCCATTGCAGCTATAAGTCTCTGAGACATGGCCCACAGCTAGTGCACCTTGGATGAAGAGGGGTTTTTAACCAATAGCACCCAAGCTGTTTTGGTACTATTTAGTTTGATTGAAAAAGTAAATTGTTAAGAGATCCCAACCCACAGTGTATATAACTGGATTTTTGTTACATCTGCAGGTCAGGTAAATAAGTACATGGAGGAAATGGAGGGGAAATCAGCATTAACCATCCAGAGATTCTGGCGAGGCTATAGAGCAAGAAGAAATTTTCATCAACAGAGGCAATCACTTAAGGAGTACAAAGCAGCTGTCGTCATTCAGAGAGCAGTAAGTATATATACCTTGTTCTGACATGAGGTAGGACTGAGTGGATTATTGCAGTGCCTCAAAAAGCTCTGTTTATTCTCTTACTGTCGGTGTAGCTGTAATTCATTAAAAAATTATTCAGAGTATGATAGTCTAAAGCCACAAGTTGTTTAGACGGTTAAACCTTGCATAGGTTACAAAATCTTCCACAGTCTTGCAACTAAAATATAAGAGCTGCCACTTTGAAACCTAAGGTTGGAACTTCACCACAGTACAGATGAGTCAGTAATTTATTATGAGTGTTCTTACTTACAATTTAGTATTCATGCGGACCGTCATTGTATGTTGTCTTTTCAGCATCATAGCTAAATTTATGCTTAAACAGATGCAATACTGAAATATTTTTCTTTCACTGATTGATTACAAACAGAGCAAGAAGACAAACTTCCTGTCTGTGATTGTCATATTCTCGTATGTTCTTTACAAAGGCTTGTAAATTCTTGGAAAAACGAAGAAGGAGGAGACCTCTCTCTCCTTGGAAAGATCCCAAGGGACTGACTGATGAGCAGAGACTAGCTTTGCAGCAGAAGGTGGATGACTACATCAAATTGCATCCGGTCTGTTTCTTAGTCATTTCATAATCCGCATTAATGATGCAACATAAAATACTGTAGGGATGAAATATATTCAGCTTCATAAATTCTGATCAAGATAATTCATGTGAGGTATGCATATATTAACCCTGCTTGTTTGACAGCAAGGCACTAGGATATTGGGGATTAAAACCATTAATCTAATAAAAAGGGTCAAAGCAAACTGTAATTGGAAAATTTATATACTTGATGATGGATAGCTTTGGAGAGAGCTGCAGAGGAAGCAAAATTATTAAGTTAACAATTAAGAACAGCATTTGCATTCCTTGTTTAGACATTATTCTGTCCCCAAAAGATTTTAAATAACCAGCTCCTAATGGTAACAAACTGTTATTTTCCTCCAGGCTTCCCAAATGTCAGAAGAAATGAGTAAAGAATTACATATGCAGGCCCAGGAAAAGCTGGCACAGTTCCTGTTGAGGAGCAGACTGGATCAGAGAGCAGTGCAGCGGAGAGAGACGTTACTGGCTCAGGTCAACACCGATGTGGAGCTGCTAATGAGTATGTGACTGCTCTGGTCATAGTTTTGATTACCATTTGAATTAAACTAATTTAGAGAGAAAATTAGAGGGAACAGTGGTAAAGCCTCATTTCAAAACTGAAATATCTTTCTTCCTTTGCCATCTGCCTTATCTTGAGATTCAGGCTTCGTTAGAGATTATCCAAGTGTTGCTATAGGTTACGTATACACACCTGCTTTTCAAGGAGCATCTTCTGCTAAAAGTCTCTCTCTGATACGTTAACAAGAAGAGCAATGGCCCTGTTAAAAAGCATTAAAATTTCTAAGAAGGGGATCTCACACAACCTATTCCTCTACATTTGTTTTGCTTTGTTATACTTCCTTGTGTTCTAAGTAAGCTGTTGGTTGAAGCACTCTCAGCTCTTCCAGACAAAGAGGGAAATCTTTGAGCTATGAATTCCGAGTCATGTTTTCATTTTCTCTGTTGTGGTTTTATTTGAAATGGAATTCACTATTGTGCTATCTTAGTTCCAGACAAGTAGCCTGGAGTAAAAGAGGGAGAATAGCAAACTGCAGCCACCAGAGAGCACCCAAGCTGGACAAAATTCAGCAAGTTACTGAATTCCATTATTTAGTCTGTCACGTGCTGTGTCACTGCAGCTTATCACTCGCTGAACAGGCAAATCAGCAACACACGCTTACACTGTGCTGGGTCCCCCAGGCAGGGAATACACAGTGCTGCTGTGCCAGAGTGGTGGAAGCACTATGCTGATGTCACCCTGTGCCAGAAGCACTCATCTAGCAGTAGCGACCAGAAGCTCCTCTTTCTCTTAGGTCAGAGTTTCATAGAATCATAGAATGGTTAGAGTTGGAAAGGACTTTGAAGATCATCTAGTTCCAACCCCTCTGCCATGGGCAGGGACACCTTCCACTAGACCAGGTTGCGCAAAGCCCCATCCAGCCTGGCCTTGAACACTTCCAAGGATCAGGCATCCACAACTTCCCTGGGCAGCCTGTTCCAATGTCTCACCACCCTCACAGTAAATAATTTCTTCCTAATATCTAATTTAAATCTACCCTCTTTCAGTTTAAAACTGTTACCCCTCATCCTACCACTACACTCATTGATAAAGAGTCCCTCTCCAGCTTTCCTGTAGGCACCCTTTAGGTACTAGAAGGCTGCTATAAGGTCTCCCCAGAGTCTTCTCTTCTCCAGGCTGAACAGCCCCAACTCTTGCAGCCTGTCTTCATAGGAAAGGTGCTCCAGCCCTCTGATCATCTTCGTGGCCTCCCCTGGACTCACTCCAACAGGTCCATGTTCTTATGTTGGGGGCCTCAGAGCTGGACACAGTATTCCAGGTGGGGTCTTACGAGAGCAGAGTAGAGGGGCAGAATCACCTCCTTTGACCTGCTGGCCACACTTCTTTTGATGCAGCCCAGGATGCAGTTGGCTTTCTGGGCTGTGAGTACACATTGCTGGATCATGTTGAGCTTCTCATCCACCAACACCCCCAATCCTTCTCCTCAGGGCTGCTCTCAATCCATTTTCCACCCAGCCTGTATTTGTGCTTGGGATTGCCCTGACCCAAGTGCAGGACCTTGCACTTGGCCTTGTTGAACTTCATGAGATTCGCACAGGCCCACCTCTCCAGCCTGTCCAGGTCCCTCTGGATGGCATCCCTTCCCTCCAGTGTGTCAACTGCACCACACAGCTCAGTGTCGTTGGCAAACTTGCTGAGGGTGCACTTGATCCCACTGTCCATGTCACCAACAAAGATGTTAAACAGCACTGGTCCCAGTACTGACCCCTGAGGAACACCAGTCGTTGCTGGTTTCCACTTGGACATCGAGCCGTTGACCTTAACTCTTTGAGTGTGGCCATCGAACCAATTCCTTATCTGCTGAGTGGTCCATCCATCAAATCCATGTCTCTCCAATTTAGAGACAAGGGTGGTGTGCGGGACAGTGTGAAATGCCTTGTATAAGTCCACGTAGATGACGTCAGTTCTCTTCCCTTGTCCACCAATGGTGTAACACTGTCATAGAAGGCCACCAAATTTGTCAGGCACGATTTGCCCTTAATGAAGCCATGTTGGCTGTCACCGATCGCCTCCTTATTTCGCATATGCCTTAGCATAGCTTCCAGGAGGATCTCCACCATAATCTGGGCGGGCACAGAGATGAGACAAGAAACAGAGAGGTTTCATAAGAAGGTGGATGCCACCACTGCACCTGAATTAAGTAGTCCTGTTTCCCCCCCTTCTTCTCCTTCCCCCATTATGTATTTATTTTTTCAGATTAGCCATAATTTGGATTGCTTCTCCAATCAGGTTTATCATGCAGCCATAAAATTGTAATGCCAGCATGGGGAAAGGAGTTATGTAGGGCAGTGGGAAGTGGGAGGGTAGTGCTCCTTCTTTTTTTTTGTTTGAAATACTCATAAAAATGCAAACAAAATACAGAAAACTCTTCTCCTTGTTCTTACAGATGCTCCAGGGTTAGCAGAGACCACAGAAAAAGATCTTGATGTCTTTATGAGTCGATCAATCCCTGTAGCTACCAAGGCAAGACAATCCCACAACACTATGCTGAAATACGCTCGCTGGCCGTGGTGGAAGAAGCTTGGAGATGAGTTTGTGGAGGATGATGTAATTCCTGATGATGCCCTAAATGCAGAACTGGGAACTCTGTTTATTGGTGGAAGGAAATCCTTTTAGGTAACAGGCAGAAGAATTTCTTGCTCAACCAGACTCATACCTTGCACTGTACATTCACGTGTGTGTGTTTTTAAGGAAGGAAAACACTTAAATTGTAAGACAAAGCACTGAAAAAGACCAAAGCCTTATTTTAGTGGATTTTACTTACCTTATTAAGAATCTCTTCCTGTACATCAGCAGTTAGATCCTATTGATTGAGCTGTTGCAAATAGGATTTAAATACTGTAGTTGTAAATAAGGATATTTTGTAATTTGTATCACTTTAAAAGTTCATAACCTTTGGCTTTTTAGTTCTTATTCACATTCAGATGCGTAAAGAATCACGCCATTGTAAAAGCTGGGGCTTTTATACCAAAACATTTTATCAGGTGATGTGCTTTGAGATAAAGATGGGTTCAGAACAAACCAAGACAACAATAAGAAGTCAAGCAAGCACTGGGCAGGCTGGGTGCTTATGGCAGGGTAGAACAGCTAACTCCAGTTAGCACAGGCAAAGCTTGGCCTGAGGAACTCCACCAGCCTCTTGACAGCAGCAAGGGACAAAGCAAGGGGAGGAAAAAATGCTAATATTCTTGGATTATATGTGTTTTCCGTTAAAAGCATGCAGTTTTTTCCACAGCCGATGCAGTGCGTTGTAACACGGGCGTAGTCCAAACTGTTATAAGGGATTGTAGCCTCCGTGTGACCAGCGGGACCATCAGCTCTGTCTTCTCAAACCATGCAGATGCTGTTTAATCTGGAAAGGTCTCCAGCACAGAGCCTCTGCAGTCACTGTGGCCCAGTACCCAGTAAAAACCTGCAGTCAAAGGCTGAAGGGTGCTGCTTACCGATGTGCCCAGAAAGGAAGGAGAACTCAAGACTGCAGCTAGTGCAGTAAATACTTGCGCTATTTTTTAGGTGAGAGGCCAAGAGAGTCTTAAGAATTAGATGTTACCTCACTGCAGAGGAGGAAAAAGCACAGTGATTTCTGCCAGTTCTATGTGGGCAGCAATACTGGTTCAGCATGTTTGTTTTCCATTCTCTTTAGAAGGTTTTGAGTTTTAATTTTAGTGGAGATGAATGGAAAACAAATAAATAGAAATAGTGGGCAGAAACCCAAGCCTGTTCAGATGCAGCTGATACATTGAAATTAATAACTGGACAGCTGCCAAGAGGAAGAGCTCTGCTCTAGGTTAATTTTTTTAACAGAGCTGTGATTTGGATTTGGCTTTCAGTTCCTTTCTTGGAGACTTAACTGGTGGAACAATCCATTAAGTATTTGCCAGGACACTTGCATCTGCCTGTTGAGTTACATGCTGTTCTGCACAGCCCTGCTATTAGTTTTAGTCCATGCCCATAAGAAAACAGGTACCCTGCAACCACCAGAGTGGAGGGACTGGGGGACAGTCACCAAGCGCTCCAGGGGTTGGAAGCTGCCCCCCAGCTGCTGCCAAGTTCTGGTGCTGGAAAAGGCCCAGAGTCTCTGGATGAACTGCAGCAAGCCAGCTGGTCCCTCACACATACACAAGTCCTCTGTGCGCGGTGTAGTCCCCTCTGCCATACTGCCACTGACCCAAACTATTTTGAGACAGCAGCCTCTGCTGTTATGTTTATTCCTAATCACCCTCGTTATAACAGTTCTTTAGCACAGGGGGACATTCACAAAGGTGCTTTGCTTAATGTATTTGATGTAAAGGGATGAGCCCCCCGGCCAGTGTTAAATACCAACTGAACTATAGAGCCATCTTACCAAAAAGTCATTCATTGTAATGGCCTCTGCCACTCGTTGCCATTAGAGTGGATAATGAACTCCCCCTTTGGAATATGCAATTTGCTGGATAATGTTTTTTTTTTAAGTAAACAGAGAGCCTGGTGGAAGGTGCAGTCTTGCTGGAGGAATTCGAGTTGCTGGGTCATTTATTCCCAGCCCAGCAGTGCAAATTCCCCTGTCCTACCACTGCCCTGACCAGGGAAACAGAGGCAAGAGCGCCATGAGGGAACGTGCCTATGGCCATAGATCACCGTATAACCTGTCACTTGTTCCCATTACTGTCCCAGGCAGAGCGAGCCAGAAAGGAGCCACTGGAGCATGCTGGGGTGGTGCTGGGAGATGCTCTCAGATGCCAGTTGCTGTGGCCAGCTTGGAGCCTGGGCCCAGCAAAAGAGATGCCCAAGCTCCCCTACTGACCCCCTTTGCCTCTCAGGTGGGAAGGATTTGGTATCCTCTCTTCAGGCCCTCCTGCGCCACATGCAGGACATGTTGCTGGTGACTTATTTCACAGCAGCTCCTTCTGCCTGAATAATGGGAACAGACTTAGACGGCTGAGCAGAAGCTACCTCCAGCCTGCTACCAGGTGAACACTCGTGCCGGGGTTATATGATCACCCAAAAAAAGACTGTAAGAGAGGCTGTGAGCTGAGATGGTGCCAGTCCTGCTCCCACTTGTCTGCTTGCCACAGACCACAGGCATGCCCGGAAAGCACACAAATGTGCCGCACAGGTGGTCCAGCTGGGTAGGAAAAGTGGCAGAATTTGGTTGTGCCTAGCAGGTCTGTGCTGTGCCACTTCAGAGAGCAAGCAGGCCTGCCCCAGCAGCCTGGAGACAGACCCTGCGCACCCCCAGAGGAAGTGCAGGGTGGAGTGACAAACCTGGGGGGGACATGCTGTGACATGAGGAGGGACAGAGGTGAAGCGGGAGCTGCGAAGGCAGCGGTTCTCAGGTCATTAAATATTGATGCCATCTAAGCTGGCCTGTGGGGGCGATTTAGCTGAATTGCAGGTTTCTGTTGCTGTGATAAATTGGACCAATTTGTCATGTGGTTTTGTTTCTTCCCTCCCTTAAGTAAAGCTATACAGGAGTGTTATTGCCGCAGCTTCAGCAATCTGGAAAACAAATCCTCTGATGATACAGGTAAAAAAGAAGGGACAGTGACTCTTATCCTGCTGAAGGTGCCATCAAAGTCATGGAGCAGGGAGAAGGCAGCAAAAGGAACAAAAAAGATCATTCAGCCCTTTCAGAGTCGGAGACAAAGCAGTGTCCTCTGCTGGCTCCTGCAATTGAGGAAAATTCCTGTTTATGCAGACAGATACTTTTTTTTTTTCAGCTTTAGCTGTAACTGGACTCTGCAAACAACAGGATGCTCATCTCCAGCAGAGACACAGGCATGCGCTTGAGACTACGCTGCTAAGTCCAAGGGCATCTCCTGGCCTGTCAGGCTGGCTGTAACAGGAGCTCTGAAGTGAGGACAGGAGATAACCCCGATGCTATTTCACCTCTCGCCTCCAAGTCTTCCACTGCTGATTTCCATGGGAGCGGAATCTGGTACAAACATCTGCTCTCCACTGCAGAGTATCACATACATCAAGGACAAGGAGAAATGAAAGCTTTCTCCAAGTAGCAGAATCGGGGCTATTTATAAATTAGCATGCATCAGAAAAGGAGGAGCTGCAAATATCATTGCAATCGGTCTCCAAGTTCTCCTGATCATCCTTCTTCATAGCACAGTAACAGAGGGTCATCCTCCAGCCATCCTTGTGTACAGGGAAAAACTCTATTTAATAAAGAGATTGTTTACTAAATGAGCTATATACAGATTTACCAAGGGGAACTAAAAGACAGGTGCCTCCCATCCCCTCTCTCTGGGTTCCCTCCGGCTGCCTTCTTAGAACAGAAGGGCAAAGTCTGGCAGGTGAGGACCAAGGTCAGGACACCACGGCTCTGGCACTTTTTCCCAGCTGTGCTGGAGAACTCCTCTGTGACCTTGAGCACATTGTGTGTCTGCCTCTGTCTTTTCCTCTCAGATGAGGCTTACTGAGGAGGTTTCGTATGTTGCACTGTAATTTGTTTTCCAAGCCTGCAGCAGAGGATGCTGTGTGAGCCCAGTGCCACAGAAATCCCTCTCTGCTACGGTGAAATGGGAGTTTGGCAGGTCCCAGAAAGAAAAAATATCTGTATAATCAGATGTTGAACACACAGAAAGAGCTCAGGGTTGCCATGCTATTTATTTCTCTCTGAATTCAGCTTGTCTCTGTAGAATTTAGTTCTTCTCTATTTTATTACATCTTCAAACAGAAACAATGCCTTTATGTATGCGTGATCACTTAATAAAACCCATGGAAGTGAGCAGTTCCAATCAGGGAAACTTCATTTAACACATCTCGCCAATCCAGAACCTGCCTGTTTGGAACAAGATGAACATACACGCGTACAAGACGGATAAAAAGACCCAGCTCAATCTAGCGTTATGTGACAGAGCCGGTGAACAGTGACACTTAATCCTAGAAACAATCAAAGCAACCATTAAGTTTGCCAGGTCCTTACTGTCTGAAAGGGAAGAGACGTTCAAGGCTGGCACTGCTACCCCTAAAATGAGGGGTGAATTAAAGTAAAAGAGTTGAAAGTGCAGGATGCAGCTCAGGAACAGGGAGAACCGGAGGCATTGCCATTGCCTTGGCTTTATTCTCTGAGCAGCTCCACTGCCGGTCACGTCTAACTGCCCGTGAAGGCTGACAGAGGAAGATAGTCACGGAAGCCACCAGAGCCACGCTTGCCTCAGGACAAAAGAACGAGCGATCTGTGACCAGATATTAGGGACTTCCGAGGCGGTCAATCTAAAGGAAATCTACTGGATATGGAAAATGAGGGATGCCGAGCACGGTAAGGGGAAGCCGAGAGCCAACCCACACCCCGGCTTCCTCGCTGGTGCCTCGGACACTGCCAGGCACTCTGGGAGAGGAGGGGAGCGGGGCTGGGGAGAGGGGCAGATGGTCGCCCAGCCCAGCCCGCTGCTGCCCTCCGTCCTGCCCGCGGCGGGTCGGGGAGCCGCTGACCTTTTCCCGCGGGTACCGCCGGGTGCGGCGGGGGGCTGGCAGGGCCGCCACCCTCTCCCAGCGGCGCCAGCGCCCACCAAGCCCTCCCCGAAGCTCCCACAGAGCCGAGGCGGAGGGTCCGGCTCCTCCCGCCGCCGCTTCACGCCCCGCGGGGACACCCCGCGCTGCCCCCTCAGCCCCCTCCCCTAACCGCTCCCCCCCCC
>VUYV01000013.1:6287799-6360614 GCA_008711295.1 Anarhynchus alexandrinus
CGGCGCGGCGCGGCGGGCGCAGAGGGGGCGGACGGACGGGCGGGCGGCGGCGAGCCGGCGGCTCGGCGCTGCCGGGGCATGCACAACAAAGGCGGGAGGCGACGCGTCCCGGGCGGGCTCTGCAGGTAGGTAGGTGCGGGCGGCGGGCGCGCAGGGTCCCTTCTCGGCAGCCGCTCCCCCAGGGCGTCTGCCCTTCGCCGCGCTGCGGGGGCCGCAGGGGGCTCTCCCCTGAGGAGAGCGAGCCGCAGCGCGGGCTCCAGTCTCAGCCCCGGCCCTGGTGCCGCACCTTGCGGGCGCGGGGCTGCAACAAAGGCAAATGGCTGCGCGCCGGGGAGGGCTGCGGGGCTGGAGGTGGCCTCCCTGCCTCTGCCTGGCTTCTGCCCCTCTCCCGGGCGGCACACGGAGTGGAGCCGGGCGCAGCCTTTCATGTATTTATTTGTTCGTTGGGTCTTGTTCCCCGGGTCCTTCTTCCTGCCCCGGCGGGGCCCTTCGGGTACAACCGCTAGCTCCGCGCCCAGCCCGGGGAGCGGGGGTGGGGGACCACACACACACGCTTCCCAAACCCTTCCACACCTTTCCTGGCTGACACCTGCTCGTTGCTGGCGGACCCGCATGCCCCCCTCCACCCCTCTCCTGCATTTGCTCGCTCCTGGCTCCCAGCGCTTAGCGGTGGCCCCCGTTGGCGCAGGAGAGCGGGCTGAAAGGCTCTGCTCTGGGCAAAGCGGTCGCCCGGGCTGCGGGCTGCTGCCCTCCCTGCGCAGGGCTTCGGATCAGCCCCCCACACCTCCCCTGGCTTTTTCTCTCCGGGTCCTAAAACAGCAGCCGCAGAGGCAACTTTGCAAATTGGCAGGTTAGAGCCTTTTAGATGCCTAGGGGCTTTTGTCCTATGCAAGGTGGAATATTGTGTGCTGGTACGGTATTAGCCTGAGTTTAATTGTTGTAAGGGGTGGCTGAACAGCACCTAGCTCTTTAAATCTGCAGGGTACAAGTGAGTCATTTCTTAATTCGTTTCCATGTGATTCGTAACGTTTTCAACTCCAGGATGCATTTTCCCAAATTCATAATAGGTTTTGATACCTGAGCTATTAGCAAGGGCATCTGTGTGAATTCGTAGAGGTAGAAGTTTTCCTGCATTGTTGAAAATAGTAGCTACGACGGAATTCCCTGGGGGGAAATCTATAATACCTGCTTCTACCATTTTTATTTACACTGCAGCAAAGCAGTGCTGGGTGCATCTACACTTTTGCCTTCCCTCATTTCCTAGTCATTGTGGCACTGAAAAGCATTATAAACAACTCCGCATTGTTTGTTGGTATTATAGTAAGGCCTGAGGGCTTGGTAATGGTTTCTTTCATTCATGGCTCTCAAAATGCTTCACAGACATCAATTAAGACTGGGAGCCCTGCTGCAAGCCAGGGAGGTTTTTCTGATCCCATTTTACAGATGGAGGAGCAGATCAGAGACTAGAAAGATTTAAGTCAAATCCAAAACCTAAGCCATCATCTCACAGATCCAAAATCCTCTGTTTAGGGTGCTCTTCCCCACGGCCTCTAACAAAATTCTCTCTTAATTTCACTGGCTGCTCTGGGAGCTGTTTTGGACACTGACAGGCCATGTATGCCTTGGGATTTTGGGATACTGCTCTTGCATATTGCCAAAAATTATGTTCCTTTAGTGCCATACTGTTGAGAAGAATGGTTTGTGATTAAAACAAGTCTCTGATTGTTCTTTGGTTTGTACTAGAGTAGAACGCAACAGCTCCATCATGGATGAGGGTGCATTAGGCAAGGCACTGCACAGCCAGACAGCAAAGCATGTACAGAGCTGGTGAGCCATGTACAGAAAGCCTAGATATCTGCTGTGACTTCTTTGGCAGCCTCCCTCACAAAAGAGAGAGGGTGTCTTCTCAGTAAGCCTCATGTTGAAGGGCATATTTCCCAAAGTGGTTCCAACTGTGACTGTAACCCGGAAGACTCCTGAGCCTAGCCTGTTTTTGGGTCTGTCCACTTGCTTTCATGGCCCAGACAGGAGATGGCCTGTGTTAGAGATCTGGTTGCCATCCTTAGGCATTGCTTATGTTGATCTCCTTTAAGGCCTTTAACCAGAGAACCCCAGCTGCAGTCTCAGATTTAAGTCTTGCTGCCCTGTCTGTAGAGCACTCTACAAGACAACAATGGTAGCCCCAAAGCATTTACAAAGTTTTAAGCTTCTTAAGCTTCATCTGTGTAAGAAAAGCCTACTGCAGACTAGGCGATGATGTGCAGTTCCCAGCAGTCACAGAGGGAAGGGAAAGGAACAGACTGAATGCCTTTATGGCTTTTCTGGTTTTAATATCCATTGGGTGCTTGCTGAGTCTGATCTAGTCTTACAAGGTGTTCTGGAAATCCTGAGTTCTTAATATTTAAGCTCGTAGGAGATCCAGTTCCACTTTAAATACACTCCCTCCCCCCCAACCAAACAGTCCCATTCCCGCCAAACACTTTGATGCTGCAGTTGCAAGAAGCATCATTCATTGCTGGCAGGCAAGATATGGTATCACAGTTTGTTTCCTTTCCAGGGCTTCAGAGGACAGTTCTTTTAGAGAAGACGGAGCAAGTGTAGCTCCAGGGCCTCCATGACTGGGCATCAGCCAATTACTGTCATATCAGATTAGCTCTATGGCACATTAGCACTCGTTTATGTTCATAGAAATGCAGCATGACTGTTCCATAGTATTGATGGAATTATTGTATTTACAGCCCTAAAATATGACTAATTGAAAGGTAGGTTCTTATTACAAAACCATGGACTTCCAAGGTGATTCTTTCCACAGCTTCTGTATGGGCCAGTTTTGAACCACGAAGAAGAAATGAACTACTGGAAGACATAATCCAGTTTTTATTTACCATAGATGCTGTTGCCTTTTTGGCAAACTCTAGGGGGGGGAAAAATCCTGTATCACAAAAGAAACAGGAAGAATTTACGGGTTCTTTCCACTTTGTCATCATCCTGACTCAGTAGCCTGTGCTACTGTAGCTCCTGCTTGGCCTCTGAGAAGTTCTTGCCTGCCTATGGTCTGCAGCCACCTAGCCCTTGAAACCAGCATTAAAATTTCCTCAGCTTCCACTGCAGCGCGTGAGCACGTTCTCCTTGTCCAGAGCAGCTTGGCAGCAGCAGTCGTGGGCGTTTGCGAGATGAGGAGGCATCACATGCTGCACTCTGTAGCCAGGATTGTAAAGCTGTCCACAGCGTGGTGACTTTCCTGCTCACATACCACCTGCTGACATTCAAAGGATGTGCCCATTTGTCTCTGGGAGTAAACTAGGCACCTCTGGCCAGATCTCTGCAAGTTTTGCAATCCCTTCTTCATAATTAGCTCAGCTTCAGCTTCCAACTGCTTTGCAGTTTGCAGTAGCCCCAACACCTGGTTCCTGGCAGCCATTATCACCTTCCAGCACAGGAACAGCTTTAGCTCTGAGTCTTGGGAGGATGGACAGGGCTGGCAGGATCCGTGATATTAGGAAAAATAATGGAGCAGAAAACGGGTGCCATGGGCACAGGGAGGGAAGGTAGACTGAGAACATACGTGACAACGAGGGGACAATGAAGCGACAGGTGGGAGCAAACCCCTAGACTTCATAGAAGTTGCAGATGAGGTAGGATGAAGAAGGAGGCAGGGAGCTCTGCGGCTTGTAGGAACAGTGTGAAGGATCTTCTCTGCTGCCACGGGTGGACTACATTACTGCTGCCAGCCTTCCAGCCCACTGCCCAGGATTCAGAGCTGTACAGACAGCCCTGAGCTGCTGCAGAGTGCCATGCAGCATTTGTTATTTTCAAAACATCCTAGTGTAAGTTACAGCAACAAAGGGTGAGTAGCTCCGGGAACTGCACAGGACTGCTGGGGTCAGTAGCCTTGTCCACAGTGCCATCCCTGCTCAGGGAGGGCCCTGGGAAAACCTGCGTCACCGCAGCAGACACCAGCATCAGTTATGTGAGGAGCAGGGATTTGCTGCTCAAGGACAGCAAGGACAGTGGAAAGTCTGTGATTTCAGGAATTAGTTATGGAAAGCTGGGACCCTCAGGCTGAGGTAATAAGAATAGCTGGAGAATTAGGCAATTCCCATATTCATGAGATGACAGACTGCAGTCCCTTTGCCAAGGCTGTATTAAATACACTGAGGGGCAGAGGAGTTTTCTGGCTTTGCGAACAGCTGCTTCAAGGTGAAGCACAAGGGGAAAAAGAAAAAAAATATTCTTCACTGTCTGCTGATACTCATTTCGCTGTGTAACAACTCAGGGCCTGGAACAACTCGGGGTTGTCTGCAGGCCTTTTGGAACCTGGATTTGAGACAGTCCCCTTGCCTTCTAGAAGTAACCTGATCGGGAATTAAAGAGTACCTGTCCTAAAGACTTCTTTCCATGAAGGAGCTAAAGCTTTTGAAATCCTTCTCTGTCTTCTGTCCTAGACAGGAAGTCAAGGAGCAGCAGTAAATTTGTTCTTATAAAGAAAAGACATGGCTTTGTGTTTTTAGCTAGAGACAGTGTCTACGCCCTTGCCTTCTCTGCTGCTGAAATGCTTAAAGATACATGTAAGCAAAAATCCATTTTTCCTTTGGGATACGAAGCTTCAGCAGATGCTAGTGGGAGTTTACAGGCTTGGTTCTTTGTCAGTGCTTGCAGAAGCAGCCAGACGCTGCACTAGCTGTGGATGCAGTGCTAGAGCTGCTCCAGTCAGACACTGTGCAGCCCATCTTGTGGCTTCACCGGCATCTGGGAGCAGTGCTGGCAGTGTCCTGTCAAAACTCATTTGTTTGCAACACAACAATCTGACTGTTTGTGCAGGCATGTTTAGGAAGCCAGTTAACGACTAAAAAATGACAGTGGCTTTGACCACAAGCGAGTGATTTACAAGACTCGGAGTACACACAGCTGAACTTTTCATGCAAGGTTCTTTCCCCAGGAAGAAGGGAATTAAAGACCCTCAGACACTGAAGAGAGACAGCTCCATTCAGACCTAGCGCAGAAGTGATACACATTAGTTCCTAGTGCCACAGCCAGTCAGAGCTGCTGTGAGAAATTTATCTGTGGACTTCATAGCTTGTCTCAAGGACAACTGGCCTACCATTCCCTCTAATCAAGTCCTTGCTCATCTTAAGGATCTTTGCATCTCAGGCACCTTGCTCAATAAACCCGCCCTGCAGACTGGTTGAGAGGGAAAAGAGTGGTTCAAAGTTTGACTGGAGCAGAATTAGCACCAGCCATGGCTGGTATTGGATTTAAGCTGAGCCCTCTGGACTAATAGGATATTGGTGCCTGGGGATATCGATCAGCTCTGTGCTGAAGTACTCCTGTCACTCATGGTGGTGTGGCTGATCCTTCCAGCCTGCTTTTAGGAGTAGACAGAAGCAACCCCTTTCAAGAGAAGGTCCTTCTTGAAAGACCCCTTTCAAGAAAGTGCCTTTCAAGAGCCAAGGAGGTAACTGCTTTCATAAAGGATCAATACAGTTTCACTGCTAATCAGTGCTGTGGTAGTTTAACCTGGAAAAACCTCAAGCCTGAACTGAACTGAGACCTCTCAATTACAAGAGAGCACTCCCTCAGGAGTCCTGGTTTGCGGTACTTAACTGTTTTGCACTGATGTGCCCCATTTTTTACCACAGCTGTTGCAACAGCTCTGTTCTCTGCGGACAATCAGTGTTCAGGTTTCCACAACACAAGATAACCCGTCTGTGAGCCCCAGTGCAGCAGTCCTCTTCCTAGTTTAAGGGCTAGACATGGTTTTGGAAATCAGTGCTTTATGCTTGCAGAAGCCGTACCTGCAGTGGGGAGACCTCACAAGTCATTAGTTCAGCTTCTCTGAAAGCTCAGTATCATTGAGAACAAACATCAGCTAAAGTCACAGGAGAAAAAAAGAAAGACAAAGAAAATCTGTTTTTGAAAGAAGAAGGAGTAGGCCATGGAAACCTTCCTTACTGATAAGCAGCCCCTGAGCTGATCAGCTTTTTAACATTAAGGTGCATAGCTTGCTTGTTTGATCTGCCACTTAAGTCGCAGGACACATTCCAGCAGGTATGGGAAGAGCTGGCACCCCATTCCTGAGTCTGAAAACCAAGTCTGCCAGTCGCATCTTTCAGGGAGGATCTTCAGCCCTTTATTCCAGGTTCTATCCTACCTGGTTGTCATACAGCCATATCCCCAAGGGACACAGTCATTGCTCATCTACACAGCACCGTGTTATTTCTGGTCACATGCAAACAATAGAACAGTAACTCTGCAACACTTTTTATTCTGGCTTTCAGCACACTCAGGCTTTTCTTCATTATAGCAGTAGCATGAAGTAAATCCATAAAACAGAGTTAGCCCAGTCCAGAAGGAACTGCAGGCATAGCCCCCAGTCATGTCAGCCATCCCCTCCACGCTTATGACGGTGCAGTACGCATTAGTGCATAGCTTGGATTTTTTTGTACAGGATGGCTTTTGACCTCCATGGGAAGAAGCTTCCTATTCCCTCTGGCCTGTTCAGAGGGATGAGAGTCAGCAACTTTATTTCCTCATTGTATTAACAGCCATGCTTTTACCTGTATCTCACCCTGTATAAAGACTGCGTTGAAACGCAGTCCTTTTTGAGTAGAGTCATACTCAGTCAAATTCCAGTTATGCCTCAAGCTTACGCTACTATAAAGAGTAATCCCTTTGAGAATGTCTAAATGTTATACAAATCAACTCAAAGTTGCTGGAATAGGAAAGGCAGATGATATGTATATGCTAAGTAGTACACCATTAAAAATAATGTTCCTAGCCCACCACAAAGAGAAAAATTTAGACATCCTTTCCCTTCTTAGGATATGTGGAAGAAACACTTCCCTTTACTTGGTCATGCCTTCTGCTTTCCTCTCAGAACAAGACCCAGCCTTTCCCTCCCACAGTGGCCAAGGTGAATGCATCTGCTTGCATGACACAGGAGAAGCTCATGCTGCTCATTTTCAGTGAGCAAGCTAAAAAGGTGTCCTCACAGATAATTCCTGGCTTGCTGGACCAGGAGAAATGGTCTGCTATTTTCAGTGGAAATTAGAGAAATGAGGGAAGTTGGCCCCTAGATAGATATGGGTTTAAGGGACAGATTGCCAGAGGGTCTCTGTAGTCCCTGCTGAATTGTTTTGAAAGTTGTGAGTACTTATTTTTGGTGAAATGATGTAGCGCATTCTGATATAATATGGCTATGAATATAGGCGGTAAACACTTTTAAGAAAGAGGGGGTTTTGCTGTTCCTTGGTGGGTCTGAACGTGGTTAGAGAGGTGGGTATGTGTTAGCAGAGTGACTGAACCTTTGAAATGCATACTGAAGCAAAGCTAAGTCAAGTGAGATGTCCACCTTTCCAGGCAGTGAACAAGGTCATGGTATGTCTGGAAATACAACTCAGTCTGTGGTTTTACCTGCAGGACCACACTACATCATTTTGTAAAATAGCGTTAACAATCCTCTTTGGATTATCTCTGTAGATTATCATAGTTATTGCATAGTAAATGTGTCCATGTGTAAAAGTCCTCAGCAATAACATATGTGTGCAGACTGGAGTTTGCCACACGTGGTATTTAGCAGCTGCATAATCCTGCTGATGTCAGCATAGCTTCCATAGGTGGAAGCCATGCATAGGGTGTGGTAACAGGAGGTAAGAAGTTCATAAATTTGAAGGCTGAAGAAGAATGCTGAGATATAATCTTCTGCTAGACACGGGCTATAAGACTTCCCCAAACTGATTTCTTCTGTCCAGTGCCTCTCTCCTCTCTCTCCTTTTTCCAGCCCCTGAGCCCTGTGAACCAAACTTTGGCATTCACATCCCCAGTCTCACTGGCTGTCGGAAGCCAGTGTCTCACCATCAGCTGCCTCTCTAGGTGCCTGTGCGGTGGCTGTGCTCTCACCTCTTGCTGCAATGCTGATTAGTTGGACGCAGTGCTGTGTGCAGTGATGAGGGATGTACTTTCTGTGCATCACACATTCTCTTTCCACTCAATGGGAATCAGCTGCTGGGCTGAGCTGAGACAGAGCCACGTGGGGCAGTGGGGCCTCAGAGAGGGGCAGGGTACCAAGGTGTTGGCAGTGGATGCTGCTTCGAGTTGAATCCCTACTTCATAGCACAGAACTAGTTCATAATTCATGTGGGGCTGAACCAAAGCTGTAATGGGAGTGCAAGTGGCTATGGCTTTGGGGGCAGGTCATAGTCCTCCTTCAGCTTCTTCTTCAGGGATGTGGGAGGGCCAAAGGACGAGCAGTTCATAATAAAGCACAGAAAAATGGGTTGAGAGCCTCATCGGGCAACAGGATAGCAGAGGGTGCTCTGTGGTAGGGAGAGGAGTTTCTGTAGCAAGAAGAGAGGGTGTAGCAGGGGTGGCTGTGCTGAGGAGTGGGGAGGAGAGAGAGGAGCTCAGAGGGAGCAGGGTAAGGCAGTGGAGCAGGGAAGATGCAGGACAGGGGTGTTAGCCAGGGCTGATGAATGGCAGTTGTGTATTGGCTTGGGAACGCCTTTCAATTGGGGCAGGAGTCCCACATACAAATGCCTGGAGCTTTTGAAATTCAGGGCCATCAAGCACCAAAGCAGCAGGTGGGCAGCATGACTCCAGGTGAGGAGGAGCAAGCAGCAGAATGCCTGGCTCCTAAGTAGGTTCCCTTGTACCCTGCCCTATCCTCCCTGTCGATTTTGCCATTCCTGCTGCTGTTTGAAACACACAGCATCTGGAAAAAGCAATGCCCTTGTATAGTGCCTCTGGCTTCCCGAGAGTTCTCCCAGCATTGAATTTGGCCCATGGATTTTAATTACTCTCCACTGTGATAGTAATGAGAGCCAGTGGAATTGTAGTGATTTTATTTCCTTTTAATTTGTTATGATGCTCTGGATGCAGATTAACTTTCCCAGCTCGATACATATTATTGATTCATCTTGCCTCGTGATGTGGTAAATGGCTCCAAGAGGTGGCTTATTTCACTGTAGCCTCCCTTGCTAGTTCTGTACCGCATGCAGTGTCCTCTTTGCTCCAGCAGTAGCCAAAATCAGGTTCCTTTGCTTGCATCTGATCAGGTTATTTACATCCATGTAACTGAGGATAAACTTGGACCTATGGTAGAGCCTCTTTATATGCAGTAGTCCAGGTCTTCCATCTTCCTTTCTGTTTGATGTACTGAGTGTGAGGACGGGTTTGTGGTAATTTGATGGAGATGAACCTGCTTCTAGGCCCAGGGGAATCATCTTGCAAGGAGGCAGGAGAGCTGTAGTCAGAGGTGTCTTCCAGCAGCATTCCTCCAAGCACGCACCTGTCCAGGAAGCCTCTTCGCAAGGCATTGGCCAGCCTCTTGCCCCGTCCCCATGTGCCAGGTTTGGCTGATGGGCGCGTGGTAGAATGCACTGCCCAGTTGTCCATGGGGTCGTGGAGAAGCAGGGAGACTCTTACCCTCAAGACTTCCCTCCCAGTGAGGGAACCTGACAGGAAAGCTTATGGTATGAGACTACACTGTACTGAAGAATCCTGCCTTGCTTTCTTTAGAGAAAGACCCTGCAGTCCTTAATGCAGAGTAATTCATGTCTTCCTCTGCTTTTACATCACTGAAGCTGTAATGGGGGTGGGGACAGAGCCTGAGTTCTCTTAATACAAAGCCCAACCAAAGTTGGAGATAAGGAGGCTGAGACAGTGTCTTGCTGGTTGAAACATGGGTGGCAGCAAGATAAACTGCAGCCACATTAGCAGGAATTTGCTTCACAGGCTCAGAGACACCCCAGTGGAGCCAGGCTGGGTGTGTCAGTATACCGGTGCAAGGCCAGCCCTAGCCTGGAACCACTGCTGGCTCTGTACCACACAGCCTACTGGTCCTGGCTGCTGGTGGCTTGCTGGACCTGGCTGCAAACCTGGTGCTCCACCTAATCAAATTAGCTCATGGGGCAGCGGAGTGCTCAGAAGCAGTGGAGGTGTTTTCTCTCCACCATGGTGTTCCTATCCTACATCATCTTGGATAGCAGAGAGCCAAAGAAGAAAGGCAGGAGTCGGACTCGGCAGCTCTGCATCCCTCCCTGTGCCAACCCCTTGGCATGGACTGTGGCGGGAAGCCCGGCATGCCAGGACCCATCTTAGAAAGCTACCTCGTCCTCAGCTGTGCTCATAACCTCCCAGCTTAAAACACTGCTTTGTGGTAACTGGTCCTCTAGTGCTGTGTGTCATTATAGCACAAGACCAGTGTGTCCCTCAGCAAGTCCAGAGGGACACTGACTGCATTGCACGAGTGATACAAGTATCGCATAGTCAGAGGCCATCGGGTATCCAAGTGCAGTCATTGCGCTGCCGATGAGTAGACCTGCAGCTCAGTGACTATTATCTGGTTGTTGATGATGGTTATCGGTGCCTTGGAGGCATTCCCTGGAGCAGAAACTGAACTCAGGCCAGAGTAGCTTTGCCTCAACTCAGAGTCTCAAGAGGTACTTCAGATGTAAAATGTTACTTGTTCCTCTTGCAAAAACATCCATCAGCTCTGTGGACAATTCTCATGCTCAGGAACATATGTACTGACCACGCAGCACTGGGCAAGCCAAGATAAAGGAGATAAGAGGTAAATACCAGTTTGTCTTGTCACACACTGACTTTAGAACTTAGAAGCCTATATCCAATTAAAGCAGCCAGGCAATTCACATCAGAATAGTTGAGCCTGGTCTTCATCTAGTGCATGTTAACATGGCTGCTGTAGCTGCAAGGAAGCCTCAGATTTATCTGAGTGGGTTTGCCCCTGCCCCCATTATCTCTGTCTTGGAGAAGTTTTGTTTCCAAACCTTGCTCTGTGTGACTTGTCCGTAGCATCATGGTGGCAGCAATCTTCTGTACATCTCTGTCTTCCTTCACCTCCAAAGCTATCCTGTGCACCTACCTGCCAACATCCCACTCATGCTGGCCCCGAACAGTGAGGAACTGCTGTCACCAGCTTCTTGAGACATACTGGGCAACAGATTGGGAAAATGCTTTTTGGAAGATTAGAAAATAGCACTAGGCAGAAAAACTGAGTTAAATCGGGGCACAGTGAAAAGTCAGATACTGGGGATTGCATACCAAACGTCATCATCCTAGGGAGCTTGGAGCAGAATCCTGCAGACCCTCAGCCATGGACGCCCATCATGCATTAGCCCAACAGTGTCACAGTGTCCTTGCACCTGGAAGCGTTTCCTCAGGATACTTGGCATTCATTTAGGAGGTGCAAAAACTTTGGGGACCTAGTGATTCACTAGAGAAGGTGCTTATGCTGCCTTGGGCGAAGCAGTGCAAATACATACTTTTGGCTTAGTTCCACCATATCCTCAGAGAAAATAAAAAAGCATTTAACTTTTTTTTTCCCCTGCTTAGACTAAGCCAAGTTTAACACTTAATTGGGCTCACTCGTCAGTGGCACTGAGTGTGCCTTCAGCACACCACCACTGAGGACAGAACTGGGAGAACCAGGAGAAGGGCCCTTCTGTTCCCTCACTGTCATACCCCAGGGAAACAAATTTGTCTCTTCAAGCAACATACAGACTGTTTTGTGATATCAGACCTGTCACAGCAGTGTCCCCAAAGTCCTAGCTCAATTACATCCATTTTATATCTTTTAGTTTAAAAAAAAACCAACAAACAAACTTAACAGAAGTATCTAAACTGTGCTGTTCTTGCTGTGCACCAAGTTTGCCTTCTTTTCTGTCTGGAATAAGAACAAGTCTGCTTTGTACCCTTCTGTAACTTTTTTTCACTGTTTATGCTGGGAGAGTGGAAACCAGGTGAATCTTTGAACAGGCTCCAGCCTCCACCCTTCCTCAAAATGGTTTGCATTGAAATGGACTTTTAATATCTTCCTGAAAAAAAATGGGATTGTATTGAACCAGTAAAACTCTTGCTTCCCTACTTCTCTTACAGTCGCTACCTCACAGAATCACTTGGAAGGAAACAGCATCTCCTCCAGGATTTCTTTGGGGTTTTGTGGGTTTTTTTTGTGGTGGTGTGGTTTTTTGTGTTTTTTTTTTTTTAATGATGAAATCCTTCACTCTCACCTCCCAGCTGGAATTCCCTGAAGCATTCTCACGTGAGCATATCTCAGGGATGATGCCTTGCTTAGAGAAAATGCTATAAATACCAACTGGTCTCCTGAAGGAACAAAGCAAAGGAAGCCACATAGCAACTGCTGTTGTCTGGCAAGTCAGAGGGGCACCATGCCTCCTAAACCAGCTCCCAGAGCGATTGTACATCATCACTAGTCAGGTGCCCTTTCCAGAAGAGAACAGATGACTGTTTAAAAAAAAAAAAAAGAAAACAGGGAGAAGGAGAGAGAAAGAAGGAAAAGGAGAAGAAAACAATGGTGAAAGGCCAAAAGCAGCTGCAAAGACAAAACCACACACATAGTTGCCCTGGTGGTGTGTAAAGAGAGGCAGATATGCTTCATCGACTGGTCGTCCTGTGATACCACAGTCATGTCCTTGCCCACATACCTGCATTTCCTTATAGCTGGAGAGGGGAAGGCACTCATGTCCTTCAGGGTAGCTTGTGCTCAGACAGTGGCTTGGAGCTGTTACACTTGAACACTGGTCCTAGAGTTCAGTTAGTTCCAAATAATTACACTTCAGTTTTAGGAAACCTTACCTGACTTTCCCTGGTGCAAGGCTGCAAGGAGAGGACAGTTCTAGTTCTCACAGATGCTGGAAGGTAGTTTTATTATCTCCTTTTACAGATACTAGAGCTGAAACACAGGAATTGGGAGTGTCTTGTCTGTGAGGACCCCAGGAGATCAGGGACCAGGCATCAGGTCTCACATGTTACTGTGTTACAACCTGTTCACAGCGTCTCCCACTCTGTGCAGCTATGAAAGGTACAGTATTTGCTTCATTCACACCCTTCAGGGTCAGAAGTTGTAATGTCAGTTTGTGGCTTCTCCAAATGATTTCAACCCACGTCCACTCAAAGCTCAGCAGCATAAATCAATGTCCTGTGACCTCCCACAGAGAGGCTATTAACAGACAGCAAGAGAAGAAAGTGCTGCATCCATTTCAAGGCAAGGGGAGTTGGCTTTAATTTTTAAAACACTCTCACAAATGATTGATGAAGCAGTATTTTTGGAGAGGAGAGGAAACTGGCAGTCTCCTGGGGCTAGGTCAAGTGTCTTATGATGCCAGTTGCCTACATCAGAGTACTTCTACCAAAATATTTCAGACACCGAGGCCTGGCCAAAATCATCTCCTTTGGCTGAAGCAAGAATGGCGTCTGGAAATAAAATCTGGCTTGAGGCAGTCAACAAGGCATCAGGGTCTTTCCCTGTTCATCAGGATTTTGAGTCAAAGGCTGTCTTGGCCAACAGTCTTAATATGATCCAGAGCTGCTGTACTATCAGGGCATCACAAATTCCTAAGTGCCCAGTGGGGGACAAAGGAAGGCAATGCAAACCAGAGCTGGAGCTGAGAGCAGTACCACCACGGGATACGGTGCTGGCCTGTGGGCCAGTTCCCATCATCACCAGTTGGAAAGAGAGAAAGTGATGGACTTCAGGGAGGGTCTTTAGCTGTGGCTAGTGGAGAGTTTTGTGACTGCATTAGGAGACCCCATACCAGCAGCTGAGAGGGAGGAGGGTGTTCATTGCATTTATCTGTTTTTCCTCTTTCTTTATTAGCTACCTCTGACCTCTGCAGGAGGACATACAGGAAGAGGAGTATCAGCCATCTAATTACAGTGCCTGATTTTGCTGCTGCTTTTACACATTTATCAAAGGTTTTATCTGGACTTCAGCAGAGTTGAAAAAGAGCCCTTGTTTCATCAAGTGGCACCAGATTAAGTTAGCGGGATTGTGTTCCAGCGCATCTGACATGCTTCCAAAATCCAGCCCTGACACTGCCCAGGCTGTGGGTAATTTGATTCTGCTGGTGCTAACAAAAGCCCTGAGCCGCAGCAGAGGTTGCACCTTAAGATCTGCATTCTCAGATGGTAGTGCCTACTTCTTTGCATGTCCGGCTGATTTGTTTTCATACATAATGATCAGAAATGCAAGCCAACACCCTCAGACATCCCTAGCTTATGGTAAATACCAAAATCTAAGCTTGATTTCAGTAAGAAAAATGAAAAATGGAGCCATTATATTCTGCAGAAGTTGATAGCTGAGGCAGAATGCTTCATGCCCTGGCAAAAATTGGTGATGTCAGCCAGCTGGCTTCCTCATCTTTTTTGCAAATGGCAGCTGGATGACCTCAGCGACAGGAATCAGGGCCTTCCACTTCACATGGAGAGAGCCTTTCAATCTTTAACTAGCCAGTCTTTGACTTCATTTTATTTAAAGATTTTGGGCACTGTGCGGTGCTAAAGAGGATCTGCTGGGCTCCTATTACCTCAGCAGCAGCTGATAGGTAATGAATTATTCACAACTAGCCAGTTCCTTCATTAATTTTAATAAATTAAGTTTTCCACCATGTTCTCAGCAGTGCTGCCAGCTGGGATATGATGAGGTAAGCCCATTATTTCCTGGGGCCTTTTTCATTCGGTCTAGGTTTAAATACCTGAGGGCCTTCATAGTTAACAAGACATTAGTAGCAGACAGTGCTAATTTGGTGTAGATTTACAGTGGGCAGAAGAGGCAACGGAACTCCCCCGTCTGTCAGGAGGTGGCAAAGCCCTGTCTTTACACAGGGAAGATGGCTTTGCATGTACAGAAATGGACTCAGCTGCTACATGCTGACCTCCAGGGCAGAGTGTAACCCTTCAGACAGATGGCCTGGACGTCACAGCAGCTGAGAGAGGCACTTCCCATCCTTCACACAGACTCACTGTCATGAAATTGTTCCCAAGTCTCTAATACTTTTCCAGAGCAGGCAGATTGTGGTGTTTATGAACCAATCCCATTCAGTAAGCATCTACGTGGATCAATCTTACATGTAACACATGCACGCATTGCCATGCACAACTGTTAATACATATGCAAGCAGCATCTCTCGGTACACTGCATACATCCTGCCCAGGCTGATGATAAACTTCTTCACAGCGCAATAGCTGCCACAGCAAATGCAAAGTTGATCTGATGACTCTTGTAGCCTATCTTTCCCTCAGCTTCTGCTCAAACTCAACAACAGAAAATACTTTCTGACACTGAAGCACAATTAGCACTTTCTGTATGTCTCTTGAGTAGGCAGGAACGCATTTGTCTCTGTTCATTCACTATCAACCTCAAAATTGCGCAGTCTGTTCCCTGCTTCCGCTCTTCTGGCCAAATAAGAACCAATCTCATAATAGAGTCAAAGGCAAAAAGATGCTGTATGTCCCCTATAGAATTTATTTTTACCATATTGTGCTGCGTTGCATAAAGAAGTCAGATTGACCTATTTCCTCCTTTTTCTCCTTCTCTGTAAACTGCAGGTTATTCAGGGCGGGGGATTTCTCCAGCCCAGGTCTTGTAGAGGGTTTAGCACTTATGGCTCTTAGTCTTCCTGTACACAGGACATGCAGTTTTTACTGGAGAGAAGCAGAGTATTCAGCCCAAACCCATTTCTACTGTGGCTGCATCCAGCCCTGACTATTCCTATCTTCAGAGAGCTTAAATTGTCATGAGGACATGATCAGATATAGCATAGCTGCACTTTACAGCACATGCAAGGAAGGCAGAAATGTCTGTAGCTGCTTTTGTTATCATGTATTTTAGGAGGGGGAAGATGAACTACTGAGAAGAAGAGAGACTGGACACCCGCAATGCTGAGCACGAACTGTTTACAGCTATGGTGATAAATTCAGTCCACGGGTTAGCCCGTGAGTATCTAACCTGCCAGCATCTGCGTGGTGCATACTCTCATAAATGTGCTGCTGGTAAGGCATCCAAGTACAGCAGCTTATCCACAGATCTGGCACCAAGGCTCAGTTTGATTGACAGATGAAAGACAGACCTTGCTAAAGGAAGGTCACAGTTATGAGAGATTTAATGATTTGGTCTTTGGGGATGGAACATGAAAGAATAGCACCTTATTGTGAGAAATAAGAGTGTGGCTCTTCACAGTGTATTAAATAGCAATACTCATATATCTGTGTTTCAAGAAGTGGGAGGGACATTCACAGATCTCTGCAACCATTGCACCTGCTGGCTCTTCTAGTTTGCCTCACACAGACACAGGGCTGTTTCCCATGCCCGAACCATTTCCACTAATCACCGCAGCCCCCAGAAAATTGTTCTAGACGTTAAATATCTTCACTATGAAGTCATGTATCTTTCTGTAGTCTGCTTTATTCTAGCTTCTGTTCCCAACAAGCAGGAATGTGCTGCTCTTACGAAATGTATTTTCCAAACGGACCTAAGTCTAAGGCCAGTTTCATCTCATGTTTTGGTATTCACCAAAAAAAAAAAAAGAATCATCTCAGATTAATGCTGCAGATCTCCCAAGACAGTTATGGCTGAGCAGCTGACAGAGGTAGCTTTCTACTTACTCTACATTCATGGCACTGCTACTGACTGTAGTTCCACTTCTTTTTTGGAATGACACTATGCTGTTTTTAAGACCAAACGTATTTTGTCTCCTTCATGCCATCATTAATCCTGAAACTCTTTAATTCTCCCAGTGTCTTTTTTTCCTTATCCGGTTTGTGCAATTCTTAGCTTGTCATTTTTATTTACTACTTTCTATTTTCGCAGTGTTTATACACATAACACGCTTGCTTTCACTTTCCCAATAAAGAAGAATCCTGTGGTTTTTTTTTTCTAAACCAATATATTTACTTTCCTCAGCCACAGGGTTGTGGCTATTTGAACATTTAGCAAAAAAAAATAGGCTCCCAATTATAATTTGTATTTTTTTACTCAAAAATTTTTTTACTCCGTTTATTACCTGGCTCATGTTTGTTTTCAGCTCTCTGAAACTGACATTTTTAGAGTCATAATGACGGATAATTGGTTTGCACTGGGCTCTGTTTGCACACAGCAAATATAACTGTGTAGTGATCATTGGTAACTAAGCAACCAGTTATGTTTTTAATTCTGTGATCAATTCCTTGCTATCTGTCAAGATTAAGTCTAACAAAGCACGTGCCCACAAGGGATACAACAATTTTTGGAGTTAAGAACCCATCATCTATATGATTGGGAGTAATAGCAGCATGAGGCCCTTGACTTACCACTCTGACTGCAATCTCTTATAGGCATGTAGCCTTTTACTCTTTCAGTGGACGTGAAAGTTTAATGGTCTTGTAGCCTTGACGGTTAAGGTAAGCATTATCCAGAAATAGTTAATTGGTTGCTACAATTTTTTCTGTGATTTAGGCAGTGACAGCAAACACATCTTTACCCTTTAACTGTTAGAGCAGATCATTAACATTCAAAGGCTCTCATTTGGGTGGTTTGCTGTTCAGAAGTCAGAAGGCCTGTGACAGGCTTGAGCTGCTTCGCTTCTACATCCTGAAAGGTCTCCTGGCAGTGGTTGCTGCATGGGACATTTAAAAACTCTTGGTTTTTTATTGTTGTTCCACGTGAACATTTCTTTCTTCTGTTTAAACTGGGAAATAATACTTGCCAAACTCAAGGGCTGAAAAAACTCCTTGTCAGGGAGCAAGTAAGGATGGACATCTCTGGAAAGGAAGGTGAGGTAGAAGCCAGGCAGCAAGGCAGGTTGAGACAGCAACCTGGGACAAGGTGTATGGTCCCACTGTACCCAAATGGGAAGAGCAGAGTAGGCCCCATGACTGTATCTTCGTTCAGCCAACAGTCCAACAAACACTAGAGAAGCCATAGTCCCAACACAGCTCTGATGTCACTCAAGAAGTCAAGTTGGCTAGGCCAGAATCAGTATACATACAGCCTAGTTCAGGCAAGGACCACGGCAAGGACTTAAATGCAGCTCCCAGGCCAATGGGTGGCCTGAGCAAAGGTGGAGGTCCCAGATGAGGCTGGTCGAGGTAATTAGAGGCTGTTGTACTAGCGGCTCCTCCGTCTAGGCCTGGATCTGCTCTGCTACCCAACTTGTGTTCCAGAGGGATCACTAGTAGACACTTTATATAAAAGAAATAAGTATTAGCTTCATGCAGAAAAGAAAACATGGCCCATCTGGAGCAGGTTGTAACAACTCTTCCATCACTCTCCATCTGCAATGAGTGTTATATGGTGCTTAGAAAGAAATCTTTACAAGCTCCATCTCCAGATTCTCTTTGCAACTCACCCTTCTTGCTGTTGCTGCTTGCTGAAAAGAGCCATATGGATTTTGTATTGAATGTTGCATAAATGCTAATGTGCAAGTTTATTTAAAGGTGGCATATGGACAATAGTAAATGGAAATGAGTGCTTTTTTGGTTCAGATTACACAAGCCAGTTCAGGGAAGCCAGATGCTGCAGTGGATTAGAAGCTTCATCACCTGGAGTCCCAGGTTCAGATCTTGATTTGGTTTATTTCTATACTTGGCTGCACTGGCTGACTTTGTCAACCATACTAATGGTTGCCAGCAGATGTAGAAAATCCTGAAGGCTTCAGCCATTGTAAAAATAAACAACCTCACAACTTACAGTCTAATCTGGGTGATATTGTAGACCAGTCAGAAACTCAGATCTCTGTCCTTTGGCGTACCATAGGCACAAAGGTACACATTGGAGTTATTTGTTTCAATTTAGAAAAGTTATGTTATAGTCTAGTAGCTGACAGAACAGTCTGCTATAGCTAGTAGATGAAGGAAATTATTTTACTTTTGAATCCCCGCTGAGCACCAGAAAGTCCTGGGATATGTGGGAGTCTGGAAGCTTCAGTGCCCTCTCTGTTGGGGAGGGTACCATGATTCATTCCGGTGCAGCGCATCACAGTTCCTATTGTGCCTGCCCCAGTCAGGGAGCAGGAGCATTCTCTGTGCTCAGGCAACAGGTATTTGAGTTGGGTCTGAAAGCTCTGGACCAAGTCCCATCTGGCATCAGGCCAGCTGATGTCTGCACAGTAACTGGCCATGTTAAGATATGTCCTACGAAATGGACTTCACTGTTTTCTGTTTTTCATTGTTTGGGGGATTTACACATAGAGCCCCAAGCAAAAAAAAAAAAAATTCAAATTGAGCAGGGGTGGAAATTTTTCATGAAACTGTAGGTAGAACATCCCCTTTGATAATACCGTAATTTTCTCTGCTCTGATTAAAAGGTTAATTAGATTTAGAGCATTTATCCACAATGGAAAATGACAGCATCCTGACAGATTTTTACAACTTGCTCAGGGGTTGGCTTACAGCAAATCCACTGTGGTCGCTTCCGTCACAGCCTGATGTCTCTTGTTTACAGCCTCGCCTGCAACATTAAATAGCAGCCATAAAGCATTTTGCCACTGGTCCTGCCAGCTGATGAGTCCATTTTAAAGCCTGCTCATTGCATTGCGTGCATTTCTCTTTGCATAGGGAAGTAGTTAGTTTTGAATGTCACCCAGTCCTACGAAGGCAAATGGGAAGATGGATTATGCTGGCAGTGATCCATCCATCTGTTCGTCTGCCAACGCTAATGTTTAGCTTTTCAGGCTCCCAGTTGTCTTAAATAATGCTGACCTACAGGATCTGGGGTGGGGAAGGTCACGTAGCTCATTTTGTCTTCCATTTCTTAAGTGGTAATTAAACTTTCTGAGGTGTTATAGCTATATGCAGGAATTGTTGATGGGCAGTATTTATGAAGTTGAGGTTAAATCCTTTTCTGAGATGCTGTGTTGCATGAGTCTCTTACCATCACATTGGCTGCAGTATCCCCACTGTATCTTCTCAGAGTACTCCTTAAAAACGGTGTTTATGAAGGATTCATATCTGTTTCCCATGAGTAATTTGGTGTCTGCATAGACAATATTTTCTCTCTTTGGATCGATGTTACCAAGTTGTATCTATAGAGTGGTTTTGTCTCTCCTTGCTGTAGAATGTTCAGCTTTGGATAGGTTTGGGTACTTTGAGACAACCACAAAGACTGCAGACTTCCAGTGCTGTGCAAGAGTCAAGTTGTTGTAAGAAAGTTGGTTGTTTGCTGGCAGCTCAGCTGTGATGCTCTTGGTTCAGCTCTTAGCACTGCCTTGGTAATATAAATGTGCATGCAAGGGCTCTCATCAGCTACTATAATCTGTGTCTTATTTTTTCCTCAGTTACAAAAAAAATAAAGGTTAACAAGAATGCAGCAACCTTAATGAAACACTTGGTATGTTTTGCAAAATGGCATGAAAGTAATTATACCTAACTTTGATTGTGAGGGAAATAGAGAGCCCAGTGCTGGTTGGGAGCAGCCAGCTTTGGATCCTGCAGCAAGTTAGTGGCATAGGAAGGGGCAGGGGGTATCTTGTGATTCTGGATCCAGGGTGGGTCTTCTTCACACTTAATGTCACAGGGACTATGTGGTCTAGCTAATATCTGAGATCCACAGCACAGGGAGAAGAGATCTGGTTTACTATCCTCCTCCGTGACTCGCTTAGAAAGAGCTGCAGAACTGCTGCATTTATTCCTACTTTTGTTCACCATCTTACATGTCCAATGGCTAACCTGAACTGCAAGAAGATGCAGCTTACTTGCACAAAGTATCCAGTGCATTTGAGCAAAAAATACATTTTCTTACAGCTGGCTCTAAACAAAGGGGCATATCCTGACTTCTCCTCCATCTCCTTTCACTATAAAGAAGGAGCTGGTGGAGCACCAAAGAGAGGGAGTCCCTTGGCAATATTGTTAAGTTAAAATATATAGATGTGGTTAGGAGCATCCCAAGAACATATGCGTTAGTATTAATTAGTCTCAGAATTTATTTCTTAATGGCGACTTTAAAAACATTGCCAGTGAACCACGTATGACATGATGCATATGGGGACAGGTGAGGCCAGGTTTGTGTGTGGTGAGAAATCCCATGCATCTGTATTGCCTCCAGTCTGATCTCTCCAAATCCCATTCCTATGGGATCACCTGAGAGTTAATGCCCAGCTGGGGTCAAAGACAGCCCAGAGAGATTCTCCTATCGAACGCATCTGATAGAATTTTAAGTTAAATGTCTTGATATAAGGGATCTCCTCTGAGAAACCTTTAGTGACCAGCTGTTTAGGGCACACCACACTTGGAAAGTTGCCCTCTGGAATATGTGCTCTTCCCAGTGTGCTGGAATTTGTGCCTAAAGTTATTTACCCTGGTATCTACAAGTGGAGGAACCTAGAGCTCCTGCCCAGTCCAAACTGACCACTTCTGCTCAGCCTGAGCTGCTCTGGGCAGTTCACCACCTGCCATGTCTCTGCAGTCACACAGTTGTTAGCAGAAAAATAATAGCTGCATATGCGGTAGAACAACGGTTCCCCACAGGCAGAGATCCAATTTCAAGAAGCTATTATGTTCCTATAGCCTTCTCTGTCTCCCAGTGCAATAAACCAGTCCCTGCCTCTGTCTGGCCCCACCTGGCCCCCATCCTTTCTTCGACCCATAGCACTTACAGCCCCCACATCCCTTTGCTTCCAGCTGGGGGAAAGGCAGGATGCTGCAGCTGGTTCTGCGTGCTCTGCCCTGGCCAGCAGCAGGTCAAGCAGAGCAATTAGGTGTGCTAATTGCAAGCCACAGCCTTTCCTACAGGGAAGACACCAATGGGAGTCTTCTCCAGCCATTGGTGTGCCTAAAGCTTCTAATACAGACAGGCAGGCAAAAGAAGCTAGGGAAAAAAAAATTAAAAATCATTTCCATAGCTAATTGAAATGGAGAGGAAGGGGAGAGGTGCAAATCCAACTTGAAAGAGCAGCCTTTGCCTCTGATAGTCAACTGGGAAAAATAACTACTGGAGCATTCAATAATATGAAACACAAGCAAATAAATGATGCTGACAGTCTGATCAAAGGGTTGCTAAAGAAGAGGGAGCCTCTCTCAGTGCTGGTCTGAGCTCCATGTGCTTAGGAACCTTGCCCAATAAATTTGATGAACAGCTACATATAATGTAAGAGAAACTAAATGAATTTTGCTCTTGGGATCTGTTCCTGATGTAAAGTGCTTTCAGACTCCATGATCCATTAAAACTATGTTTATCAAAAGATGCAAAAGAGAGGGGGAGGGTAATTTTGTCTCCAATTCCTGAGTTCACATGGAGGCGAAAGATCTGAACACATAAGTAGGTGAAAAAGCTGACACATCAGTTGGATCTGATCTACACCAGGGCATTTACTGGTGAAACTGTCTACGTAATGATACTGCTCTAGATACTGCTCCCCTGTGGATATACTTATTCCGTAATAACAGATCCAAACCAATAATAACTTTCTGGAGTAAGAGTACCCATCAGGTGATGGAGTGGTACGTGCCTGGAGGGGTATTACTGTTTGGAGTAAAAAGTTCTCCAGTAAGTTTATATGTGTCTAGGGCAACTCCTAGACATAAAACACAGCAGAAAAGATAAGACTAATTTCTAGGACAAAAAGCATACTCTGAAATTTACTAATCGTACTAAAATCCCCCCCCAAAACAAAGCATCTTGCAGTTTGTATGCCCCTTGGTGGGCTTAGATAAACAGCATGTGCAGAAGAAGAGGGAGTTCCACTGGGGACTTTATCACTTCTTCATTAATATGTCACCAACCTGAATTAGGAATGTTTTTTTTCCAGAGAAAGCAAGGCCAAAGAGAGAACTGGTATTTTAGGAAGACAGTTTCTGTGCCCCAAATCCCTAGAACACATGTGCAAAGTGAGAGAGCCCAATTGCAGCTGGAGCGCAGCCTGTCCTCGCCAGTCAGTGGTCATTACTCAGCTAGGATGAAGGGTAAAAGATTACTCCAAGCTGCATATTGCAGAGTAGGAAGCTGTGAGAGAGCTCACTATCACACCTTCGGAGAGTGCACAGCACTGAGCCGCAGAAAAATAGAGCAAAAAACTGTGCAACAGCGGCTTTTCTGTGCTTGAAACTGCTCTGGAGAGGCAGGGGGTTCCCAGTGGCTATCGTGGCAGCTGAATGAAATTGTCACTTGCGATAAGGCATCCTGAGAGCTGGGGAAAATCCTGGCTCTGTGCCCACTGGCACAGGTCCAAGTGATTTCACTGGAGCCAAGATTTTTACTCTGTATGTGAAATGAATTGCTAGGGTGAAGCTGCAAAAATAACGCCTGGTAATGAAATCCACTTGCAGCAGTGCGCCTATGTGCCAGAGTCCTGCCGCAAGCAGGAGTGTTTGCAGTAGCTCTGAAGAACACCATGTTGTTCTTGTAAGAGGGAGGATGAGTCAGGAAGTGTGAAGTGCCACTGAATTCATCTAGGATGTCACACAACTGCCCATTTGTAGGCAAACCCACATGTTCCTGGGGGAATTTTTTGACCCACTTCTTTTTTTTTTTTTTTTTTATGCTATTTTTTCCTGGATTTCCACCAACCCCAGGGACTACAGGGACTATCTATCAATATCACCATAGCAACAAGAAGTCATTAATGGTATCCTGCCTATTGACAGTCAGAGTCTACCCATCCCTGAGCTGGGTGGTGAGCCATCACCATCAGCTTTAAGGAGAAAGGAAAGAGCTCAGGGTCTCTGTGGGATCAGTCCTCTCATTCTCCCTCTCCTACATCTCCCCAGAGAGGTCCTGCATTGCGTAGTGTCAATAAGGAATGTATTTCTTCTCTTAGTAAGTTATGTGCAGTGTGTGCTGTAGGGAACTGCTGCCAGGAAAAGATGGGGCTGGATTTGCTGCAGAAGTAAGGATGAATGTGCCTCTCCCGGGTTTGTTTGCATGGGGCTGTGGCACTGAGAGACACTTTACATTGCAAATAAGCAACTTATCCTGCAAACCTACAGGGAGTTCAGAGCAAAGCGGGAGGCTCAGGGGCCAGGAAAGGGGAACAGCAGGCTAAAATGCGAGGAGAGATAAAAGACATGTCATATAATTCTGCTAAATGGTGAAGGAAGGGAAATTCTCAGCAGGTGTAAATTAGCATTGACAAGCTCTGCTGATTTGCACCCAGCTCATGGTCTGGCCCACAGTTTAATCAGCTGAAAAGCATCAGCATCTGAAAGGGAGGGGGTTGTTTGGAAAGGCCCGTGGGAGGAGTTGGGGTTTGAGGAGTTGAAAATGTGCAAAAAAGAAGAAAAGAAATTCGCCTAGCTAGATAGGGAAAATCTTGTGATGTTCCCTAGGGCTGATGCAGAGGCAGAGCCTGGCCAGTTGCACCAGTTCCCTGTCAGGACTTTCACTGCCTGGTAGCAGACAACAAGCAGTGCTGGACCTTCTGTGGACAAATCCCTCCACTGAGACAGCTGAGGGGTACAGTGCTCTCAGGTTTTCTGCAGAAGCATTGCTAAGTACCTCCGCACTCAGAGGAGTGGACCCAGCCAGGACTGCTGACACTACTGCCATCCAGGTTTCCTCACGCCGAACCTGCCTCTGCCAAGCAATATGCCAGAGTGCCTGACAGCTTTGGGATGTAACCAAACAAGGCGTAGGATGAGATCATCCATCTCCCTCACCCTCCTGAACACCTCCTTCCCTCCCCCAGGCCTCTCTCTGAGCTAACCCATGAGGTGTGCATTGCTGGCTTGGAAGGACTCCGCATATCCACCTTCCATTGGCTTTGGGGGCTGCTGGAATAAGTCTCAGTGCAAAGTTAATGAACTGAAATCAATAGAGTTAGATTGGGGCATTTTTTTCCCCACTAGTGAAATATGAGCCAGGGTTCATATTGCCTTGTATGAAAGACCAATGCAGTAGGCACTAGTACACTCAAAGTCTGAGGTTTATAGCTGTGCTGCAAAATACATCTTCCTGGTAAAAGGAAGAGAGCAGAAACTTTTGACATACACCTGATTCTTAGAATTAATGTGTGATTTCTTTCCTCTACCCTATGCATTTTAAGGACTGGGCTGTGACTCTTGGGGCAATGTTAGAATGAGGAATTGGGAATCCCTTCAGCAACCCTGATGGATCCAGATGTATAGGACTGGTTTTCTATTGTCTTCCTGGGACAGGTGGAGGCAGCATAACAGGATGTGGGAAAAGCTGTGTTTCTGTGTTCCCTGTTGGTCATATATTGCTAGTCCAGCCAGGAGTATTTCCACCTTGAAAAAATCCAGCGCCATGACTCAGGCCCTGCACATCATGAGATTAACATAATTTATCGTATGATTTAAAAAAAAAGCCTGATTTTTTTTTTTTCCATTTAGTGTGACTTGGCTTTTTACCTCTTTCTTGCCTAAGAGTGAGAGAAAACTGAGTTGAAAAGCCAGTCTTCAGTGCACACTGGAAGAAAACATTCAGCTGAGTACTTAGGTGAAGGCTCTGTTGTTCCTCAGTGCATGCTGCAAGAAGGGAGTGGCCAGATCTTTCCTGCTACTGGCCTGATTTACTTCTCTCCCTCAGTTCTCATGTTCACCTAACCCAACATGCCACCTGATTTTTTTTGTGCTGTCCTCTCTGCCTTCATAAAGCACATACAGAGGATCAAGATGGTTTTAGACCCCACCTCCTCAGCTACCTGCTGCAGACATGCTCTATCTGTGTCTGTTCTTTCCAAAATTATCTGCTGCTAGTCACTGCTGGAGGCTGACAGTACTGGGCTGGCTCACAGAGGCAAGTCTAGCAATCAACTGAGCATTGGTGGGGTTGTGCTGGGGGTGTGCCTCTGTCAGCAGGAAGCCGGAGGAGAAAGGTCTGGAGCTGGCACTGGGAAGTTATAATAGATGTTGGACCCTTTGCTGGCACTGAGCTTCAAGTCACAGCCTTGACCTTTTCTGACTCCCCCAAGGAATCATAAATTCACTTGTAGCCATATAGCAACCAGTTAGTGCTGATGTTATATCTATGCAGAGTAGAAATTTGGAGGTGCCAGGCTGTAAAGTGGGCTCACATATGGCTTTGTACTTCCCAGATCTCAGGGGGGACTGGACTGGTTTTCCTGGCTCAGGTTTGCCTCTGAGAATTGTATGTGTCTGAGCCAGGCAGCTTGGAGCCAGGTATGGAGCAGGATTGGAGTCTGTGCTCAGCTCGTGTCTGTTTCTCACGAGGCTAGTAGTGCTTGCTGTGTGTGTATGCCAAGGTGGGTGGTGGGCAAGATCTGCTCTGCATGACCCAAAGGCATGGGAATGCTTGGTTCACGGTGTATACACTGGACAGGGTAAACCACCTGGGTCCTGAATATCAGCTAACTCAAGCCTAAGTATTGGCTCTGCTTGGTTATAACTCCCATGGGCTTTTTCTCCAGCTGTAAGAGGGGAGCAGAGTGGTTTATGGTGTTACAGAGAAGTGCGGGATCTATTGATCAGATGCACCCTGCAGGTTCATAGGTACTGTGGGTGATCTGTCCCAGGAGAGGACTTTATTGCAAATAGGATTTTCTTCCTCCTGAGAAGGAGTCATCCAGAGGAATTTTGTGGCCAACCAGGGTGTTGACTCATTGAATGCTTGGCAGATGATGGGTGATGCCATCTCCTGGGGCACTTCACAGCCGATGCTGCCAAGCAGCTCCAACTGGGACACGTGATGGGGGTGTCACACTGGTGTCTCCAGGAGCATGTGTTACAGTAACTAACATACTCAGCCTTCCTTTGCTGCAAGGTGAATGCCAGTCCTCTCAAGTTCCATTCCCTCTTCCCTCTCCATTCCCGCATGGTCAGCGGAACTGTTGGAGCAATATTGTCCAAGAGATTGAGCGGTGCATTGGTGAAACAAAAGGGGGTACACTTTCCCAAAGCAAGGAATCAAGAGGGAACGCAGGTCACCTTGAAAGTATGCTGCCTGAAATCAGTGTGCTGGAATGCCTGCCCTTAGAGGTAGGCTGGAAGTATTATGTCTTTACAGTGTTTCTGAAGGAGGAACACAAGGAGAAAACCATTCAGTAACACAAGAAGGAGAAGCTGCTCAGACTTAGAGAGCAGCCAGAAAAGTTCTTCAAAGACACTGCTGCCAAGTGCGCAGATGCACGGAGCAGTATGGCTTCTCAGGTGAAACCTTTCATGTCAATAAAGTAAAGTTCCCCAGCAGCTTAAAAACCCCACAGAAAGGGAGCTGTGAATGCTTAAGACTTCCAAGTGATTGATTCCATAAAATTTTGAGATTAGCTTTTTCACTGCCTTGAGACTACTTAGGAGCCAATCTGACCAAAACAGTTGTTCACATGAAGTTATGGTGATTCCTACACTCTTCCTGGTGGAACTGTGTGTACCATAGCAGGATGTTCCCATGATGATCAGATAATGGGGACAGATTCTCCTCTGGCATGTCTGGCTGGCACATGTATACCTTTGGGCTGCTCTGATCAGCCTGCCCTGACCATGGGCAAGACCAGTTATTTTTCTGGAGGCAATGGTAATGGTGGTGATGCTTCAGAAGTGGTGCCTGTTAAGCAGCAACCACAAATGGGCTGTGTAAACTTGTGTTGAATGCAGTGGGATGGAGGAAGAGTTGGGAAAGCAGACAAAAAAAAAAAGCAAAGAATGAGGAGAAAAGATGTGAAAGGAGGAAAATGGTTAGACAATATAATGTGACAAGGCAAACAGCTCATTGCAAAGCAGAAATTTAATGTCATTGCCTGTGCTCTCAGCAAACCCCTAGACACTGGGCTGCACTGGATCTCCAGAGGTTCAAGAGAGACTTTGTTCCCCATGCCAAGCTGTCTCTAGGATGTCATGGTCCATGCTTATGATTAAGCAGAGAACACGAAGACTGTAAGTACAGTGAGCAGACTATAGAATTTAAGATTTTCTCTATATTACCTAGTTTTGAAGCCGGGATGGCAGTTATTCCTCTTGTTAGCGATCCTGATTTGTGCCATGGAGCAGAAAATGAAAGCAGTGATAATACTGTAAACTTAAGGAAAGTTATGCTCAGCTGTTTACCCTAGGAAGGGTACAGATTACCCAGGAAATTGTACAGATTTAGGTAACTGCTGTGTCTGTACCTCTCCTGCTGAAACTAACAGACACTATATCAGCCCTGTTCCTGTTTCACCTGCTAGAACAGACAAAAACCCCAAGAAATATAACTGCAGTCACCTAATCATCCTGCTGTGTCAACTGGTTCCTGCAGCACAGCTCTGGTTAAGTGAACAGCTAAGAAAGCAAATACAGCCAAGGCACCTTTATTTTTCTTGTTAACCTTTAACTTGAAAAAATAGATGTATCTGGCGTTCTTTCCCTTGAGATTGCTGGTGTTCTGCTAAGCAGCTGAAGTGATGTGCATGACACAACAGTAGACAGATCATGCTGTGTCCATGAGGTTTGCTGTATCAGATAACAGAAAACTCACAGCAGTATCATAGCTTGCTAAAATCCTTTGTACAGCTCTTTGAAATGTGCCTTTCGTATCCCTCTAGCTGGTTGGATCTCTGAAATAAAAGGGAGACTGTACTCCAGAATAAACCAACCTCTGTTCAGTGGTGCAATTTGCAAAACCCAGTGCAGAGAAATTAGAATAAGACCTGAAGGTTAGTTTAATCTCTTATTTCAAGATGGAGTAAGGTGGCTCCGGTTACTCCTCTCCCCTAGAAACAGGAGTCTGGTGTGATGGCCATGACTCAGAAGTTAATTTGCTTGTGACTGAGATGTTGTAAATGTGGAGAGTGTAAAATGTACCAGACTCACTTGATGTCTCTGATCAAGGCAGGAGAGGCCAGACAATAACAAGCTGCTCTCCACCGCCTAATGGAACAAGCTTCCCTGTTTGACAAGTCTATAGAGCAAATCTTACTGCAGTGAACTCTGCAAAGCAGCACTGGCAAACCTACTCAGCCTTGCCAGATTTGGTGGCCCCTTTTCCCGAGGCCTTGTGAAGCTCTGTGGTCTCCTGTCCTGATGTCCCTGTAGTCCTTGGACATGACTGGTCCTCTCCACAGTGCTTTTCACCAGCACTGAACAACTTATCCTGTGTCTGCCTGCTTCATCCTCCTGACACTTTGTCTGGTGCTTTGCTGGGAAGGTCAGCCAGGCAGAACAGTTCTTATGTGTATGGGAAGGAATAATTTATCCTTCAAACTTTAATCCTTGAGAAATAAGTTCTTTGGGGAGATTTTGCAGGAAAGTGAAGGATAGTGGCAAGTCTCCAAGCAGGCACTTATCAGAGTAGTGGAGAAGTTGATTAAACAGAATCACATGGTAGAAAATAAGCTGAGCACACAGTGCCTTTAGTCTTATCCTCATGTAAGGTGTGAAGCTCATAATCACCAGGAGCTTTTCAGTCCCTGAGTCAGGGAACAGGCAAATGTTGCACAGACAACGTGATCGAAGAGCAATGATGTGCCCTTCCCACAGCGGCAGCCGACGCTAAGCTCATTTTTGCTATTTGGTCTGCAGTAAGTCAGCATTGGCCTGGGGGAGGGCTGGACTAGAATAAAGCCCTAGCTTTAGGGAAGTGTGGACAGGACTGCCTGGAGGTACCCAGGTGGATAAATGAAGGAGTGCAGCATCACCCCACAGTGCTCATGTACTCTGGGGAGCAACAAAGAACTGGCAAGTCACTGCTTGATTTAACTGGAAGAGAACACAGGATGCGTTAGGACTGCTGTGTACCTTTAGGAGAGGGTGAGTTGGGACCCTGAGTTGGGTCATCATGTGAGAGATCAGCTTTTACTTCTCTCCATTGCCTCACATTTCTGTGGCATTTGCTAGTTTCCATACCTGGGATCACCTGCTGTAGCTATAGACTGTAGTTGTAGCTCTGAGGTGGTGGGAGGACAGACTCTTTCATGTTGCTGTATTTCCCAGTGTTTCTTCGATGGTGTCCATGTAAGACTGCAGCTAAATATTCTGTATGTACAGCGAGCCTGCAAGGATATGATGAAAGGTCATCTTTAGCATATCAACCATAAGTATATAAACTTAGATGGTTTTTTTTCTGTCTCCATCTTGTGCTGTCCTCCAGCAGAGTGCCTAGAACATGCTTGTGGTCATGTTACTTTAAAGCTGAGTGTGTGGACACATGCTTTGTATTATAGCAGTGTCACTGACCTGACAAATGCAGGCACCTAAGCTGGAACTGTGATGTGGTTGCTGTGTGGCATGAGGAATGGAGCACAAGAGGGGAAGGAGAGAGAAGGGCTCAGTGTTTCCTGGTGACAGGCCAGGTCAGAACTATCTGGTGTTTTAGAGAGACCTCTGCTTTCTTCCTGCTCCAAGCATCCCTGGGGAGAATGCAGGCACTGCCTCAGCACAGCCAGTTCCCCTTCAGAGGTCATGACTCGGGCAGCAGTTGTCTTGGGTGATCAGTGAAATTAAGCTTAGCTACCTGACATGCTGTGCACAGCCCTCAGGGTAGTGACATGGGGAAAATGTGCAAGATTAGAAGAGTCCAGTGGGAAAGAGATGGTCCTTTCAAGGATGGAGTGACAGGGAAGAAGGGTGCACCTGTCCAAGCTAGCTGTTGTGGGATCTCTACAGCTTCCTTGCAGGCATGGGGCGAAATGGGACACACTGATATCTGAGGCTCCCTCTCACTCCAGCCAGGGCACTGAACCCCCTTCCACGCCCACCTGTGAGCTACATCCACATGCACCTTTGCTCCGAGCTCTCCTGAAAGTATCAAAGGGACTTCCTGTGCCTGAAGTGTTTTCTTAGAGCAAAATGTCACTTTTTAGAGAAAGAAAACTCAGCTCTGATGGGTGACAAAGATTAAAATAAGTTATATGGAAACAAATTTCCCCTTGTCCTCCACTTAATCCAGTCATTTTTTGGTGCCTGCCTACGTGTCAGCAAACTCTGAACAGCCTCTTCTGGAAAATCTCTCTCCTGCTGTCTCTCACAGCCACTGTGGCTGTTCTCTGTCTTCTCTGGGTCCTCCACTCTGCAAACCTGCCTCTGGCTGCCCCTCTCTGTCCTTCACTCTCTGCGTGCCCCACTCTGCCCACAGGAGGTTTCTCACAGCTGCTCCTTCCCTGAAAGCAACTTTTGCTGCCCCACACACATCTGGAAAATTCTGCCCTGGCAAAGCAGCAGCAGGTCCCTGGTGCCTGGCAGTGCTCATGAGCACTGGCACCTTCCACACCTGCTGGGGAAATGGGCCTCTGCTCTCCTGTGGGGTAAAGGGGTACCCTCTCCTGCCGTCGGCTTTGAGGCATTCCCCCATGTAACGGAGGGGTGCAACCCCCTTCTGCATGGTCTGTGCCACGCACCTGAGCAGGCAGGGCCTGTGGCCACCCACAGCTGCTGTCACTGCAGCTGTCCTGCAGCCCAAAGAGGGGTCAGCACTGCGGGCCCCAGCAGTGAACTTCCACCTGAAGAGAGACCATGAGGACACAAGTCAATTGTATTTTCAATGCTACCCCTTCTGTTGGTGAAAGGAGCAGCCACAGACAGATCCCACCCCATCGTTTCTGCACCTCTGCTTCCTTGCTCCTCTCTTGACTGCTTATCCCCTTTTCTGTGTGCTTTCTTCTCTGGCTCCCTCACTCTCACATGCACACACACAGAGCTTGCCAAGCAAGTGTGTAGCCCAGGAACTTGCCTCACATGGGCCTTGGTTTCTCTTCAGGCCTTACTGTATATAACTCCTTGCCTTGGGCAAGGACCGCTTTATTCTCATCTGTCACTACAGCAAGGGTTATTTGCTCTTTCTACTTGGTCTGAAAGCAGAGTGCAGAAAGTACACTGGCTTTTAGTCCTGTGGCTGTGACCTGATCACAGACCAACCTGACAGGCCATGGCATCTCTCATTAACAGCACTTTATCACAGGAGCCCTTGGGCGCTACTAGGAGCCCTGTTCCCTACTCAGTGACTGGCTCTCACATCATCTTATTCTCTCTTTCTTGACAGATCATGTTATAACCTATGATCACAGAAAGTCCTGATCCTCACGTTTCTCTGCTGTCACCTGTGGGCTCCTCCAGAGCCGTGAAGAAGGGGGAACTCCAGCCCCACCATGAGAAGACTGGGTGAGAAGTGCCTGTGACATCTTGGGGAGCAGCCACACCTTGAGAGCTAGTTCTAATTTTTATTTTTAGCAATTATGAAGGACGGAAATAATGTTCTCCATTCAGTGGTGATCCACAGGAGCAGCTCTGCCTTCCCTCTCTGGGATTAGATTAGAGATAGTTTCATTAATGCGGGGAGAGTATGCTAATTTGAACCACCCTAAGCAAGGGGTGAATCAAGCTACCAGCGAGTTACCAAGATTGGCTTCCAGGCAATATACTGCCTCAGACTTCTCCTTAGATGGAAGATGTCTGTTGGTGCCTCACATGGTTAGATGCCTGAGGTGTCTTATCCTTCAGGGAGTAACAAGCCTCTTCATTCCCCTCCTGGTCAAGGTGGCTCTGCTGCCTGAACGGTTGGCAGTGTGTGGAGAACCCAGCTGCACCACAGAGCGAACAGTCTGGGCTGTAACTGACATGGTCCCGACTTGCTTTACCAAGACCTCTTCCTGGGTGTTTAACCTGGTTGGTTCTTGCCTAGCTTATTATTGGAGACCAATGCCCCACCATCCCAGCTCTGTGTTGCCCTTATGAATCTCAGGCTAACCCCATGTCCCCTGCCTGATCTTGTTCCCTTTTACACATGGCACTCACTTGTTCCCTTTGCCTCTCGTTGTCAAGGAAGGGAGTGGACAGGGCTCTAGCAGACACTGATGTCTCGTGTGACTGCTGGCAAGTCCATGAGGCCTAAATCCTTAAAAGAAATTTGGAGTCTCTCCATTCAATGTAAGGAGGCTCCTTCCACTTCCAAGGGAAAGACATTTAGCCTACATCCTGCTGGCTCAAACTGAAGTTTTAGGATTTAATTCTCCACATTGCTCTGAACATGTGATTTAATCACTTAGGTTCCCTAGGTCTTATAATGCTGAATAAAGATCACAGGAACAGCCTTGGAAACCACACCTTCTCTTTCTGGGGCCTCCGATGAGCTGTCATGGGGGAGGTGATTATTTGGGCCTGTAGCAAAGGGTTCAGGAGGGTGCATTTGTGAAAGTCTGTGAGGTGCCTCTGTCTCTGCACTGGAAAGGCCTTGGAAATGCTTGGCTACCAGTCACTAAAGCATATGCATCTTCCCTGTGAAGGGTAAATCAGAGCACTAAGGGGCTCCAGTGTGACTCTCAGGGACAAAACCGCCACCAGTCAGCCTTCTTCTTCCTCCTTGCTACTTGAGCCTTCCAGGAGACCACATTGTCATGTCATCCTCTCCCACCCCCAGCCTCCTCCTTAACCCACGCACTCTTGTCCGCACCCCATTTTGAGGGAAAGAACCTCACTATCTCTTTTAAACCTCCCATCTCCTTAGCGCTGCAGTGTGAGTAAGATGGGCTGGCATCAAGCACTTCTGAGTATTCGTCATTAGTGTTGAGCAGTGTTACTGTGAGGGAATTGCTGAGGGTAGGTAGGATAAACTTCTCCAAAATTCAGATGGGTAGTGTAAGGCACTGTTGCCTTGGCTAGAGATGGAAAAGATTCCCTGCCCCAAGCCCCGCAGCTCATCTCCTAGTTAAGCTGCTCTGTTTCTGCCCAAGCTGTTGGTGTTTGGCTTCTGCGTTCCCCGGAAGCAGACCTGCTATTGCATTCTGCGAGTCATCACCAGGCTGCTTCAGTAACTCATCTTTCCTTCCATTCACAGGTCTTCTACGCATGGCGACTCAACCCATGTGAGAACTCTCTTATGTGAGTACCCAGCAGCACACTTTGCTGTCTGTGGTCTGTGGACATTGACTGCCATCTAAGCGACACCCCAGCTCCCTCCTCTCCCCCTAGACGCCACTGTCTTAGAGCCTCCATGTGCATTTGCTATGACATACATCAGTGTTGATGAGAGACAGGAACACTGCCGGGTGGTCTTGAGCTGCCAAAATAATCAGCTGTATGCACAACATGGCTTAAAGGATTTTTCGGTTAGCAGCATGCATCCACTAAAGAACCTAGACACTCATATTTTTTCTGGGGACTTCCACACTCTAGACTCCTGCCACACAGGCAAGGCACCTTTGGCCAGTCCTGTGGAAAACCGGATGTATCGGAGCGTGGAGAACCTTCACTGGGCAACAGTTGCTGACTCTGGGCTGTATTCTCACTGCCGGAGCCTGGATAACGAGATCATCTTTCGCTATAGAGGCACCAGTCAGTGGACAGAAGGCTGTGTGGATGTGGCCCCAATACAGGGCACATCGGACTCTCTGAGAAACCTTTCTCTCCATGCTAAACAGACATCTCGGTCAGCACAGAATGTGCTCCTCCCTCCCTTTGCCAAAGTGCCTCAGTGGCTTTTCCCTTCTGCAGAGGAAAGACCCCTACACGGGGATGCCAAAAAAGAGCTGAAGGAGAAGCTGCGGCTGCACAGCAGTAAGGTGGCAGAGCCCTGCAAGCCAGTGCGTCCACAGGCAGCCCTGCCTGACCTGATGGCCCAGGAGTTTTTTGAATGCCAGATGTGCCGGCAGTACAAGAACGGTTGTGCTGTCAACTGCTGCACAGTTTTGGTGGAACACACTGCTCTCAGGCACAGCCTCACAGGGAGGCAGAGACTGTGTTTTGCACACAGGATCACCAGTCCAGAAGACATCAAGCAGGAGGCTCAGAGGAGGCTTCAGCTCCGAAGGCAGAATAGCTCCCCCAATTTGCCCCTTCAGCATGCTGGGGAAAGCCATGAGATGGCCAAATCCAGAACAACAGAAATGCTAGAACAATATAGTGGGGAAACAGACGTCAAAGCCGCGTTGGGACAGAGCAAGAAAGGCCGCTGCAAAGGGAGGCTCTACATACCCACCTTTGAGGAATTCAAGCAAATGAGAAGTAAGGAGGCGTATTTGTCTGCTAACAACAGTGAGCCAACAGAGTGCTTGAATAAGGGTCTGCCTGCAAATCAGACCCTGGAGAAGGAGAACTATAAGAACGTCTGTCCAGAAGCTCTGGGGACCAACGCTGTGAATGAAGCCGCTGTCACAGCAGAGGATGATGATGATGTGTTCCATGAAAACCACACCTCTGCTGGCTTTTCCCAATATCCAGCCACATGGGATGGTTTCAGAATGAGCAGCCCTGAGGTGAAGGACAGAACCTTCCAGATCTCCAGCCTGGATAGATACCCAGTCCCCATTTGCTCTAGCCCTATTCCACGATCACCTTTGCAGGCAGTAGCAATACACAGAGCGGGGCAGATCTTCAGTGATGAGCAGCAGAAAGGAGAGACAAGACAATTAAATGATGTCCTCCACCTTGCAGGGCAGTCACTGGCTTCTGAAGCCCAGTCCTCTTGCTGTTCATCGCTGCTGTTAGAAGCCACAGATTTATCCGGCTATGGAGCTAAGCTACAAAAAATGAAGGATGAATTCATAGGTTCAGCCCTGGAACTTATTAAGAAAAGGTAACATGCTCTGTGGGGTCCCCTGAAAGCAGTTCCTTTGTTAACGATCTGGTCTCTCTCCTCATATTTACATTTAACTCCCATAGCATAAAAACATTGTTGGCAGAGCCTTTCATCTTAGGGTCTCTGATAGCCACACGGATGTGTCTTTAAGCTATTGAGCTTAAACTCCATCTTTGTGTGGGACTAAACATCAAAAAGCATTTTCATCTAGACTTTGCTTTTTTGTACACCTCAATCCTGTCCAGACAGCAACCATTAGTAGTCCTGACACACAATTTCCCACCCGTTTTATTTCTGTAATAAATTGTTGAAAGGTCTTATTTTTTTTTAACAGCTGTTAAAAGTAGAGGACAGCAGAGGGATACAAAGTACTAATATGATTACTTTGAAAAAAAGATGTAAAGTCTGTCCCACCACTGCAGGACATGAATTTAGGTAGTGTGACATGCAGCAACAAGTGCTTTCACTTGCTGCCTGTACGTAGTGAACTGGCAAACAAATGAGAGCAAGATGGCTGCTACGAGTCTTTAACCACCCTCAGGAGACCGGCACAGGCAGCGAGTGAAAGTATTTGCAAATACTGTCCTTCTGCCATCTCAGTGTAAGCAGTAACAGAAAATACTTGTGTAAAGCCTTCCTTCTTCTTCTCCAATCAGGGTTTTGCCCTTCTTTGGGTAAGATTTTCACAAGGACTGTTTTCTCTATCCTGGTTTTGGGCACTGCAGTCCTGTTACCTCCCTCCTGCCAAAGAAATGAGGATCCCTTTCTATGCAAGCAGGTGGACCAACAGGAATCAGCAAAGTTCTGGAAGCTAGGAATTTGGGTCAGTTATCACTGTCTTATCACTAGATAAGGCTGATAGGAAAAGGAGGAGTAAATGTTGGTGGAGTGGTTTGTTTCCACACGCTTGGCTTTCAGGACTGGCTTTGCCAAGAATTACATTTGACTTGGTTCCTGGCTGCTTCCGACATCCATGGATGTGGTGTGTGAAATGCCAGGGTGTCAACTTTGTGCATTGCCTTGGTATTTCTGGAATGCTAGAGCTCTGAGACTAGACTCAGGTTTTAGAGGAGGTGATAGTGACTTCTGCATAGGAATGAGTCATCTGAAAGAACTTCTGTGGAGCTGAAGCTCCCCTTGTAGACAGAGCCAGAGTGACAAGCAGAAATACTTCTGCAACTTTATAATCCAAAGGGAAGTAGGTGGTGTCAGAGCCCTAAATGCTTCCTTCAGCTGTCTAGCCCAGCTTTTGTGCTTTCGTTCTAGAGTATGAGAAGCCAGTGAAGAAACAGACAAGAAAGTTATAGTATGCAACCATTTTCATTGAGTGGGCTATTTTAATCACTGATGTGAAATGAAATACACAGAATGGTACAAGCCATAAGTAAGAGCATAAGAACAGCTGTCACTGGGTAGATCAAAGGTTTGACTAGTATCTGGAACCGGAGGTGCATGCGTAGCAAAGTATACAGGAACTGGGTAGTGCATATGATCTTTTTTCCTACTACTCTCCCAGCCTCCAAACGCTTTCTGCCTAGGGCCTTTATGGTTTCAGTGTGGTTTCTGTGCTTTTAATATCTTCAGTGGTTTTTGTTTCTGTGAGTGTGTTCAGTCTTCCTAGTTGGATTTGTTAAAATATATGAGGTGATTTTGCTAACACCAAAATGATAATTGATCTAAAAATGAGAATGACAGTGGTTCCAGTACTAAAGAGGTTGTTTCATGTGAAGGAACCACCCTGGTCTGTTTATTTTCCATAGTAATAACAATTAATGGTAAAGGCTGCAATTTCTTCAGGATAGCAGGAGGAAGACAAATCTGTTGGCAGTGCCAAAATACTGGTTAGTGGGAAACTCCAGTTTTCCTTTATCTGGAAATGTCTCAGTTTTCCATCATTTTCACCCGAGACTGTAAAGTACCTGAATATTCATATATAACTCAAGCTGATTCTCACAGCAGAGGTGGAAGACTTTTTGTCTGGATGTTTTGGGTCCTAAATTATGATTACTGACATCCAGACCACATTTTTTATGAATCTCAAATGAAATGAGCTGAAAGCTGGGGATTTGGTCCCATTTCCACAGATACGGAGCTCAGCAAGCCTTTGATAGAGATGTTGTGATGGAGCATCACAGAATAAGATAGCTGAAATTGTCTTCACTTTCTAGTGTTTCTGTGTGTTACAGTTTTACAAAGCAGTTTTCTCTGGTAAGTTAATTGCCTCCCTAGTAATTCATAGTTAATTACTTAAGAATCATTCAAATGGCATAATATTTCATCAGTGAAGATTTGATTTTCAGCTTCATAATTATGGTGACTTTGGCCCCCTCATAGGTCACTGGATGCCTTTAACTTTGGTTGTAGTCCTGGCGGGGAAGGGGTGTTGACATCTAGGAGGAAATCCTGTATGCATTTCAATATATAGTCCACTTTCTGAACTTGTTTAAGCATTGAATTGTTCAGGATAAGGACATGCGAGGATGTGGGGTTCCTGTTTATGAAATCGGGGACAAGGTGACAACAAAAACCTGCACAAGGAAGCAAAGCACGTGACTAAGAAAGAAGGCTTCCTGAAAAGAGTGATGGGGTGGACTTGGGGTGACACTGGGATGATGGGTACAATAACAGCTTCCCATAGCAGAGGAACTCCAAGTCTGGAAGGCAGGTGCCAGCAGGGAAGGATCGGACAAAAACATTTTCATTAGTCAGAAAGAGTTAGGAACATGTGGAAAGGGCTGAGAACTGCTGGATTGGACAATGATACAATCATGAAGAACCCCTAGAGACTGTGAAGGAAAGCAGGTGAGTTTCCAGTTGTACACCACACACCTAAAGCCTCCGCTTCCATGAAATTCAGAGGTGGTGGCCCAGAGATTTAAAAGGCTATTCAGAAAGAACCTGGCCTCCATGTGCTGGCCCAAGTGCATCATCTGTCTTAGAGAGAACAGGGGAAACTGACACCAACCCCAGGCTGAAAACTGCTATCTCAATATGTGATTTGATCCCACGGAAGGAAACATGCCAGAGTTCCCACTTCTGTGGCTCTGCATGAGAGCAGAGGGGAGTGCTTGAGCAGGCATTGGTGTTGGCAGCCCAGATTACTGCCAGGGTCAGTGGACTGGAGGAGGGAGCAATATCCCTTTTTCTTGGTAATGTCCCTTCTTCGAAGAGGCGAAGGTTAAAGGAGCAGCCCTACGTTTTGGTTCTACAAAACTGCTTGTATCCTCTCTGTTTTGTCTACATCCCTCTGATCATGCTGAGGGTGTGGTGCACAGCGACTGCTGTGTGGAACAGCACTTGCCCCCACACCGCATGGCCAGTATGTCATGCAGGAGGGATCTAATCACAACTGGAAGTAGAGCAGTCAAACCAGGGATGAAGAAATCTCCTTTCACACAGTATGGCATCTGCATCATTGCTTTTCTTACCTCTACCTGACCAGCCATGGGTGGGTTGAATTTCTTTGTCTCCAGTCACGCTTCCTTAGCTCAGCTCTCCAGACAGTATTGGTTCTTATTCCCACTGCAGGTCACGTCTGGAGATTTTTAAAAAATATCCCTATTGGGTTATGGAAACCACAATAAGCAACGTCATCTGGTCCACAGACCTTACCAGCAGAGAGCTGCTGTCAGCTTCACTTAGAGGAACAGTAATACTCGGGAGTACTTTCCGTGTTTAAGTGGATGATCTTGAAGCACTGTAAAAATGACAAATGAAAGCTCAGCTTCTCTCTGAGGCTATGGTCTGTATGGTGGGTGGTGGTGTGATCAAGAAGAGAAGATAATATTCCAGTTCTGAATTCTGCTACTGACCTTGGACATATCCCGTTGCCTCTCTGTGCCTCAGCATGGTCCCTTCTTTCTGCACGTTTCAACCAGAAGCTGTTTGAGCAGGAGCAGCTTTTGGAAGTCGTGGTTTTCCGGCAGTGGCAGATCTTCTTCAAGAGCTTTCTTGCTCCTTAACCTCTGCCTTCTCTCCCACAGGTGTGCCCCGCTGAATAGTTCATACTTTATCCAACTCAATGAAACATCAGTGAAATGATCTGGCTGGGAATATATGGGGGAGGATATTTTTTTAAACCCAGATGATTTCAAGACTGATTTTAGATCATGGCCACACAGACAGTTACACTGGACTGGCTGAAGGTGCAATATCCCAAATGTGGCTTGGGACAGGAGGGAGGAAGGAGACAGGAACATCTTAAGCCTGATCAAGGCCAGGGCAGTACCATGGTGGGACTGCACACTTGCTGTGTGCCTGCTCTGCTCTTACTGCAAGCCTGTGAGGGGGATAATGCAGTCTGTACTACATACTGATCCGTGTCAGCCCTGATGTTGGTATCCCCATCTTATTCTGGGAGGAGGAGGCCTGGAGGGGTGAAGTGATGCTTCCAAATCCACATGGCAGGGAGTTAGCACAGCAAAAAGTAAAAGCCAGGAGCCTGCTGTTAGCACTGTGCCGTTGCTGCGCAGCCGCAGCTAAACTCTTTCTAAGTTGGTAAATCCTCTGGTAGTGTCAGCTGGGGCCTGGAAGCAAAAATGGAGGAAGATGAAAAAGCATCAGCTGGAAAGTTGCAAACTAACTTTTCTGGCCTGACAACAGAGCCAGTTTGTGTTCTGGGAGGTTTGTTCCCTCTTCAGCGATTTCAGTGTTGGCTGATGGTTTCTTACCGGAGCCAACTGTCATTCATTGTGAGGAAAGTGCCTATCTGTCTCATGTGATTGCTTGTAGCTGGCAGCGTTGGAATTGCACATTAGCAGTGTGACCCACCAGTATAAGTTCACAAGTGAAGCCTTTAAGAAGCAGATTTTTGTGGTGGGAGACTTTTGTTAAGCATAAAATACATGCATAACCTGAAGTATGTTACAGGCACGGGCTTCCTCTATGTGCAAGCATCCATATCCAGTCCTGACAACCCTTCTTTTTAAAGGAATCCAAGCCCATAAAAATTAAGTAAACCCAAAATGAAAAAAAAAATTAATATTCTTCCAAGCAGGCTTCATTATGCATGGAAATAAGGTGTCTTAGAGAGTCTGTTAAAAAAATGTATCACAAGTAGTATCAAAAACTACAGCCTGTCAACTACTCTGTCAAGTCAGTGGTTTTGCACCAGACTGTGTCTGTCTGGAGAGGTGGTGGTGTCTACAGAGAGGGGAACGTGGGGTTGGAACAGGCTGCCTGGATCAGCCAGGCCAGGCCCTTGTTAACACCAGACAGCCGTGAATAAGAGCATCCCAGAACTGCCAAGTGAGAACAACAGACTCTGCCAATCTTTTCAGGACTCTTAAGTGCACCAGAAGGCCTGATCCTGAGTTCACTGAAAGCAGAGGGAATCTTTCCAGTGATTTCAGCAGGCTTGGGATCATAGGAGATGAAAAACAGAGGGAAAGCTTATTTAATCCTCTAATCTCTTCAAAGTATTATGGTTTTTAGCAGGTGATTTTCTTCCAGATGAGCAATATGGTTTCTGTGTTGACATCTCTTTAAATAGCAGCAAATATGGGTATGGCCTAGTTAGAGGTTTTTCTGGTCCCTGTGGGAGAACCTCATGTTTTATGGACACAAAAATGCCCTGTGAACACCCGAGACTTGATATCCCAGACTGATGCTGGCGTGAGTGCAATTACCCGATTTGCACTGCTATAATTGAGCTGTGTTTAGAGCTGCTGAAACACACGCACAGCCATCCATGCCAGCCAGTCTAGATTCCTGCCTGCACTTTCCATGAACTGTTGTGGCTGGTTGTTCAAACCTGGGCTTGCTGCTCACTCTCATCTGTGTCAACAACAGCAGGTGAACTGCATACGTGATGTTCATCAGAGTCTGCTTCTTCCCCTGCAGCTGCAATGCTGAGACTGATGCCAAATCCCCCTCCAAGGGACAGTGTGATCTGAGGGAAGCTGATCTCCCACCTCCAGAGGACAGCCAGCAGCCCACAGCGATGTCCATGGCAACAGAGACCTGGGAGGAAAAGCCAAGCAATGAGACATCCAGCGACACTCCACCTGCAGGGAATGTAAGGGAGAGGAGTTTCCCTCTCATTTGGGCATGCGTTTAGGATTATTTTCTTGTCTGAAGGTCTAAAGGATCCCTTTGTTGTAGAAACTGGACATACTGGGAACCTGGGATCTGAAATCACACCAACTCCCATGAGTGATTAAAATCTGTTAGAAGCGTTTCTTGTGCCTTTTTTATTACAGTTAATGAAACAGGAGTCAGTTTTGTGCCCTTGCCTATCTGCCGCTGCATCTCTTGTATGAGTTCAGTAATAACCCCTTCATGGCTTTCAGTGTGCTGCCTGCCTCTCATTGCTGCGCTGCCCGGGAGTTAGACAGGGTTAGACAGGCTCCCTCCTAGTCCCCACTTGGTCAAACTGCTAATGTAGGTAAGGCATAGAGGCTGGAGTTCCTGATCCTGCAGCGCTGAACTGTTCACAGAACAGATGCAAGCTAGCTCAGATCACTGGAGGACAGGCTCAGCCCCGCCTTGAGCCCCTTAGCCAGGGCTGTGCTGTTGCCTTCGTTGTGGTTATTTGACAGTCGTGATCCAGCCACCACAGAGCCACTGTACTCAGGGCTACACAACAACAAAGGGAGTCCTTGCTATTAGGACTAAGCAAGACAGAGGGACCTGGGGGGACAGATTTCCTAATGATCATGTAGCAGAGCTGCATTCACAATCCAACGGCTGATGAGTTTCCTTTTCTCTCCTTTGGCAACTGAAGTCCAGTGGCTGCAAACCAGGCGCTGCTTTGACCACCGCCTTGCTCCAAACCCACTTGCCTTTCTTGCAGACCCCCAGTCCCAGCTGCCGCCGATCCAGCTCTGACATCGTCCATGAGAGCACGGATGGTGCCAAGGCCCAGCGGGAGTGCCGGCTGCGGCCACACTTCAGTGACCCTATGCCGACAGACTCGGTGAAGAGAAAGCAGCTGGAGCTGAAGATTGCAGCTGCAGCACGGCAGCATGCACAGAAGCGCCGGCAGGAACGAGACTACGGTACATTCTGCACACTCTGAGAGGGCTGATGGGCCAGATGCTGAGCCCTGCTATGCTGGTGTAAATATGGAATAACTCTACTGACCTGGGGGAGGGAAGCATTCTGGGTTTAACCCAGGTGCGCAAGAAATCAGATCTACTCTGCTGTGTCTCTGTCCATGGCTGGCAGATGGCAGGGGAAGAGAGAGCCCAAATAAGTTCACAGGTATGGGCCGTGCAGGGATGACAGGCCCCAGGCTTCGCCTGGGAGCCATTTACTTCTGACTCTTGCCAGTCTCAGCAGCAAAACAGGAGGGGAGACAGCTAACAGCCCTGCTTTCCCTAGATCTAGCCTGCCCCCCCAGGGTTCCTGCCGCTCATGGCTGTGCCAGCTTGGGTTCCTCAGGTGAGCTCTGTGCAGCTGGCAGTGCCTGTAATGATTTGTGTCTGTTCTCAGGTCCAGTGGTAGCAAAAGCCAACCTTGGCCATGGTGGCAGCTTTGATGAGACCCGCCGTGCCCCACGTGGCTCCCTCCGCTCCAGACATCATTGGAGCAATGTCAGCAGCCTGAGCACGGACAGCGGGATTGTTGGTGTGAATGATGTCCGGGATGACCTGGATCCCAGCGAGGCCACCCGGACCAAGTCAGCGGATGTGGAGAGGGCAGACAGTGGCATTGGCCAGATGCCAGCCAGAAAGTGGAGGAACAGGGCATCCGAAACGCTGAGCTCCCTGCAGGCCTGGGAAGCCCACCGTCCCTGCACCGACTGTGGAGAAAGGGACCTCCCGGTGGAGACAGACGTGCAGAACTGCAATCAGAGGCGGGCTGACCTCTGTGAGAAGTGCCGCAAGCGCAGGACAGAGCGCAAGGAGTCTGTGCTGGAGTTCGTCAACACAGAGGCCAGCTATGGAGAGGACCTGCGCATCATCAAAGAGGAGTTCTACCTCCCCATGCAGGCGGCTGGGCTGCTGAGCCAGGAGCAGCTCCTGGGCATCTTCAGCAATATCCAGGAGCTCATCGACCTCAACGAGAACTTCCTCGAGATACTCCAGGAAGAGATCGATCAGGCTTTTGACCAGGTATGATGCTGCGTGCTCTAAAGGAGCTAGACCGGGCAGACAGGGATAGGTTTTATATTAGTGGGGCAGCATAGGCGGAGCAAGGGATCAGGAGGTAGGACTCCTGGGTTCTGGTCAGCTACCTAGTCCCTTGCTCCCTCAGCTATTGTAAACCAGTGATTTCAGTAGGCCTGTGCCAGGTCCCAGCTGCTGGTCTCACTCTCTGCTGTGGTAATGCAGGCACCAGCATGGTAGTCAGAGGGCAGAGAAATAGGAGTAACACTCTAGAACAGTAGACAATCAATGCAAAGGACATACAAACAGCTTCACACCTTCCTTTCTTCAAGAAACCAAAACGCATTTGTTGCTGCATCAGTTTCACCAGGATGTTTTGTTCTCTAGGAAACACATACCTCCTCTCTCTCTCCGAAAGCCTGCATGTCAGATTGAGTGACACATCTCAAAAACTGGCAACTTTGACAACCACTGTCATACACCTGGCACAGTGAAGACAGATGTGCACTGTGGGTGTGATGTCCCCTGTGAATGATTTATTGAGACAATGGCTTCTACAAATAGCCGTGTGTTTCCCTATCTCCTCCTCCTTGTTACATTTGCAGTCAGAGCTCAGTACTGCACCAGAAAGCTGCCAGCAGCCAGAGAACTGCTCCCTCTCTTGCTGCTGAAATGAGTAGTGATTGCAGAGCATGTCAGCATACACCTCGACAAAGCTGAGTGTTATGTGGCACCAGATTCTTACTATTATCTTATTTTATTACGCATCCAGAAATGACAGAACAATTTGCAATGAAATTTATTTTTTGTGTAGGCATCAAAGTAGCCAGTAAGAGCACAACTGAAGGAGACTGCTTCCCAGCCAGGCCAGTTGCTGGGATCAACTGCAGAAGTTGTGAAGTGCCATGTCTGTTACCTGAGTTACATGCCTTACCTGCCTGTTTACTTGTAGACACTCTGTTAATATATGCACTGCTGTATTAGGCTTACAGCAAACTTGCCAGCAAAGAAGGGCCCCAGTACATCCTCCTGACTAGCAGGCTCACTCTGGCCTCTGGCCTTGGCGTTCCTGCTCTGGTAAGCTGGCTGAGCCCACAGAAGCAGAGAAGACAGCTCTTTATGTGTAGGAGAGCAAGCAATTAGACCAGCTTTACTTCTCCTCCCAACGCCTGCTTCCCCCTGGACCTGCAGGGACTGCCTTTCCACCAGGAAGGGTGAGCCCAGTTCCACCTTTGGTCTGGTGTTCACCAGGTCCTGCAGTAGGTTCATGCTGATAGGACTGAACTCAGGCTCTGCGCTTGTGCCTCTCCTGAGCTAACCCAGCAGGGGCTGTATTGCATGCTTGCAGGGGGATGATGACCTGATGACCGTGTGCATCGGTGAAGTATTTCTAGAGTTCGTCAACATGCTGCCAGCCTTTCAGACCTACTGTCTTCAGCAGTCCTCCTCTGTGAATATGCTCAACGCACTGGAGAAGGAGAAAGAGTTGCTCAGGTGAGAAAAGGGCTGAGCATATTCTTCCAGGCTTTGGGGACAGGAAGGCACCAGGCTGAGGGTGAAGGCTTTGTCAGCTCAACTAGATCAAAGTTTTGATGCTAATGTTCTTCAGTGATGAGCTGCTCTCTCTTGGGATGAGGAGGATAATTAATTCTCCAAAAGATATTCAGGCCTTGATATCTCCACTGAGGCAGCCAGTTGGTCCCCAGCTATATACTGCATTTTGTGGTAGCAGTGTTTGCCCACTAACCACTGCGCTGAACTGTCACCAAATAGTGCTCAGATGAGAACAGCTCTCAGTCCCTGTGCCAGAGTGCATTTTGGATTTCCACTGGGGAAAGCCATTGTGTGAAGCATGCGTGACTTGAATTTGTTTCCCATTCCTAGCCCTGGCCTATTGGGCAATGTCAGGCGAGTCACTTCTCTTTCCACTGCAACAACTTAAAATGATGACAGTAACAAATTCTTGTTGAGAGTGCTTTGTAATCTTATGATGAAAGGAGCTACAAATCAATGTAATCTGATATAAGTTGATGTATCTGCCTCGGGCCTATGTCGGTGTGTACCAGCAAAAGATCACACCCTCGTTGTTTAACAACGATTTAATGGAAGACTGCTAGGATGTTATGTGCTAGTGTCCCAGGCTCCTTGTTGCTGTTGTGCAGCTGAGCACAGCTGCAGAAATTGTTGTTAATTTTTGAGAAGACAGAATTCACAAGGCTATTAAAGCCAGAGCGGGGGCTGCAGTGCCCAGCAACTGTCAGTGCTACACTGTTCATTTGCATTTAGGATTGCAGCATCTGCTGGCAGAACAGCCACCATTTCATTGCCTATTCTTAAATCCCTGCAGAATATTCCTCAACGTCTCCCAGAATGACAACACAGCACTGCGGCGGATGAACTTGAGGTCCTTCCTGATGGCCCCTTTGCAAAGAGTCACCAAGTACCCACTGCTGCTCAGCAGAATCATTAAGGCCACCACTGAGTACCACCCAGATCATGGCAGCCTGCGGGAGGCCAAGAGCCGCATTGAGTCCCACCTGGAGCACATCAACATGAAAACCAAGCAGGAGGGGAACACATGGACCCTCCGCTCGTTTCGCCAGGACAGCAAGAAGAAGAGGGAAGTCATCAATATCGAGATGAGAGAAACCGCACTCAAAACCGTAGGTTGGCTGCGGGAGGAAACACGATTTGTGATGGAGGGGTCTCTTCAGCTAGCCCAGCCCCCAGACGGCCAGTGGGTGAAAAAAGGTAGCAAGACCCTGAAGTTCCAGAACATGCAGGTCCTCCTTCTGGTGAACATGAAGCGTGTGTCCGAGTCCAGTCTGGAGTCAGCCGAGCCAGGGCCTGTGAAGGATGCTGTGCTGGTACTCATCAGGGACAAAAATAATGGGAAGTTCCATTTGCTCAGGGAGCCCTTGAGGCTGAGTAATTGCATCGTCTCCACCGATCCTGACTGCGATGACACTTTTGAACTCATTGAGATCAGGCGGGAGGCGTTTGTGTTCCGGGACAGCGACCGGGCACGGACTCACCACTGGTTCAGGCAGATCAGGCGGTACTCGAGGGAGCTGGGCTCCTGGAAGAAGCGGCGGAACGCGCTGCCCAACATCATGATCAGCACCCCTCACACCAGGCCCTGAGTCCTGCACGGGCAGCATGCAGGGAGACTTGGCTTGACCAGTGCCATGTGCAAGGACCATCGAGAGCCTCGGTGTCTTGAACTTGCTCTGCTGCATGGACAACACAGGGAAGTGTCTGGCCCACAAAGAGTCTTAGCAGCACTGGAAGCAAGCATTACACCCTAGTTCTGATCTCCAGCCTCAGGACTCAACCTGTTTGTGGCTGATGTACATACAGAGATGGGCTTCCCTTGAGGAGCAGATCTCTGGAGGAAAATACTGAGTTTAACTTGTTAATATTGCACTGCGGGAGAATGATGTATGATGCTTGCCGTTGCATGGATTGTGTTGAAAGCCAGTCTTGACAACATGAGAGAGGTTTACACCATTGACTATATTTCATCAGCATTAGGTAAAGTCAGGGTCAAAATTAGGTGCAGTATTATGCAACAGGGGAGGAAAGTTGGAGAAAATTATGTTTTCTGCCACTGCTCCTAAGGACTGTATTTCATTATTCACCTCTGTATATTCAGTCAAAATACTTGTTTAAAAAGAAAGGACTTTCATCTTTAATCCAAATCAAGTAGGTATCAATTTGCTCAGATACAGCTGCATGCACACAGCATAAAAAAAACCAGACAAGAATAAAAGGAGTTCTTGCTCTCTCACACCAACACCCCAAATGTGTGTAGAACCTGTGGAAGAGCAGTATACCCTCAATGAATGTCTGTTATTTAACTGATTTAGAGACTGGAACATAACACTGCATCTGAAATATCTCAGAAGTGTATGTAAATATAGCTCCGCTACCACTAATAGTGAACTTAAAAGTTTGAGATTATTTAAATGATGTAATCTAGTGTATTTCAAAATTTAATTGAAAGGAACAATTTACATTGTACTGTAGAGTAACATAAAAGGTTTTAATAATTAAGTTTCAATGACTTTAGATGGTTGGGTTTTTTTTAAGTATTCGTTTTCTGGAGTAGATACTTTATTTAGGGCGGGTGGCATTCTGTTGAACAATGTGCCTACGTCTGTTCTTTGGATTCCCTGAACAGAATTCAGGGGCTACTCCTAATGAGACTGGGAGAACGGTACAAGCCTGCTATCCTAATTCTGCCTAGACAACAATAGACTGGCACAAAATCTTATGCTCTGGCTGCAGCCCTGCCTGGGTAGGTCAGGCCCCAGTGCACCAGACGTGAGAGCCAAAACTGAGGCCACAAAGCGCTCCCCCATAAGGTCCAGCCTCTCTCAGCTCCACAGCAGGGAAATGACTTGAAGCCAAACAATGGTAAAAAGGCAAACAGGGTTTAACCTTTTCAGCCTGACATTACCACTGACCGCAGCCTTGCGATTACAAGATCAGCAAAATGTCACGCTGTGACTTACACAGCAAAGGCCAGATTACAGCCCTAGAGGCTAAATTAAAGGAGCCTAAAGTTTGGTCGGTGGATCTCAGAGGACAGCCTGCAGGTGTTCTTTCAGCCCCCCAGGGTAAAGACAAAGCCAATCGGTATTATTCACTCCAAACAAAGTATTTCTGTTACAGGCATTTATTTTACAGGAGGATTCACACAAGGAAGCATATTTATGTATTTCTCCAGAAATCAACCAGCATCAGTGAGCGCACAAACAAAGGTGGACAGAGGCTACCTTCACATAGGTAGCCCTAGTCTTGTAAAGTCCCCACTGACCCAAGCCCTGAGCAGGCTGCCAAACCATACCCACTGCTTTGTCCTCCTGCCACAGCTGCTGGGGCTTGTTACACAGCTCCAGGCACTGAGGCACACACCAGCAGAGAGATGTCTGTGTACTGGCTGTGTTTTCTCTTCATCTGCACCATCCAGCGTTTTAGTGCTTCATTTTGTCCTTGAGGAAATGGGGGGTTTTGCATCATCTGGAGGCCTTACACACACCCAAGACGTGAGGGTGATAGCACACAGCCGAGCGCTGTAGCAAGCGATAGCTGGCAAAACGCTTGTTGGGGCAGCAGCCTGACTCCCTCAAGCGAGCTGGAATTCCCTCCAGCTATTTCTAGTCGTTAGACAATAAATTGTTTGTTCCCCCAAAATACGCACTGAAGAGCCAGTGAAGAGCACGAGGCATTGCTTTTACAGTTTGTTGTTAGTTTTTCAAATAGATGGATGCCTAAGCAGAGCAGCTGCTGGGGGAAGATTTCTCTGACGCTGGCATGACAGATCTGCATCCCACAGCCCTCAATCCCCATTCAACTGAACAAGCAAAAATCAACAGCTTGTAGCACCTTTGTTTTCTCTCCCAAGATCAAAACGGCACGGCTACTTTCTCTTCATTACCGCCAGTGGCAGTTTTGATAAGGGAAAAGCATAAGTACAGTAAGCGTAATAGCTTAATTTATCCAAACAGTGAGTGGCTTTCACAGCCACAGAAAGCTGCTGCTTTCTGGAAAGTTTTCAATTATTTTCCAGCACGGTGGTTTTCTCCACACCAATTCACGCTCAAAACCAGCCGTGGACTGTTTGTACAGCCATATCTTTAAATCAAGATACCTTCAGTCACCCTGGCTGTTCAAAAAGGTTAGAGAACAATAAGTATATGTAAAAGGTCTGATATTTAGCATCAATCTTGTGTTTGGGCGATTGTTCAATTTGTCAGATTGAGGGTTTTTCTAGGTATCGCAGGAAACACCTGCCTGCCAGGCTCCTAGTAATCATGGCCCATTTCCTCTGAACCAGGCAAACTCTCCCCAAAAGAAGGTCCATAAATAATCGCCGGGTGTTGAGTTATGAGCAGGACGTGTACTTGGTGCTGCAGCCCTGTCCTAAAAAACCTGCGGCCAGGGAACAGGACAAGCTCTTTGATCTGGGACAGCCTGCTACGGGAAGCGACAGCTTGATTGTTAAACCTGTCAAACTGGACAGAGGTTGTGCTTCCAATGTTATTTATCTTTTCTGTGTCCGGTGTGTACTCAGCTGCTCGCCCGCCTTTAAATTACAGGTGTTGAAAGGGAGCACGAGCACAGAACAGTGTCTGTGGCCCCACGAGAGCTCGTGCTGTGGGGTGAGCCTGCAGAGGAGGGGCAAGGAGTGTCAGCACACTGACAAGGCAGTAGGTTTCCATAATCCTCAGGCACCTTTCTGAACTGGATGATCCCTCTCTTGGGAAGTTCCAGGTCTTTCAGTATCACATGTACACATCTTACTTGGCAGCCCTGGAGATTAGTTGTGCTGTATTTTTCCATTTCTGATTAACAAACCTGACAACATGCTATTATGGCCCAGGGTACTTGGGAAAAGGGCCGTCTGCAAGCCAAGAAAGCAATTATTTGTTCCAAACTGGCTGTCCTAGGGCTCCGTAATATTTTTATACCTCTCATTGTCATGACTGACAATACTAAGATTACTTTTCAAGACTCCTGCCCACTGAACTTACCTGGCTAGTACCAGCAGGCCTCTCTAGAAGTACCGTGTTAGGGGAAAAAAAAAAGTCAATTACTCCCTTGATTTATCAGAACTCAAAAACAACCTTTAACAAGAATTTAGGATGGGTCTTACTGGTCATTTACCAGGAAAACAACAAGAGGCAGTCTTTATCATAGAGTCCATGTGGTTTTGAGTTCACAAAGTAGACACGCAAGAAGACACAACACTGGGTTAAGAGCCTCTGTGAGATCAGGTCCCGAGGAAAGAACGAATAACTACTTTAAGAGTCAGCAGGCTGAGTGGGAAAAGCCTGAAAAAGCCACAGGGAGATGAAGAGCAAATACTTTAGTGGGCAGAGACTTCTGCTTTAGTGAACAGAGATCTCTTTTATGCCATTCTTGTGCATTCCCGGTTGTTCCTAACAGAAGTGAGGATGAGCCCCTAACAGAAGGGGCTTTCAGTGTGGGCCTCTGCTGTGTGATCAACAACACATCTGGAAGCGAGCACCAGCTTTGCTCTGTAAGCAATAAGCTATTGGAGACTGAGATTGACCTCAACACATCCTAAATCTTGAAAAAAAGCTCTGAGATGATCTCAGATCTCCTGCCTTAGGGAACTTCAGTCATTCAATGCACGTGAATCTATTATAGAGCTATAGTCCCAGGAAAGCAGATCTCCAGCAGGAGCTTCTGGTGAATTTTGCACTCTCTTGCTTGTCCCTGACATCCTCAAAGGGAAGATAATTCAAGTCTTCTAGCACCATGTCACAGATATCCCTTCAGGACTCATGGATGAGGCAGCTGTAGTAACTCTCATGACATCAGCCATGTCTCCTCTTAAATGCATGCTGGGGAACCAGGTGAGAGTCAGCTAGAATTAGGCTGACATTCTCTGACTTGAAATTGAAAAAACCTGGAACCAAATGCAATAGAGGAAACTGTCCTCCTGACAGAGTTCAAATAAATGTTCAAAGATCTCACTATCATCACTGAGTGACCTTCTGTCACTACAGTGGAATATGATGGAGCAAAAAGTCTTACTGATCAGGCAGACAAAGAACTGCTTTCTCACAGAGGCTGCCGCAGAATATCAATATGACAGGAGACAGGTACAAGCAATTTAAAAAAAATTAAAGTCAAAGTTTTGACAGTAACTCTGCACAGTCCAAAAACCCCAGGCAAGCCCCAGGGGCACGCATTAGAAAAAAAGACGTCTCCCTCAGGAAGCTGAAGGTGGTCCCCTAAGGGACCATTTTTCTTCAAGATGGATGGAAAAGTTGAGTGATAGGAACAGACGGTCCTCTTCAACAGAGAGTGGAGAACCCCAATGAAGAATCAGAACACAGGCAGAGCATCCTCCAGCACTGGTCTCTGCCCAGGGCTTGACTGGGAGCAGTTATGCAGCTGGCAGAAGTTGCAAAGCTGGCATTAGGCTTTGGGTCCCTTAGCAGGGATGAATGTGATGATACTCTGCAACTCTCCAGCTCAAATCCTGCCCCAGTGTGATCTCCACCAGTGCAGGTTTTGCATCCCTGAGAAATGATCTCAGCTGCAGGTGAGAAGACCCAGACTGCAAACAGCCCACCCAGGGAAGGTGCCCTGTGTAGGAGCAGGCAAAGGAACCCATGGTTTCACTGGCAGTGGAACACCAGGTGGTTTTGAACCTTTCCCTCCTAGTGCAGGAACCTCCCTTTCAGTGCCAGAGTCACATCCTTGGGAGGACCTGCATCAAATGTCTCTGAGTGTTGTGGGGAGGGCTGGCAAATAAGCATGCGAAGCCTGGAGGTCACAAGGTCACAGAGCAGATCCTGCAGATGACTGATGCCTGGGATAACCAAAACACATGAAGAGCACAAGGTCTTTATAGCCTTGAACCGTTTCACAGGAGCTGAAATCTCAGGCTTTTTCTTCCCTTTAGGCTTTCTGGGGTCTCTGTTGAGGTCTCCAACAGGCTGTGGTGGTCGTCAGACTTCGCAGAAGCCTGCGAGAGCTGCACAAGGCCCCCGTGCAGACCCAGAGGCAGCCAGACAGCTCTTCCTACCACAATGGGAGCCAGCAGGCTTCCTGCGGAGCAGGCAGCGCCCTTGCAGGGCTCAGGCTCTTACATTTCTCCCAACAGAAGCAGGTTAGGTGTTTGTACACCCATAGCGTGAACGTGCAGATGAACAAGCATTCAGACAAGGAGTGTACTCCCCCTTCTTTCAAGAAGGGACTGGTTTTAGGACAGCCATTTTCCCCTTAGGCAGGGCAATCCTCCAGCGATGGCTAACCAGTGCCAGCCAGAAGTGCCAGTTTGAAGTGACAGTAACAGAGAGGTGGAGAAACCTGTAAGGAGACACCCATCTTCACATAATTCACACCTGACCCACAACATGCATACAGGAGATGTCTACCATAAAGGACTATTCCTTTCAGAATTGAACACTTGCTTAACAACACTCCATGAATTCGGCAGGCAGGAGGCTCTCTGAACAGCTCCTACACACTCTTGTGTACACCACAGTATCCACCAACAGACAGTACTTTAATGAGGGAAGAGGGACTGCTAATGGGTAACGGGTCAATATCCACGCACAGACCCCAGGAGTCATCCATGTTCACTTTCTGCTCTCATTAATTGCCTTTGTATGTAATGACCTTACCGGCTGAAAAATGCGAGTGAGGATCTATAGACAGAAGTCATCGCTTTGCAGTAAAATGAAGGCAAATTATTTACCCAAAGAAAAAATCCTTGGCAATCCTAACAGAACTGGAAGCAGTTAAATTACTGCAAGAAAATCAGACAGTTTACCACGTAGTGTTACAGCTCGGTGAACACTTAAAGCTGGCACCACAGGGAGAGGAAGCAGCCTCCCTGCACTGGCACAGTGTGGATTGGGAGCAAACACCACTGAAAAATAAAGATTGTTTCAGCTAGATCAGTTCCTTGAGCCAGTTGACTGCACAAAGACGTGTGCTGGCGCTAGAAAAGGGCAGTCTGGAGGTGATAACGTGTCCTTTAACAAGTGCCAGTTTAAAGAGGTTGCCGGTCTCGGGCTGGAGTTAATCAATTCCAGCAGACAGAGCTCGGTTCAAGAGCCAGCCCCAAGGTCTGCTCGGCATCCTGTGCCATGGAGCTCTGTTCACCCCTATTTCCCAAACGGTTTCAGGTCAGCACTTTCATTGATCTGCAGGGGCTGAACAGACAGTGCTATAAATAAAGAGCAGTTAATCAACTATTTAAGTGCCCTTTTTACTGAAATAAAGAAAACACATAGAAATGACGTCAAGATAGGGTAAAAAAAAAACCAAACCAGTGAGCGAAGACAAAGATGATCCAAGAGAGCACTCCCTGGAACACACTTCAGGCTGAAGTGGCTGAGAGAATAGCTGTGCTGGCTGTTGAGTCAGACTCCCCAGCGCTCCTGCGCTGACTCACTCCCCTCCCAGCTGCCAGCGCACGCTGCGCACTCCATTCAATACCAACAGGAGTTATTTGTTCAGAGTTCAAGTGCGTCTGATTCATCATGAGCCACCAAACTTCTGCAGTCCTCAGAGCTCTGTCTCTCACTGCCTTTCCCTGCTGGCTAACCTTCTCCTGTTACCCCTGGGAAGAGTCAGAGAAGAGACATCCCCTACTCAAGTCCTTCTGGGTCTTCCCTTCTTCGCTCTGCTCTCAGCTCTGGGACAAAAACTCAACTTATAATTTAGGACCAGAGTAATGTGCAGATTCACGATCAAGGCCACAAGGTCCTACAGGCTACCCCTGCACAGAGGAAGCCACAAAGAATCATGTCCCCGGCTGTCCCTGCTGCAGCCTAGGGAGAAAGTTTGTGATTTTCTTTTCCCTACGCAGACCTGGCTGGGGAATTCACTATGCAGCCTGGCTCTTGCAAATGATGCTTTTCCAGAGGAAAATGCTAGACTCTCCCAAAACCTAGGAATGGGAAAGAATGAGGTGTTTGCTAAACACCCTCCAGGAACACAGCACTGGAGTGTTTCTTTCTCAGGCACTTGCTCTTCACAGAACCTTAGACAGAAGGATCCCACATCTTGCAAACTTTGTAAGCCCTAAGTAAGAGAGTTGCTCTTCTAGTTGTCTCTCCCACAGTATCTGCATCTGTGGCACAGCGCTGTTGCATCTCCACCAACTCTCGGAAACCATGTAAGATGCAAGAGCTGGCAGATCTAGGATCTACTGAAAAACTGTGTTAGGCACGTGGGATCCCACGTCAGGACGCAGAGCTGCTGCGTGACCAAATATGACCGGAGCACCTGGGACACAAGCCAGTGCAAAGCCTTAAGAAACCAGAAACCTGCCCACCACGGGGCCTCCCATCCCAGTCCCGCATGCCAGGAGTCCTCCAACCCAAGAGACATCAGACTGACGCTCAGGAAACCTTTCTCTAATTCCCCTGCTCCTACGCATTTCCTGTGTGACCTTGCCCTGCATGGCTGTGTCTCAGAGCCTTCGGGTGTTGTTTCATGAGTCTCTGGTTTTGGCAGTAGAACTGGCTTAAGCCTCTTCCTTCCTCCCACCTCCACAGGGTTAAAGTGAGAAAGAAGCAAACAGTGGCAGAGGTCAAGAACAGAACTACTTTGAAAGCTGGGCTCATTGCCATGGGGCTCAGGAAGTTACACCCTCATTTTCTTCAGCTGTGAAAGAGGGATATTACCATCTCCCTACATTACGTGACGTAAGATACAAAGGATGAGACAAACATTAAAGATTATGAGATGCTCTGAAGATGAACCTTACCACATCTTGGATTTAGTAACGATAAACTCCTCCACACCTCTCCTGTTTTACTTGGTGAAATAGGTCAATACAAAAAGTAAAAAAAAAAAAGGCTGTTTGCAGAGATCTGTTTGCAGCTTGACTTAGGCTCCACTCGCCAGCACGTGAGAGTGGCCCATCGAACAGCACACAGCCAAAGCGAGGAATTCCGTTATTGTCCAAGTACAGCTGAAGGCTGAACTTAAATTGGGATATTTAACAGTAAGTTCCCAGGAAGGGAAGCAAACAACAACAGATAATCAAACAACAGGCAGAGTTACCAAATGGCCAAAATCAAAGAACAGCTTTTATTGGCCAAAATAACCAAGAAACCATTTTCTTCCAATAAACAAAACAAAAACCTAACTGAAACAGGGGGAAATCTTTGCTAACAAAATGGAACACTAACAAACCCCACATAACCTTGACTGTTTGTATTCATTCTCTGGAAATATTCATCCCCCTTACTAAGTTTGATTTTCTCCTTAACCCTCCTGCACCAACAGAAGTAGGAGAAGAATGGCAAGACTCAAAGTCACTTAGGACAAGAGAACAACCAGCCTGGGAGGTATTTACACAAATGAAAGAGGCTGTTGGTGTTTGCAAACACCTTACATGCAAAGTATCTGAAGCTAGTAACTTCTCCTTTTCTGAAGATATAAACATTTTACTACATGAACTACAGTTTTGGTGTGTTTTGATTTTTTTTTTTTTTTAATCCTAGGACACGGGTACAGTTGTAGCCTATGTATGTTGTTAAAACTCAATGCTACCTGCACTTTATCAGTTAACGCTTCTCTATTTGGAAACTTTGGTAGCTAAAAAAAAATAATAATCGGTTACACCGAGTTCTCAAGGCAAATGATGATATTAAAACTCAGCATTTACTCATGTCAGTAAAACAAATACCAGCCAGTGAAAGCAGATGTTTGAGAACACCCTGCTCTCCCTGGCAAAAGAAATCTTGGAGGAAAGGAAAAAAACAAAAGAGAGAGAGAGAGATGTGCCTGGGTGCAATACATCAGTTCCAATGAAGAAATTCTCAGAAAAATTTTCACTAATTTCTCAATTAAGGGGGATACATTAACAGAAACCATTTAAAAATATCTGGTTAATAAACAGTTATGAAAATCTGTTCAACTTACCGACATAAGTGAAAATTTAAGAAACAAAAAGGCAAAAAAATCAGTGTCTTAAAAAAATGTATAGATATTTACACACTGTGTTTTTTAAAACACTACATGTATCTGCACTGAGCTGCGTGCTGTGCACACATCTTTCAAGGCGTGTGAGCAGGGACAGCTGAAGCACGTCACTGCCAGAGCAGTGAAGCAACACTACAGAACTAATGAGAATTTCAGCTCCTGGGAGTTACCGACTACTATTGCTGCTGTGCACAGAACGGCACTGTTTTTTGACAGAGGAATTCCACTGGAAACGGAGAGTCTCCTGCCCTAATCTAAACATGACTTTACAAAACATTTTGAGATCTAACACCCGTACTACACCTTTTGTAAGAAAATAGAGAGCAGCTTTCAGCTGCAGTTCTTCTAAACTACTGTAGGAAGGCTTCGCTAGCACACCTCCTAAATTGGCAACCATCTGAGGTAATCAATGATGCTGTTAAAATGAGCATCCTTCATTTCTCTCCACCTGCACCAACTGTTGCCTCCTTATTGAGTCCTCTGATCGACAAGTCGTAAACCACTTCCTCAATTTTCTTGACATCGTATTTCAGGCCATCATAACGTTTCCTCAGGGAATCATTCTTCAGGTTGAGGAGACGGAAGCCAGAATCCAGCTCATTGATAAAAGTTGAGATGCGGAGTGGGCGAGAATAGTCACCAGCTGTGACGCTGTTCACCGCCAGCCTGGCCTACGAGAGGAAGACGCACAGGAGAACATCAGCAGAGGAACCCACCCAAATCATGTCACTGTTCCCATCAGTTACTTTACCAAATGAAGCAATTTTGTTCCAGGCAGTCAGATTATTTATACTTGGATCCACCTTGTTGTTGATAACAATCCTGGATTTTCAATCAAATGACTAGTTTAAACCTTAAAATATCAGTAAGGAACAACCCTAGCATACAGAGAGGCAGTTTGCTAGAAGTTCAGATGGAGGTGTTGCATATCGTAACTTCCAGGAACAACTTGGGAAAGCTAGAAAACACTTTATTTTAATTCAGTTTCAATCCAAATATATGCATGAATATCTTCCTTACCAGCTCACTGGCGAGAGTTAACACACCAGAAAGATAGTCCTCAATGTCCAGGTGAAAGCCCCGCTCTCGATCAGCTTCAACTAAGATGAAAAGCAGAGTGGTAATCAGGTGGCACGGAAGATGAGCAAAACCAGGGAGTTGAAATTGCATTTGTTTACTGGAGCTAATTTGAAATATCAAATTTATGAAATATTATTACAAAATAAAAGTCAGCCTTTTCCTGTATGTGATGTAATTACTGCCTCTTCTCAGCATTTCAGTTTACCATCTCGTACATCCTCAACTGGACGTGCAATAGGTTATAATTGATCCAACAGAATAACTGAATTTACATTAATAAATAGGAGAAGGGTCTGCAGTCCTTTTTTTGAAAAATATTTGCCCGAATTTTTTTTTCAAATCCTTTGCTCTGGAAGGACAGATTTCTCCTACAGCATAAAAATTTAATCTGTTTTCCACTTTTTAACATCAAAAGCAAAAAGTGAGAAAAATAAGTTCTCATCTTTGTATTATTCTTTTGGTAGATTTAGGCAATTTGAATGCATAATCTTCATTGATGAAGAACTTACTAATGAATAAATACTTTTGTTCACATTAGGTTTGCCGATTTCCACCTTCTAAAAGAATTTGTTGTTTATATAATGAAATCAAATACCAGATAAATTTTGGAACCTGTTTCTTGGGAAGAAATGAAGTTCTGCTCTTTCCCTGTACCTCTGAAAGCTACAATGTCTAAAAACATCACAAGATTTTTTTCTCTTCAGTTACAACATTAACTTACTCCCAAGTATTTCTGCAACAGCCTCGCGGGTCACTAACGTTTCTGACTCCAAGTAGACTACAAATGCTGCCAGAAACACCAACCGCTGAAGCACAAACCTCCAGTGCTCGTGAAATCTGTTGAAGAAAGCACCAAGTCAAGGTATAAATAAGTAACATCTATTACTGCAGAGTTAGGCAACAAGCATGCATTATGTACATATTGTGTGTTCCACCTTTACACATAGCACTTTGCAGTAATTTTGGCTTAATAAAATGACACCAGCTCCAAGTTATCCCCTTTGTACTCCACAGCTTCCCCTGCAGGACACTACGCTGGACACCAGCATTGTTCGCACCTCTCACCCCCCTACTCAGCTCATGGAGTTTCTCAGGTTGTCGTGCCCAGAGACACCCAGGGCTTCCCCTCCCTTCTTCTCTCAGCACATCCCAGCTGACAAGATCCTTGTTCTGTGAAATGTTCTTGCTACACACTGTCCCCTTCTGGCAGCAAACAAAACACAAAGGTGACAACTTCATTTAGTATCCGCAGTATCAAACAGCCATTTCATGACAGGTTTAGAGCTCTGTTTTCAGAAATGCCCCAATCCTAACAGCTTAACTGAAATTAACGGAGCAGCAAATGCTCTGCTCTCAGAAACAAGGGCAGCTCCAACAGAACACCAATTTCTTAAACTTTCATTTTTCCTTTTTAAGAAAGTGTCAGGAAAAAGAATTAAATACTGGATATTTTTAGTGAAAAGTTAAAAATCAAGTATTTGAGCAATAGCATTTTTTTTATCTGTGCCGATAAAAACCTCACAATTCTCAAAGAGAAAGCAGCATTGGTCCCCATAAACCTTTAAATCATTCTTCCAAAGTAATAATGCCAAATATGGCCAGGCAATTCCCATATCCGCGTCTGGCTATGTGTGATCCTGCACACCTGTAATACTGATCAGCAGGAAACTTGGTCTTCAGAGATTCCAGCTGTGTTCTCACTGTACCAAAGTGTTCACGAGCCTTCTGACATTTCTTTGGTACTGAAAAAGAAACAACACAACATTCAGTACTTGACCAAGAACAGGGTTTTGTAAACAGTTTTCTAGTGTATGTGTGCTCCTTTCTTGTCCAAGACAGTCTACTGACATTCAAATCAATCTAAGAAATACTCATTGTTGCTCCATGAGTCATGCGGGTAGATGAGAAATACTCCTGAGTTTTGGGCTGTCTGATCTGCTCTAGTCCTTAGTTTTGAACTTGAGACAAGATGCCCCAGTGTTATTTAAGAATCACTGCTAATCATGAATAATTACTGTTGCTATAAAACTTATGTCATGGATGAAGAACCCATTCTGTAATGGGCACTGACAGGAGAAAACGCTGGAAAGGTCAAGCAACCTACAGACCAAGAGGCAATGGGGCATACAAACAGACCGAGGCAGAAATGGAGGAAAACAGAGTAGATGTGGTGTTTGTCTGTGGAATGAACCAACGAGCAAAGCCACCTGGCAACGTGCTGAGCAGGGCGACAAACACGCCATGAGAGATGACAAGCAGAGATGGAGAAAGGCTGAAAAAGGCGTTGAGTGTAAGACCTCATCTGAGGTAGCAGAGAGGCAATTTCATTTGAGGGTCCGTAAATGTAGAAGAGCTGGGACTATAGCAACAAACACCGGGGGGCAAGGCAGGGAGCCAGCAAGGGCAGCAATGTGGTTAAAGCCACGTGCTACAAGGGCTACGGGTGGCACTGCAGGAGGAAGGACACAGCTGAGATCAGACATGAGCTGATAATGGGACATTTTTAGTTTTAACTGTGTGGATGGAGTAAGAGAAAGGGGTGGCTAGCTGGGTTGTACAGGTGTTATAAAGAGAGAAACAAGATGACCTAATGCAGTGGTTTAGAAAAAACAGCAACAATCAGATCACAAGCAACAGAACAGCACCACACACAGTTGGCCCGAAAGAGCACACAGACCAAGCACCGCCAGTAAATGACCTGTACAGTCAAAGGAAAAACAACTTTCTCAATTTTTTACAATATTTTTTCTTATTGATCAGTTAGGTTAGATGAGGTGCAACATCCCTTCAAGAAATTACATTTCCTGCTTTCAAGTGATATATTTGAAGAAACTGGATTTTAGCCTGTTCAATGTATGTTATACCTCTGCAGAGAAATGGTCTCTTTTATGTACCACCCACTGCCACCTCTCGTTATTGATACGAGTTACAGCCACACTGCACCTGCAGCACCAGGGCTCGGCAGAACTAACCAAACCAGTACTTCTTAGCTGCAGCCATCTCAGAAATCCTGGTAGCGACCCAAGGAAGGCAGGAGATCAACCCGACAGGCTCTCCTGCATCTTGATGTATAGAAGCTAGGATTATTGAAACAAGATCTATATAGAAGCTAAATCTGAAAACTGTGATGAATGCTTTTTAACAAACAAGCCCTACTAGGAGTTGCTTAAGTGTGTTTAAAAATCTTCTTTCAATTAATAAAACATCATTTCTGTTAAAAAAAAATAAATAAAAGCTTCAGGAAGCAGAAGGCAAAAGTGCTCTGTGTGGCAGCCAGAATGAAGGAAACGTATGAAGCTCACTGACAGCTGCCCTTTGAACACCATCCTCAAACTACAGCCTCTGTGTCAATCACGTAAGCCTTCACGTGGCACTGGGGACAGAGTAAGGAATAAGTTTGCATTATGGCTTCTGCCAAAGGAACTTGTGACAAAAATAAACAATCTTTACTGTAAAGTTTCAGAAAACAGTGCCCGACAATACACACATAACCTTCCAACTTCAAACTATCCTCGTGCACCCTTGCACCAGTGTATCACCACTGATGCTTTGCTAAACTTAACACAATGCATTTCATGAGCAAAGACACACTAAGTTGACTTTCAGCCTTCAAAGACCCTACCTGTCACTCAGACTCATGTCAGCTAACAGCCGGCTGCATCACACACTGTCCTGAACAGCTTTCTGAGCCGTTCCCAAACTCCATGTTGGACAGGAACAGAGGGCATGGAAGGAGAGAGACCCTCTAACCCTGTTCTCCAGGCTGCTGGCCTGAGGCTCTGCTGGTTTTCCTTCCCTTCCCCACAGCTGAATAAAGGCTATGAATGAAAGAGCTTATCCCACAGCCAACCACAGTCTCATGCTCAGTGCAGAGAGACCACAGAGAAGCCGGCACTGTGAAACAGCTGTTGTCTGTGGGGAGGTGGCTGCCCCACAGTACAGGAGGTTAGATGAAAAACTCAATGAACACAGGTTTAGCCAAGAAGCATTTTAAGTCCCCAGAGAACAGAGGAAAGGCATTGTGCGAGATATTGTTTTAAATACCACTGACTGATGCAGGAAACTGCCCTCCACCAAACTTCCAACCATCCTCTAGTTCTATTAACAGAAATTATGCCACCCCTTACCCTTCTCTTTGGTAGGTCGGATTGCTCAGCCTGGCTCTCTGTTGTCTCCTTAAGTTGTCATCACTCTACCTCAATTGGTGATGCAAGAATAATTACAAAGGATCAACCAGCAGGTTGTGGGAGAAAGAAAGTCATCTCCCACTTACGCTGGCACAAGGGAGGGGGCACAACAAGCAATACAGCTTCTGGCAGCAGCAGCACCAGCTTAAACTATCCATGGCAATACAGCTGCAGCCACCAAGCATCATTAGTTACCCTGTCACCTATGAACGTGTAGTAATTAATACTATTTTTGCTTTTTTATTACTTAGTTATTAGTTTTTATATTTATAATTTAATATTTTTATAGTTCAATATAGCCCACTAATAGTGTTAATAGTTTTTCTTACATCTTAGAACAAATAAATATAAGGCTAAAAAATCTTGATGCTACGAAGTTTAGCCAGAACTCCATTGCAATGAATAATCCTCTCTTTCATAGTTTCAAGAGCCATCATTTATCCCTTTTTAATCTACTAAGGAAGAATCACTCTAGTTTCTTAATAAAAATGCAGTACTGACTCAGCAAATGGATGCTGTAGTAAGCCAAACAGCCATTTATATGCACTACACTACAGAACTACAACCATTATCAAATAAAACTGTAGTCTAAAGATGTGACATCTGACAAGTGCTATTTATCCCCCGAACAATCCTTCTGTTAATTGCCATTATATCATTCTGCTGTAAACCTTTATTAATCTAAACCTTTATTGGCTTTCTTTATTATGCTTGGAATTGACGACAAACTGACAGGTCTATAATCATGAGTTAACTCCTAACCTATTAAGCATGCATTCATTATCTTTGGTATTATAAGAATTATAAGCTGAGCTTTTTTTTTTACCCCCTCTCTTTTTTTTTTTTTTTTTTTTTTTTTTTTTNAACTATTCCAAATCTCTTCTACGACTCTGCAAGTTCCAGGACCACCTCTCTCCCAGAATTAAAAATCAAGTGAAAATACACAGACACAGGTCTCTCCTATTAAATGCTGGAAAGCAACCCCTGAAGTTCATACTCAGACAAAACAACTGTCACAACATCCACAGGTTTACTCAGCATAGAAAAATAAGTCTATGCTGGCATAAATTAGCCAATTAGCAGTTCTGATTTCTAGCACTGCCAGACTGCCTAAATAGGTGGAAGCTGCACTTGCGAGCAGAGGTCAAATCTCAGGTGTTACACGTTGCTAAACACGTACCCTCTCGGAGGCCAGAGAAACACTAGGGCTCCAGCTTCAGCCCAAGTGTGCTGGTGAATGTCATCAGGCTGCTGACAACCAGTCAGCTCTGCAGGTGAATAAAACAGCACCTGGTGAGGTTCCTCCTGCTATTCACCTTCAGAGGGTGGCCTGCCAGATGTCTCCCCTTCCCAAATTCCTCTCAAGAGTTTCCAGGAAAACCTGAAGGATGCTTCTTCCCAGGAGATATTAACTGACTTGAAAAAAAATAGCTTTTAAGCCACATATTTAAGGGAAAAAAATATTTATTCCAGTAGTTTCACCAGTAAGTCCACAAATGGTGCTCGGGGAGCAGAAATTTGATTTGGCATCTAGGTCTGTTCTCATGGTCTGGAGGAAACGGGTTGGCCCAGAAACATATCAACCATCTTAAACAAGTTTGGACTGAAAGCAAGGAACCAGGCTAGCTACAACTCAAACCTCAAAAACAGCAGAACAATTCCAGTTGCCACTAAAATATACATCAAGGACAGCTCCTGCTTTATCAGCCTTTGCAAATTCCCTTTAGATTTTGTAACATTAAGCAGATTTCACATATACACGCACACATAGTCAGTCTCATACAAACCAAAGTCCCCTCCTTCCCACAGCACCCTGAACACCCCCCAGCTGTTTGAGGGGTGGGGTGAAGAGGTGAGGAAGGTGATACAGACACAAAGACCCATCAGTTGATGGTAAAATTAGCAGGATATAAAAAACTACATGCACGTTGCTTAGAGGGAAACCTGTGAGCCAATTCAACAACCCAGAAAGTGAACACCTGTAAAAAGAACACAGTCTTCTGCACGGAGACAGTGAAACACCAACCTGGAGAGGGCAGAAAGGGAAAGAATAGTGTTTCCTGAGGATGAATGACAGCTTTTCTACTTATCTGGCTTGAAACCTCCCAGCTGCCAACTCACCACCACCACCAGCAGCCTCCGAGAAGCCCACGCAGGACACCCCAGGAGCGCCCACGGGCGACTAAAACCCGGAAACGGGGCGCCCGTGACAGAGGGACCGGCGTACCCCAGGGAGGCCTTTCCGACCCCTCCCTCCTCCCCAGGCGGCTGTTCCCCACTGCCCCGGGGAAGGCGGACTCACTGTCCTGGAAGCCGGCTCCCTGGTGCACGCCCTGCAGCAGCGTCAGGATCTCCCGGGCCGTCTGCTCCAGCGCCTGCACCACCTTCCGGATCTCCTGCGGGGACAGGCGGCCGTCAGGCCAGGCACCGCGTCCCAGGCCCTCGCCCGCCCCGGCCCGGCACCCACCTCACGGATGTCCTGGTCGGCGGTGAGGACACCCTGCAACACGATGAACATGTCGCTCACCGACATGGTGCCCGCCGCTGCCTCCTGCCTTGGGGCCTCCCGCGCCCACAGGGGGCCTTCTGTGCCGCCGGCGCAGGGGCTGCTCCGCGCACTGCCTGACCGCCCGCGCCGGGCTGCCCCGCACAGTGCCTGAGCGGCCGGAGGAGCGGGGAGATGGCGGAGGGGGCGGCGCAGGCGGGTGCCCGTGGGGAGCTGCTCGCCCCGGGGAGGTGTCCGTGTCTCAGGGCCGCCTCTCGGTGCGGCGGGGCCGAGCCCGGGGCCGCGCGAGGGCCCCGCTGCCTGGGGACGGCGCCGCGTTGCTACGCGCCGTCGTGCGGGAGGCGGGGGGAGTGTTCGACAGCGCCGTGCCCCGTTGCTAGGAGACAGCACACCGCGGCTCTGCGCCTGCGCGTCCTTGCCGTCGCGCGCGCGGGGAGTGACGCGCTTCCGGCGGCTTCGGGGCGCGCAGCATGGCGGCGGCGGCTGAGGCCGAAGCGGCGGCGGCGCCCGCCCCCGTCTCCGCACCGACGGCCTCGTTCCTGGCCTTGGAGCCGCGGCTGCAGCGCGAATTCCAGCAGAAGGTGCAGCGGGTCCGCAAGAACCGGGCGACCAAGGTGAGCGGGGCGCCGAAGCGGGGCGGGGGAGGCCTGGTCTGGCCTGTGCTGGCCTGTCGTGACGCGGCTGCCTTGTGCCCCGCAGGAGGAGCTGAAGCCGGGCGTGGTGTACGTGGGGCACCTCCCGCGGGGGCTCTGCGAACCGCAGATGCACGAGTACTTCGAGCAGTTCGGTTCGGTGACGCGGCTCCGGCTCTCGAGGAGTAAGAAGGTAAAGCGCCGCGCCGGCCTGGGCCTTTGGTCTCGGCCCCCCGCTGGGGGACCCGGGCGCTCCTGCCCTCGCCGGATTGTCCCCTGCCGTTACCGCTCGTGAAGCGCCTGAGACACAGCAGTGCGTTCGCATCCGACTGCCTTAGGCAGAGCCCTGCAGTCTTTTTGAGGCTCCGAGACTTCTTTCTTGCACAAGCTGCCGATTCGGTGAAGGAGCGGAGCTAACTCCTTCCCGAAGTGCCTTCAGCAGCTCCGTGCGCTGTTGCCGTCTGCCTGGTGCTCTGCCCTCGGCGCGCACCACGTGGAAAGCTTTGTTGCAGTTTCATGAGTGGGCAGAGGGGGGCACTGCGCATAACGGCTTTTCCTAAAAATCATACTTCCACAACGAGTATCAGGCTGATAGGCAGCATGTGAGGCGTTGTTATGTGAGAAGTGTTGCCAGAATATACTAATTCAAGGTAGAACGTGAAATGTCATGGCAAAGACTCCATTTTAGCTTTCCTGTTGCTTTGTGCCTGATAAATTTAATTTCTCATTTCTGGATTTATCACTGCATTATAATATTGCTATATACACTTGGTGACAACAACAGAACAGCAGCGATGCAGGGCAGCAGGGCTTTTTTTTTAGCAAATAGGTATTGGTGAGCAGTTTGTTTAATGCATGAATACATATTTACGAATATTGTCTTACCGATTTAGGATAAATCTGCTGCTTTTAATGATTTCACTGAACTTTGTGATATTGCTTGTGTTTAGCTGAGAATGGACTGTGACTCCAGAAGCATAAAATAATTTTAATGTAGCTCTTTAGGTATCAAAGCATTGTTTCAGATTTCTTTCTGTCGTTGCTTGCAGACTGGAGCTAGCAAAGGCTATGCATTTATAGAGTTTGAGTCTGATGACGTGGCTAAGATCGTTGCAGACACAATGAACAACTACTTGTTTTCTGAAAGACTGCTAAAATGTAAGTATAAGCTGAAGTGTAAGTCCTCTAACGTGCAAAAGATTCATAGTTATTTGTGTTACTTTTTTTGGACTGTTGGAGAAATTATTATCTTTTTTTTAACAAAGTTTTGTCGCAAGGTTTTTCTGTGAGACTGACTTTCTTCATGTGTAAAGAACATCCTCAGCAGCCTTTTGGCCACTACTACTGTTTTTTATCTCTAGGCTGATAACGCTTATTGTGTAGTCACGTAATGTGAAATGTCAGGGAGCAGTGGGGTTTGCTGTGGAGACAGTTCCTTTGATGTGGAAATTCTTTGTCATTTGTAACTGCAGCTACTGTCTATATAGTTTGACATAAGGGGCTTTTTTGATTAAAAGGCTAATGAAATTACCAATTTTCTCAAATACGGTGATAATAAAAGTTGCTTTGTAAAGGCTTATGAGCTATATATGCATCGACTTTTGAAAAACAAGTTTCTCTGACTGTTTTCTGGGTGAAACTGAAAAAGCTTTCTTCTCTTCCATCCATCCATTGTCAGTTCTCTTACTTAAGAGTATTCAGTTACTTTCCATCTTCTGTGTTTATAAAGTGCTGTACTATTGCTCTGCTGCCACAGTGGATAATGTTATATGTTACAAGAATTGAATAGCGTTATGTGAGTACATTTGGTGAGAAAAGTAGCTCTGCTATAACTTGATGTTGTATGTTTATGATACAGGTCAGTTCATATCTCCCGAAAGGGTCCATGAAAACCTCTTCAAAAACTGTAACAAAATGTTTCTGAAGCCCTCTCAGCCAGCAGTCAGGCGGTACAATAAGATACGTTCACTCGTTCAGAAGGCAAAGATGACAAAGCGGCTGCTGCGAAAGGAGAAACTTTTACGGAAAAGGCTGGCTGAAAAGGGGCTCAATTATGACTTCCCAGGATTTGTAAGTTTGGCATCGTTTTGATGAGTGTTTTATGCAAAACATGTTTCTAAGGTTATGTTAAATACAAGAAAATCACGTGTTTTGTGTGGAACTGGTAAAAGAGTTGGAGCACCAGGGAGACTTACTTGCGTTAAGAACTGTATAGAAGCTCCTGGAAATTAGTGTAGCGCTGTTGCTGGGTTGTACTGTATGTACATGTGGGTTTACCTTTAGAAAAGTAAATAAATAACAGCAAAGGGAAGACATTACTTTTCCTCTGTTTTTATAAATAGCTGGATATCCTGTGGCTTTGGTACTTGTCTGTAGGTCACAGAAGAGCGACAGGTGCTTTGCCCAAGCTCTGTGGGAGGCTTTGGCAGAGTATTTGGAGGCAGGTCCCAAAACTAGAGTTTCCATCTCTTGACCTTGCCTGAGCTAACCAAGCATATTCCTCATTTACAGAATGCTTGGGTGAAGTACTTGATGTTTAACGCATGCTTTAGCACAGTATTTTTTTTTAAATGTGCAGTAGCAGCTTTTCTTATGGTGCTTTGGGTGGTTTTGTTCAAGCCGCATCACCTCTGTGGCACTGTAAGTCATTTTATTAATTCAAATCTAATTGCTGTAGCAAAGGTTTTGTAGTTATGAAGCAAAGAAGCCTATAGACTGTTAAGTGACTGTTTGTGTCTTTGCACAAGGAAGTTTGTAGTGATCCATCTGATCTGTCTTGCTTCCTAGGCTGCCCAAGAGCTTTCCATAAAAGAAAAAAATGTTAAAACATCCAAGAAATCAAACCTGAATGTTTCTTTGAGCAGCCAGGTAAGATCAAACAGTCCTGGGGGTGCCCGGCACCACGCTCCACCATTCACACTGGGGTAGATGTTTCAGGTTTGCAGCTGGTTTCTTCGTATTAATTTCAACACCTGAAAACCCTGACATTGTTTGACAGATGTTTGTGCCAAAAGTAGCTCCTTTGAGATGTATTAACACTCTTTAATGGGGGAGGGTGGTTGGATCCTCTCAGTTCTTTCTCCTTGGGCAGTATTTAGCAGCAAAGGCTTCTGCTCAACATATTCTAACTAGCAGTGCGTGTCCTGAGGTGCGTCCAGGCAGTGGTGTGTCTGCTGTCAGCCTCTGCTTTTCAGCACCAACTTCAGGCAGGAGAAATGCAGCTGCTGGGGACAGTCACCTATACACTACCTACATCTGTGCTTTAAACGGATACAAAATGATCTTGCTGTCATCCTTGTGCTGGTCTGCGCTACATTATAATACCAGCCTGTTTTGACAAAAAGGAAGTGTAACCCGTAGTACTGTCCAGTGCTGTCTGTCTCCATTTACATACTATACTGTCCCTCCTGCCTTGTGCTCTCCAGGCATGGTATTCCAGTATTTTGAAAACTAATGCCAGCTGAAACAAGCGGTAGGATGAAAGGAAAGCTCAGACTGAAATCTGGGGCACTGACAGTCTGAAAATTCTGTCAGGTATTAACATTTCTGTTTTGTTTTCTGACTGTTGTGAGTTTGATTTTTTTTTAATTTACTGGATTTATTTCTGATTATTGGGACAGGGCTGGTTGTGAGGAAGACAGGATAACTAACATTCAGTCAACAGAGTGCTGAGAACTTACTGAAATAATGACACTGGGATGTTTCAGCTCTGCTGTGGGCTTGAATGTGGCATTTCTGTATGCCAATTTCAAATACGCCTTTTTTTTTTTCCTGATTCTTTTTCTCTTGGCTTTTTTAGTTCTTTGAGTCAGGAAATATAAACTTTAGAAAGCAAATGTGCATAACGACATGTTGGAAAACATGAACTAATTTACATTTGCCTTTCACATACACTTTTTTGAAGATGACACTTTTGTCTGAAGAAATACTGTCTACAAAAATAGCTAGTTATAAAAAGAATACAATTTTCCCTAACACGTGGAAGTTTTGAAGGAGATCCGGACTGAGGTGCCTTGTGGTACCACAGAGGCAGTGACAACTTTCTCTGGCAGATGGTTTGCAATGAATCGTGTTTTTCTGATTTCTTCAGGATCCTACTCCAGTCTGTACTCCAACAGTGCTCGAGCGCCGGAAAGCTTCCCAGGTGGATGATGATGCAGAGGACAAGGAAATAACTGTCAGACTGCCCCCTGCCAGTGCCAAGAATGCTGTGCAGAGACCAAAGAAGCAGCCAAGAAAAAGACCAAACCTGAAGAAACAGAAGTAGACTTAAAATTGTGATGGCTGTAGCCATGTTTTTCCTCAACTCAAAAACTGTTGAGGTGGAGCTTCTAGTGGTTCTGCTGCCCTGGCTTGGTTCATCTTGACTAGTCTGTTTCAATCTTTCCTAGGCAAGGAATCTATTCACGAATCCTCCCCCTCCTGTTTAGCCATCAGGGGACCTACGGTCTTCTCTGCCTTTGAAGATATTCTTTACTTTGTACTCACAAGTGCCCGTGCTGTGACATACCTACAGTTGTGCCAGAACCTTCAGTTGATTCTGTAACTTGTCTCTGGCGCTCACTGTTTTGAAAGACAATGTGAGGCTGTCCATTCAGAACTTGCTGATGTGGGCTGTATCTTACATTTATAATTAATGTTGGGTTATAAAAAAAATTAACTATTTTTCAACTGTGTTGGCTCTTGGTAGTGGTTCTTCTGTTTAACTGAATGTCCGGGTTTCATGCAAGTTCTCACAGAGTTACACAAATAGACAGTGAGGGATTTTTTTTCCCCCAAGGAAAACTTAACTTGAATTTCAGCTCTTGTTTGTGATCAGTCAAGATCTGCCTGTACTGTCCAGGGCAGAGTCAGAATACCGCGCTGCCTGAGGAAGCCAGTGGCTTTCAACCCTTCTTTCAGCAGTGCCTGGGAAACTCGGCCTTTGCCAGGATGTGGAGTGGTTGCAGAGGACTTGGAAAGGACTGGGATTAGGCAGGTGGTAAGAGACAGAGGAAGATGGCTGAAGTCACTCACGTTCAAGATTCCCATTCCTTTCCCTATGCAGGCAAAAAATTTGTGTTTGAGAGTGTACCCTACTGTGGAGGACGTAGGGTGACCATTCTTTTGGCTGGTGGCTTAGCCAGCGTCACAGCTACGCTTTCATTCCTCACACACTTGTGTAAAAGGCATTTCACGCTGCAGAGGTCCCAGGTGTGCACTTACTGACATACTGCTTTTCCTCTGGGCTGATCAGGCAAAGGTAACTTGCTAATTTTCTGTGGCTTTGTGTGCTGTAAACATGCTGGTGCGTGGTTCAGAAAATGTTCAAGGACCTGTGAAGTGTGGCTGCCTTTAGAGGGGCTTCTTGGTGAACTGTGGAGAGAGGCAAATGGTGACAACTCTTATGTCCAGCTGTTCTCAGAGTGAGCAAGTCTCTTTGAGAAGATGCATCGGTAATCAGAGCAGTCTGGGTTATATTAGGAGTTCTGTTGTCCTTTGGGCCCGGCAGCACCTTGTCCCTGTATTTTAGTTTCACAGCCTGTGTGAAACAAGGATATCTTTTGCTTTGGGGGTCGATAAGCACATCGCAATATTGTAATAAGCATCTGGGTGTGAGAACCAGGAATGGGAAGGCAGGGTTTTGTCAGCAGTAGTACGAGTTCAGAGAACTGAGTGTAGCTTTTTGTTGTGCATCAAGATTTGTTCTTGTTCCAATATAACCTGTTATAGCTGACTGCAGATAACCAGTCCTGTTTAAACATGCAATTTCACTGTGCTGTTAGAATTTGGATTTTATTGCAAATCTGAGACCTGCAGAAATTCCAGTTTGGGTTTTGTGGCATGTAGTTAGCCTTGATCTTTTATAGTCTGGGATGAAACATGCTCTGCTGCTGCACTGGTGGCTGTAGGTCAGGCTTGGCAGAAGATTTCAGAGGAAAGCCCAGGTGATGATAACCGGCTGCTCAGGTGGGTGGCTGGCACTAATTCCTTGGTTATTTTAAGACTCAGACTCCTGGCAGAGGACAAGAAATCTGAACCGTTGACCTGGCTAATTCTGTCCTATCTGGCCTGATCACTTGAATAATCATGTGATCGTAATGACATTCTCTGGGTTACTCAAATTAGATCGTTCTCCTTTGTCACTCTAAACTGTTGGGGAAGCCACTTGGATGATTGCATCTTTTTATCAAATGCTTGTCATCTCAGGCATGCCAGGGAAATCTTGACCAGCCCAATGGTCACCGACAATCCTTGACTTTTAGTAGCAGTGTTGCTGTGTACATCTGCAGGCTTTCTTCTCTGTGCATTGTTTGATGTGAAACAGGCAGTGTTTACACCTCAAACCCATGGAAAATACATCCTTAGCTAAGGTTCAAGATGAATGTGATCGGAGTGGTTGGCAGAAATTGCTTATCTATTAGTTACTGACATAAAGCTCTGAAAAAACTTTTCTATCTCAACTTCATACAGCAGAGAGCGGCAGAAGAGAAGCAAAATGCATTTGCCCAGAATAGACAGTTTTGTTTGAAAATCCATATTCCTGACTATGTGTTGTGCAAATAAAGATGGCTGTTGGGTCAAGATGAACTTGAAATCTGGCTGCACTTTCTCCTGTCTGGAGCTGAGTCTCTTGGGCGCAGTCTGACACCTGGGGGCAGCACGCTTCAGTTGTGTGGATGTACGTCACCCTCTGACAAACGCAGCACAAGGTTTCCTCATCTCCCAGATTTGTAAAGAAACCTGTCTAGTCCAGGCAGCTTGCAGTGATTGGCTGCATTGGTGTGAGTAACACGTTTAACATGATTTAAGAATACAGGAGAAACCTGGTACAGATCTTAATCAAATATGCCCATTTCATTGGTGTTGCTACAAATAGTCCTTCCAAGGCTGTTGAGTTGAAGCTGCTCTTAAGAAAACTTAGTTTATCTAGAGTAACCTATCCAGTGCAGTTCCATGTTCACCAAAGCTTGAGCAGCTCCTGTCTTGTGCTTCCCATTCCAACCCCTTGGCCTGCATTTTGAACCTGGAGTTGCTTTATTTTCCTACTCTGCTTCTGTTACTGTGCTCCTCTCTCTGCCCGATGTTCTGCCCCTGTCTGGAAGCCGCCTTCTGCTTGCTGCTTTCTTCTGTGTTTGACTCTGTGGCTTCTTTTCATGCTGCTTGCCATGCCTGGACTATTCTTTCTAGCTGCATGAACTTCCAGGGACTTCTGCTTCAGCAGATCTCTTGAAAAGGTTTGTACCTTTAAGCTAGCACCCTGGTTGCTGCTCGGTCTCTGTATTTGCATGGCAGCAAGAGCTTTGATGGGAAGATGTTCAAGAAAGCTGTGCTTACAATAAGGTTTGCTTCCTGCTGTGATTTTCCTTTCCCTTCCTTTTGCTTATTAGTCTTCCTTCAATTGAGATCAGCTTAGGTGGCAAATCTGAAAAGCAGGGAAACAAAATTTTGTGCTGTTTGAGTAAAGCACAACAATAATACCCAGGCGACAGCAAGAAACTCTCAGCAGAAGGGTAGCTTTTCTTGGTGATAGTTTCTGTTTTTAGGCTGCCTGCGTTATTAATATACTGCTGTCCTGGGAGATGTACATAAGCAGAAATTCAGACACCTGATACTTGCCAAACATAGTTTCCGTAGCAAGTGGGCAGACGTGCTGTGTCATGAGTTATGCCTCACAGTCCTTGCACTGATTTTTATTTCTCAGCTCTCCAGTCGTTTGTTCATCTTGGACAAACATAAACCTCCTGGCCACTGATTTTAGGGCAGGCTGTGAGTTGTTTTTACTGGGATGCTAGGAGTGTTGGGGCTTTGGTTTCAAGGTATAACTTCCAAGCTCTCTGCCTTTCTGTAATGAATGACTGTGGAGCTGGTTTACTCAACACCTACGTATGTAGTACTGTTTGCAAGCTTCAGAAATGCTTAGGTGCCAGCAAAGTCTGCTAATTTACACTCATTTATTCTGATTTCTCTGTTTTGCAGGAAGAGGAGCTGGGCTTAGGAGTGCACAGCATTCCCCAGCACATGAAGCACTGGAAGTAAAAGGAATGGGGCTGAGGAGAAAAGCAGAATTGGTTGCGAAATAGAAGCAAGAAAGGAATGATGAAGCCAATGCTCACTTCTAGAGAAAAAGGCGTTGGTGAATTTGGCAGTGTTAGACTGCTTGAAATTAAAGATGCAGTTTGATGTTTTTCTTATTTGTTTTGCCTGTTAGATGTGCTGTGGGATGCCCAGGCTGTACTGTGTGTCGGGAGTATGCTGCAAACCATGGTCCAAATGTTCATGCTTGCCCAGCCTGCTCTCCTCCTCCGCTCAGGGCTCATGAGCAAGTGACGCCTGCTCTTGCTGGTAACAAGCCTGTTTGCTTGCATACCTGGCTTTTGAAATGGCTGCAGCCCCGAGGAACAAGGCTAAAACCTGTCTGCAAATAGCTCATGGTGCAAGGGAGGATTTGGGCACGCCTCTGAGGGGTGCATCCTCTCTTCCTCAAGTAAAGCACCAGCGAGGCAGAGGGTAGCTCTAGCAAATTCTTCCTCTCCCAGCTTTCCCTTCAGAGTGCTGGTGTGTTTGGTTCTCACTTTGCCTCTATGAAGAAAGAAATCCTTCTATTTTAGGAAGAAATTTTTTACTTTGAGGGTTGTAAGACGCTGGAACAGGTTGCCCAGAGAGGTTGCTGAGGCCCCATCCCTGGAGGTGTTCAAGGCCAGG